>OU015494.1:87223609-87263609 GCA_907164885.2 Dolomedes plantarius | reverse complement strand
TAGGATTTACAGAAAGCTGCAATTTATAACACTCCTGAGCATTACTTATAAATAAATACTTTTCTTCACACATTAAATTTTTTTAGCAAAATGCATATGTTTAAATCACTTACAAACAGGATATACATTAAAACACTTCATTAGATCAGCAAACAAAAAATATATTTTATACTCAATTCCTCAACAAGATTTGACAGCTAAATAATAAAACTTGTTCTCTAAATATTAACCCCTTCGGCCCTGATGTCCTATTATTAGAACACGTCTTTACATTACTCTATATTCCTCATTTTCAAGAATTTTAACCTCAAAACCGAGTGTCTTACTAATAATACATGGAAGAATAGCTGTATGCTATTATTTTTGCTCAGTAGATAGCAGTACGTCCCCAGCAGAGAAGATAATGGAAGCGTCTAGCCATTTGCAGCCAAAAGGTAAATGCATCTTTTATTAATTCTCAAAATATTATTATATATAATTTCCTGCAACTTTAAAAAATTCCATAGTACAAATTAGACTCTTTATGCCCAATTCTGTGCATTTAACTAAAAAATTAATTAGAAATTGCATTACAAATGGAAATCTAATATTTGTTCTACTAATAGGACACCAGGCCTTAGAGCGAACAAGGTGTATTTTTATACATGTTCTATTAATAGTACACCAGGTGCCTATTAGTACAAAACTTATATTTTGTTTTAGAATAAAACAATATTTTCTCTAAAAATATTGAGTTTTACGTATAATTTGGATATTTTAAGGTTTTTATTTAATAATTAACTGTATATTTTTGTCTGTTTATTCCTAATTACCCACATTGAAATTCATTTTTATTTATTTGTAGGCAATATGCGAAGTAAAAAGTTGTCCTTGAAAGAAGCCATTCAATGCTTAAACAATCTAGAGTATTCTGATTTAGAAGATATAAGGGTCTGAAGATGAATGGCTTTCAAATTCTCCTGATTTGTCTCACCTGACATCAGATGAAGAGAAGAAGGCGCATCTACACACAAGCGAATCAGCTCCCCTGTCGCCTCTTGACACATTTTGGTGTCGATTAGTTCCCCCCCCCCTCCAACGTGGGGGAAGTATTTCGTGGCTTTGATCATTCGTCTTAAAACCACCATCTGGGGAAGTCTGAGGCAAATCTTCAAAGGCGCGAGGGACGCCTTAAAATCTCCTCTCGGTGACGGAACTAAAAAATCACTGCTTTCCCCTACACTTCGCTCTCTGTTTCACGAAAGTGTGCTTGCAGGGTGATAGGGAAGACGAACATGATGCAACTTCTACAAATATTATTAAAGAAAAGAAAAACCTATTCGCTGGGCTAAATCATATGATTGAAAGAAGCCCAAGGCAACAGAGATGCAAATTGGAAGGTTTTTCATACAAAACTACTTCATTTTGTGAGAAATGTGACGTATTTTTATGTTTTCATGCACAAAGAAATTGTTTCAAAATGTTTCACACAAAATAATTGTAAACTGTACTTAAAATAAATTTTCACTTTTTGCTTAATTATAGCCTGGTGTCCTACTATTAGAACATTTTTTAATTAGTTTGGTAATTGGCAGAACATTATAATATTTTATATTTAAGATACTTACATATAGTGTAGCATATCTAACCACTCATTGATTTTTTATCTGCCGAATTAAAAATTCAGGGCCGAAGGGGTTAAGCAGCAGTAGTAGTAATCTCACAACATTCAAGTAACCCTGAAATTTAAAAAAAATCTTTTTGGAGTAACAATAGCATAATTAAATTATATGCAAATAACAAATAGTTTAGTATATAATATTAATTACAATTTAAATTACAATATTGAATAATGCTCTTAGAATATATATTACTCCTTTTTCTGCTACGCAAAAATACCTAATTTTGTCCCAAAGCACCAATAAAAATCTTTATATAGGAACAAAATTTCTTAGTACGTCAAGCAAACTAAAAATTTTACTATCAACATACAGATATATATGATAACTAAAGTAATAACACCATGATATTCCATCATTTTAGTTCTAAACTGGCTGATATATGTTCTATATACAGAATCACAAAACACTCACACGACACACACATATATATATTTATGGCTTTTTTTTTCAGGGGTACGCAGAGATATGGTATATCTCCACTTTTTTTAAAAGTATTATTTTGGCTTAATAAAAATTTTAAGAAACTTACGAAACAATTGTTAGTATATAACTAAAAGTATATTTTGAATTGCGAGTTTTTTTGTTTCCCTGTGACATGATGTGTGAAAACACGATACTAAAAATACACACCTTTATTTCAGAAAACACAGTATACCTAGATATTGTTTTTAGAAAAAAAGCACTGTGTATATATATATATATATATATATATATAAGCATAACATTTAACAGCTAGAAGAAAATATATAATAAAATTAGTGGTTAACAAAAAATGTTAAATGACTATAATTTAGTCATTCTTTTTAATGTTACATAACCACACATAGTTTATATCTACTTAACTACGAAATAATAAGATGTCATTATTATTCAAGTTTCATTAAACCTAAAACAAATATTTTATTACACACAGATCAAGTTTACATAACATTAAAAAAAAAAAAAACCTATTACATATTACAATAACTAAATATTGGTTCTCATCCCTGTTCAGTTATACATATATATAATAATAATTTACATACACATAGAAGTTCAAATAAATTTAAATTTTAAGGAAATTTCTGAAATCTTCAGTTTTTGAAAAAAGAAAGCCAAAATCATATCAACAATGTTTTTATGAGTGTTACTTTCTATTAGTCTAACATAAAATATCATATCTGGTTTGTTTTTAAAACACTTGCTGAGATCACTAACCCTATACAAAATTTATAATGAGGAAATTGAAAACATAAAATTATTTAAATGCACAATAACCATCAATTTTATTTACTTAGCATATGCAACACTTCTAACGAGAACGTTTTGCTAAATTTTCATGAGATATACAGACTAAATAAGTTTGAAAAGACATTTGATTTCATGTCGTAAATAAGTAAAATCTGTTCCGCACAAATTTTTAATTGAGTGTAATAGAAAGGTTTAATTAGGCAATAACATATAAAACTATGTATATTGACCATCAATAATCATAAATAAAAAATATTAACAGAAAAATTATACAGACATACAGATATATACATGCGCAATGTTATACATTCAAATACATACTTGATATTAATTTACATACAAGTTCAAATAAATTTAAATTTTGAAGAAATTCTGAAATGTCCAGTTATTCAAAAAAGAAAGCCAAATTGAAATCAACGAAGTTTTTCATAAGCGTTATTTTCTATTAGTCTGGCATAAAATATATTTGGTTTGTTTTCAAAACAGTTGGTGAGATCATTAACTCTAAGTGGAGCAATCAATTTCATCTGAAGACTGATAAATGTATATTGCAATTTGGAAGAAAACATTTAACCATATAAAAATAACACAATAAGAGTAACTGTGCATCGAGTATTAAATAAAGACTGATAGGAGCTAAATTATAAGAAATAAGGAAACTTACTTGTACAGTATCGTCAATAACTCCTTCCCTTCGGATGACATCTTGAAATGAGCGCGTTCGGTTTAAGCCAATCACAATAGCCTTCGCAGCGGGAAAAAAAAGGTTAATTCTCTTACAGCCCGCCAGATATGTCCGTATAGTTCAAAACCGTACCTGTTTTGAGAAAATGTTGAAAAATTGGGAACCTGCAGTATTTCCGAGGTATTCGAGCTATACTTGTGTTTTGGTAACCCACGCAAAACAGCATCTCATTTTTAGTGTGCGTGTGTGTGTGTGTGTGGGGGGGTTAAGCTAAAGGGGGGAAGAGGGTGGAAAGGTCCCATTTTTTTGGTTTTTCACTTATATCTCGGAAACGGTTTACTGTAGAAAAAAATGTCAAATATAAAAATGTAAGCTAATTAAATTTCCTATAAAATTGTTAATATACTTTTTTATCAAATTTCCAAATGTTTTCGAGATATACGTTATTGAAAATCGATAATTTTCGAAAAAATCAATTTTACCTCACTCTTTTTGTCAAACATTTGCTTCTAGTGCCTCACACGATCGTTTCTCAGACGAATTGTCACAGACGAAGTTGTAGAGCATTAATTTTCCTTCAATTTGATATTGACTTTTGCTACTTTATCTTCAACCAATCAACAGTTATAGCATGTCTAACATATACGCTCAATTTCAATGTTGTTCTATTAATGAGTATGTTGAGAGTCTGTTGCATGAGAGTATGTTAAGAGCATGTTTAGAGTCTGCTGTAACTTGCTATCATGATGAATAACAGCACTTTAACAATGGAAATAAGGTAATTGTAATTGAAACACAACACTTTTTTTTATATAATTATAGCTTTTATTATTGTAATGTTTTTATTAGGTGAAGTTGATTAATAACAACTAATGGTGGTAGGGGTAGAAAGTTCGAGAGTATTCCAGGCTTCCCCCTCGACATCAAAAGGGCGCCGACAGGCCCGAATGTTCCACCCTTCTTCTGTTACGTTCTTATCTTCTTTGAAGGCACAAGCCACCCATTCCAGACCCTTCCCCCCTTTTATTTCCAGTTATTTTCTTGACAATTACTTTCACTATTTAGTTCTTACAACATTTGAATATAAAATTAATACATTTAAATTAATTTAAAAATGCAATTCTTGAAATTCAATGAATCAAAATTATTATTTGAAAACAATTAATAAAAATTTTATTTAATATTATCAAAAATATAATTCTTGAAAATTAATGAATGGGCACGCCTTTGCCAGAGTAGTGCGGGTTGATTTTCTTGTTGAAAATACAGTGATTTCCGCTTATAAGAATCACGTTTGTTATTACTGTTTTTGATTCTTATAAGTGGTTGATTTTTATAGCCGAAATTTAGGATTTTGGACAGGCACAAACACACCTATATATATATATATATATATATATATATATACATATATATATATATATATATATATATATATATTAGATAATTTACCATAAAATACTCGTTAAAATTTACGTTAATTACCTTTTATTAAAATTTTGTTTTATAATTTTAAAAGTACAACTTAATTTCTAGACCTATAAGTAGGTACACATAATTATGGTAAGAGAAGAAAAAATTCAAATATTTGTTACAAGATACCTGCTTAACAGTTTTAACATTTCAACTACAGGAAGGGAGCAGGAAAAAGTTTTCTATGGTAGTTTGACGTAATGAAGTTTTCAGGAGGCTGTTTATACCTCTTTCAATACCAATAGTCTCAGACGAAGATTCACCTTCTAGCTTACGTTTCACGGTTTGATAACGTGCTGAATCTACTAATTTCACGTTTACCTGAGTGATAGTGGACACTTCGCCGAAGATTTATGTGTGTTCAGGGTCCAGGAAGCCGCGACCAGGATGGGAGAGGTAGGAAAAAAGAGTCCCCGTCTTTGTTTGTCAGTGGAGAAAAGTGAAATCGGACCCAGACGGGTAAAGATGCCCCCGGGTCAAGCTAATAGGACAGTGATGTGCTAAAGCGTTTAAGGGAAAACTATTATGTTATGTTTAACAAAGAAAGGGACGCATTTTAAGACTGTATTCCATCCCATCTTATCACTCTTTCTTTAAAAAAAATAAAGAAAGAACTTCGTGCTTTTTGAGGGTTTAAGTTGCATTTTTGGAGAAATTAAAGGAAATCGAAGAGTGTAAGCTGATTCTTAAAACCGGTGGATTGATTCTTTAAAGCGCAAATTTTAACATGGAAATAATACATATGTTTTTGTATTTGCGATATTGATTCTTATAAAAGGTTGATTCTTATAACCACTGATCACTATAAGCGGTGGTTACTGTACCTTGTCAAACATGATATTAGATGAAGTTGAACTCTCGGAGGAAGAGCAGACATGCATCAGCACCCTTACATCAGATTTCCTGTCCGACCCTCCCTTATTGAATTCTTTGAACCAAAACAAATTACTAGAATCAGTAGCTATCAAATTTGGAGAAGCGATGGACAGGATCAGCAACAATGGACCCAGTGAAATGCTATGGATCCAGTACTTCAAAATGGTGAATTTGATAAAGGAGTACATCCATGCAGAAAGGTCTAGCGATTTACTTGCTCACCTGAACTGCTGTGAGCGAATGATACCCCATTTTCACGCTGCTGGACACTTCCCGTTTGTCACGTCTTGCCACTTATATGTACAAGATATGGAAAGCCTCTATATTGACACCAGAGGAATACGAGAAGTTCTTGAATAAAGGCTACTTCACTATGAGAAGAAATGACCGGTTTTGGTGCGGCATGTGGTCAGACAGGACCATCGAGACAACCTTCATGTGATCATTCTAAAGCCGAATTGGCATGACCTGTGGTAGAGGTATGACAGATAGTGATCTCAGTAAATGGGTAACTGGGATGACTTAAACTCAAGACATATGTGCTTCACTCGAAGAATATTGTCGTGTTTTGTTTTCATCAAGAGCAGCACAAGGATTTTGGAGAAGCTCTCCAAAGTCGAGACGCAAGTGACATTGGCAAGCTTACACAATGGATTGATAATTATCCTCCTTTTCTGAGGACCGAGAAAATAATGTCAATAGCGACAGGAGTCGTGGTAGATGATACAAGCTTATGTCATGATGCAGTTTCAATTGGCAAATGAACAATGGCAAAAATGGAAAACTTGCCATTCACAAATATCACACTATCACGGAAAGATCGCTCACTTCCTCTTTGCTCAATGAATTCGACAATAAAGATTGACAATGAAAAAGTTGTTGTGGATCCATTCTTGCTTTTTCAGCGAATCTTCATTACCAAGAAATCGGACTTGGATTTGAAGAATTATATGCAATATGAACTGACTACCTACTTCCTGGCATTCTTCAATGAAAGTGGAATGAGGAAGTGCAGAAAGTCAGCACTATACACACTGTTTAAGCAAATTTATAAGGATGTTGATTTAACTACCTTTGAATTTGTTGTTGATGAGGGATTCCTAGTCCACAAAGTTGTTTGGCAAAAAGTGACAACTGTATCAACCATTTGTGATGGTTATGTTAGATTTCTAAAGACCCTTTATCATGGGAGGAAGGTGTGGTTGTAGAAAAGCATCATTAGACTGCTTTGTCACATGCCTGAATTGCAAGGGCAATTGCAACAATGGAGTAGCAATATTAATTCAGGAAGAAGATGACATCGATACTCTACCAATGTTTTTGGACGGCGCGACGTCTCCACTGCTGACGAAGATGAATGAGCCTCGACATTTCCGCCACAAAAAACCAAGATGTTGCCTTGAATGCACATTTTTATTTCATTTTAGAATTACTGTCAGTCCATGTAAATACTTTCATTATATGATTCGTAATAATATAATAAAAATATAATTATAAAAATGTGTTGTTTCAATTGCTATTACCTTAATTCCATTGCTAAAGTGTTGTTATTCATCATGATAGCAAGTTACAGCAGTTAAAACGCAACAGGCTCTCAACATACTAATTTCTAGAGGAACATCGAAATTGAGCGTACATGTTAGAAATACTATAACTTTTGATTGGTTGAAGATAAAGTCGTAAAAGTCTATATCAAATTGAAGGAAATTTAATACTCTACATCTTCGTGTGTGACAATTTTTCTGAGAAACGATCTTGGGAGGCACTAGAAGCAAATGTTTGACGAAAAGAGTGAGGTAAAAATGATTTTTTCGAAAATTATCGATTTTCAATAACGCATATCTCGAAAACCGTTGGGAATTTGACAAACGTGTATATTGACAAATTTATAGGAAATTTAATTATCTTTCAATTTTATATTTAACATTTTTTTTCTACAGTGCACCGTTTCCGAGATATAAGTGAAATACCAAAACATGGTTGCTTTCCAACCCCTTCCCCCCTTTAGCTCACCCCACAGAGGCGGGGAATTTTAGTATGTTTATCTAGTAACTACTCCTTCGAAAGTCCTGAAGTCAAAAATTCTCGCATATTCCATGCACTCTACAATGCATTCATTGACTAGACTAACAAATAACCTCATCTATCTGTTTCCAAATTTAGTGATTGCCATACGAATTTTTTTAACATTACCCGTGACTGTGGCTAGCTGGGAAAGAAGCTTTTCAAAACTTAAAATGATAAAAAATTATTTGAGATCAACAATGGGACAAGAAAGGTTTTCAGACGTATCTATTATTAGTATCGAAAAGGACATTTTGGAAGATATAGATATATCAGATATTATAACAGAATTTGCATTAAAAAAGGCAAGAAAAACAAAGATTTATTAAGCTTTTTCACTGTCTTATTAATTATATGTATTAATAGATATGTGTTGTATGTATTTAATATAACGTATTCATTTGGTTATTATATCAATAAATTAATAATTATTATGTTAGGTTGTAAAATTAAAAAATAAACTGAATTTATAATATTTTCTGTAATTCGTTGTTTCATTTAAGGTAAAAATATTTCAGAGAAATTTCAATTTATCCATACGGTATGAGGAAGGGAGGGGGGGGGGGCAAAATTATTCTCGCACACGGGCGGCAGCTGCCCTAGGAACGGCCCTGATTGGACAACTCTGGCAAATCTCCTTTCAGATCAAGCTTTCAGTAGCCTGTGACGACCACAAGCCTGATGTTGAGACACGGTTTTCTGCTTGGTAGTTCACTCTCTATAAAGATTAATAACTGCTGCTCTCAAACGCTTCACAAGTGCAGCCGTTTTGCTGATACTGGTTCCAACACTTCGAGCGACTGCAATAATTCTGCGTTCAAACTCAGTTAAATCACTTTTTTGCCCATATCTTCGCAAGCAACACAGTGCAATTGATTGTTCACTTGTCCTGCATTCCCTTTTTAGATCTATCTCGCCCTGTAGCGGCAACACTATGACGCAATAGCTCATTTGCATAAAACTGGCTGGTGGTCATAACAAAGTGGCCTCTCAGTGTATATATATATATATATATATATATATATATATATATATATATATATATATATATATATATATATATATATATATATAAGCGCTTCGTTTCACGTCCGTTATATTAAATTGTTAGGAAAATGAACCTTAAAAGGGCTATCTAAACTTCAGTTTATTAGATCATTTACTTGTATTACTTTCCGACATTCATGCTATCGTTTTAGACTGGTGTAGCACTTATTATCTAACAAGTAATGGCGTCACAGCAACTTTGACGTCATACATATGAGAAATGTTGTTTTTCGTTTATTTTACCCATGGTTTGTTATTTTTCCTTTCCAGTATATTTTATGCAAATATGTCAATGTTATGTTACTGGCTTGTATAAATACTGCTCGAGTTAGAGCAATGGGGCCGCTTGCAGCAGACACAGTTGAACTCACAAGCTAGTGAGATTCGTATGTTAGAAGTCTCTGTGTGAGATTGTTTTGATTATACAAATGTTTTAAGTTATTGCTTTTAATATTTTTAAGTGTTTATTGAAGTTTAAAATAAACGTAGTTATTTTAACTTAAGTCTTGCTGATTTCTAAACACACCTCATGTCAGAACAGTGCGTGCTCTTATATTGTCACTCTTCGTGACACTTGGTTATGGGCCTAGACATGCACTCGGGTGTGTGGTGTAATTGATGACAAGATAGCCGCCTGACTCTTGTGGAAGTAGCTGTGGAAGTAGCTCCAGTGATGGCCGTTCCGTGTTTCCGGTACAGTACGTATCCAGCGTGGATCCAGTGAACTGAATTCGTAGCAACAGTATGCTGAACTGACTGCAATTTTTCATCGGTCAGCTGTAATTATGATGTGCTTCGACGGCGGGCCAGGTCTGTAAATTTTGTTTTGTTTTGTGCTGCTCTCCTTTACAATTATCAAAGATGGATCCTATGATGATAGATCCATTGGGGGCGGACAATTATGCCACGTGGGCAAATGATGTAAAAGTGTTGCTAATGAGTAAAAACTGTTGGAGAATAGTAAATAAAACAGAAATTAAACCAGAGGTGGTTAAGGATCAAGTTCCTGATCTTAAAGAAGTTAGGGATTTTGAGGCTAGGAAAGCAAAAGCTTTTAGTATAATTTAACTAAATATTACAAAACCCTATAGAGCCCTTTTGACAGGTATCGATGATGCTTGCAAGGCATGGAACAGGCTTGAAACCCACTTTAGGCCTCATTCTCATGCCCGAATCATTGGGCTAACTGATGCTTTTTTTAAATGTAGGCCGAATGAGTCTGAAAACATAGGCCTCTTTGCCGCCCGATTGACTGACATTGTTAATCAATTAAATGATGCCGGCAAGCCTATTGACGACTGATTTGTTGCTTTCCAGATTATCAGACATCTCCCGACCGAGTTTGCTGGCATAGTTCAGACTATCTATAGATACCCAGACCCCCAATTCCCATCTGATAAAGTTTTGAGTGAACTTTTGGCCGAAGAGTCTCGTCTGGTCGGTCCTTGAGTCTGCTCAAGGTGACCAAGAGGCAGTTGTACTCGAGGCTACCGGAAAAACGAATTTAAGAACTTTTGAAGATCGCAAATGTTTTCGGTGTGGCATGAAAGTTCATCTTATCAAGAATTGTAGGGTCAACACAGTTAACCAGTCGAGGACACCCAAATTTGTCAAACCACCTGAAGCGGTACAAAAGTCAAATCCCCGCAGAAAATTTTTAAGAAAGAGAACACAGAGTAATTTTATTGTCGAGGCTTCCCTGGGCAATAGTAGTGATAGGAAAACAGCCTGGGTTTTTGACACCGCGGCTAGTTCCCACTTCTGTTGCAATAGGTCCCTTTTTGTCGACTATAAGAAAAAGTCCGGAACCTCTATGGCTGTGGCCATTGATGGTATTGACTGTCCTATCGAAGGGATAGGGAAGATCAAAATGTTTTTCAGATATAAAAATAGGCAAGAAGATGTAACTCTGTCGAATGTCCTTTATTCGCCAAGACTTCGGCGTAATTTAATAGCGGGGTCTCTGATAGAAGGGAATGTGACTACATTCGAGGGTAAGAATGGTCATATTAGAGTTCTTGGTAAAGATGGCCGATTAATTTTCTGTGCAAAGAAACATCAGGGGTTGTACTACGTGTACCCCCAGTACCCTAAGAAGGCCGAATCCCCCGAGGTTTTGAGTACTATTGACAATTCTCTCAGTAAGTGGCATCGTAGGTTCAGCCACATAAATAGCAAATATATTGTTAAAAATAGTAAGGAAAACTGTGTGCGAGGTTTACCAAAGTTTAAAAATACTGAGGATACGAAGTGCGAGCCTTATCAAGTAGCAAAATCTAAACGTGTCTCGTTCAAACCTATTGCGAAGATCAGGTCAAATAAACCTCTAGAGCTAGTGCACATGGATCTGTGTGCAATGCCAGAGAAATCTAAGGGAGGGCACAAGTACTTTCTTAGTATTATAGATGACCACTCGCGTAAGGTAAAGGTTTTTCCCCCTCAAAGAAAAAGCAGAGGTCTTCGATGTTTTTAAGAAATGGCAAAAGAGGGCCGAGAGATTCACCGGAAAAAAGGTGATTAATGTAAGAACTGACCAAGGGTTAGAATTTTGTCACCAACAGTTCGAAGATTACCTAGAAGACCAAGGTATACGAGCAGAGAGGACCAATACTTACTCCCCTGAACAAAATGGGGTAAGTGAGAGGTTCAACTTCACAGCCGTAGACGGGGTAAGAGCCCTCCTAGAGGATAGTTCTTTGAAAAAGTCATTTTGGGACGAGGCAGTTTTATGTTTCACATACACCTGGAACAGAGTTTGCCATTACAACCACGTAAAAACACCTTTTGAGATTTTTGGAGGTAAATCTCCCTCAGTGAAACATTTAAAATGTTTTGGAAGCACTGCTTTTGTTGGGACCCCCAAACAACTACGGAAAAAGTTAGATTCTCGAGCCAAAAAGGGCGTCATGGTTGGATACGCAATGCGTACCAAAGGGTACCGTATCTGGATACCGGAGGAACATAAGGTCTTTGAGACCATTAATGTTAGGTTTGTGGAGCCCAGTGGTCGCGTATTGGACCCTATTGTACCAAATCCTGATTTCATAGACGTCGAGAGCGACACTGAGTCAGAAATCGACGAATCAGATGTTGAGCAGGATGTGGAGGTTAGAGGGTCTTCCAGTCATGATGACCAAGCTGAACCTGTTGCAGGTTCATACAGAGACCCAGAATCTCCGTTGAAAACCACCTCCTAGACCAGGCGAGCTGTACTTCATGCAATCGGCAACAGACATGATATATACTATTTCCCCGAAGGCAGTAAAGCACGTTTGAGGTCGCTTAATGATGTGGAGGAATACTGCCGGGCAAATAAAATTAAGTATAACAAAGCAGACTTTAATTTCAGTACAAAAAATAATTATTCTGGGCCAGCTGAAAAGATTGACGAGAATATGGAATCGCGTGGCGATGAATCTTGTCATTCTTCTGCATGACTAGATGAAATTAATATCCCATCAAGTTTTAATGCCGCCCTGAGAACCCCCAAGCAGATGAATGGTATAAATCTATGAAGGAGGAAATACAAGTGATGCATGATAGAGACGTCTGGGATCTAGTAGCCAAACCAGAGAAAGCCAAGATTGTTGGAAATCGTTGGGTTTTTAGCTTGAAGAAAAATTCGGAAGGTCAGGTGGTGAGATTTAAATCTCGCCTTGTTGCCCAGGGTTTTCTTCAGCGTAAAGGGGAATCTTATGATGAAACCTTCAGCCCTGTAGTAAATTTCATTTTAATAAGGTTGTTTTTCACTGTTCTGGTTGCTTATAAGAAATGGTCCCATAGACAACTTGATATAAAATGTGCTTACTTATATGCCCCACTATCTGATACTGTTTATATGAGTCAACCTCAAGGTTTTGTTGACCCCCAAAAGCCACACCTAGTTTGTCGCTTGAAAAAAACATACGGCCTGCATCAAAGCGGCCGTGAGTGGTTCTTTGAGATTAGCAGTAAATTGCTTGAAATGGGCTTTAATGAAATTTCTTGGGCTAATTGTGTTTTTCATATCAAAATAATATAGTTCTGTTGCTATACGTGGACGACATTGTAATTTTTGGTGAAAATGATAGTCGTATCGACCGCGTCATACAAAATCTAAGTTCTAATTTTGATTTGAAAGAACTAGGCAGAACTAGAAACCTATTGGGGGTGGAAATCGAAGTATCTGATGGCAAAATTTTTATTCACCAGAAGAACTATATTAGAAGAGTGAAAACCCTTTTCTGCAAGTTTAAGCTCCCGGTGGTTTCACTACCAATTCCTAAGGGCTTAGTGTTGTCAAAAAACCAATGTCCTGATTCGGATGAAGAACGTAAACAAATGGAACAAATTCCTTATCGGAGTGCTATAGGGTGTTCAGCGTTTCTTGCTAACCGAACTAGGCCCGATATTTGTTTCGCCGTTAACATCCTATCACAATTTCAATCAGACCCTGGTATGACGCACTGGAATGCACTTGTTAAACTTCTGGGGTATGTGTGTCAAACAGAAAATTACCGACTTGAGTTGTCAAGGGTAAATAAGTTAGAATTAGTTTGTTTTAGTGATGCCGACTATGCATCCAACCGGGATGATAGAATTTCTATGCAAGGAATGCTACTTTTAGTTGATAAGGCCCCTATTGCTTGGCGTACATTTAAGCAGAAATGTGTGAGCCTTTCATCAATGGAAAGTGAATACGTGTCTATTACTGAGGCATCAAAAGAACTGGTTTGGATAACACGTAATTTACATGAGTGCTATGATAAGAATATTCTTGATTTTAAACCATCTGAAATCGATTTATTTTCCGACAGCCAGGCTGCTATCAGTTTTTGTAAATCCCCCATAGAAAATCATAAAACAAAACATATATCAGTCAAATTACATTTTATTAGAAATTTGATTAATGATAATCTATTTAATTTAAAGTATATACATACAAAGGAAAACCTTGCTGACTGCTTTACTAAAGCAGTGACCAAACTTCAACTTAAAACTTTTTTGGACTCTCTGTTTAAGTTGTAAGAATTTTTATAAGTCCAGATGTGTTCTGGCACTTTTGTGTATTTTATACCTTTTTGCAAGGTGTTTGGTTGTTTTTAAAAGTAAAAAATGTTATCTTGTATATATTTCTGTGTATGTATGTGGTTGTCTTAGAGGGAGAGAGTAACGGTCCCCACGAGGGTACATTTTTACTAATCGCAATGAATTCGGATTGCTCGAGCAGCCCCAATACCGTTTCGGAAGGGTGAAACTGTAATTTGCCAGAGAGTTATGAAGAATATGTTACGCGTTAGTAAGTGTGTATCTTAGCCCCCAGTCACGGCAGTCGTTAAGTTTTTATTTCCGTAAGCCCCAGTTTTAAAATGGAACCTGTAATATGCCCACTCTTACTCTAGATAACCACATGCACATATAAATTTTCAATCTTACATACTTTTGATATTAATGTTTGTGTGATACTTTTTGCATTATCCCTTGTAATATTTTTTCGTGGGGAGTGTGGCCACACTCATAATTTAAGATTAGTATTGTCTTTCAATTGTATCTGAAATGTGTACTTTTCACTTGCTTTAATTTAAGTGTTTTTTTTGTACACTTGTAAAATGTGATGTGTTCTTTCTCAAAAATGTTTATTGCAATTATGTATGTAATCACGCATTACTGTGGTATCTTTGTTTTTAGCATTCCGTGATATTTACGTCTTGCAATGTGTTTATTACCCTTTCATATGCTTGCATCTTGTTCATGAAATGTATTACTTGAATCGTGATTGCTTTTATTTCCTTTAGTGTATTGTACGATAGTTATACCTTCCCGAACTTTTGTGGGAAATTTTTTCTGTAAATTAAAATATAAGTAAGTTAAATATAATAAGTTTAAATATAAGTAATTTTTTTTGTAGGTATGAACTGTGTATATACAATTAATGATAATGCTTGTAAACTAAATTTAAAGTACTTAATCTTTTAAATTTTCAAAATTACCGGAAAAGTTTTAGTTCTGTGTGGACTTAGCATTTTCAGCTCAAATGAAAATTAAGGTGACCTGTTCTGGGTGAACATTTTGAACTTAAAAGTTTTTCTTAGATATCAAATTCTGTGTGAACGTAAAACAATTTTTTTTAATGTCTTAAAAGTAATAGACGGGCCACTTGTTAGGAAAATGAACCTTAAAAGGGCTATCTAAACTTCAGTTTATTAGATCATTTACTTGTATTACTTTCCGATATTCATGCTATCGTTTTAGACTGATGTAGCACTTATTATCTAACAAGTAATGGCGTCACAGCAACTTTGACGTCATACATATGAGAAATGTTGTTTTTCGTTTATTTTCCCCATGGTTTGTTATTTTTCCTTTCCAGTATATTTTATGCAAATATGTCAATGTTATGTTACTGGCTTGTATAAATACTGCTCGAGTTAGAGCAATGGGGCCGCTTGCAGCAGACACAGTTGAACTCACAAGCTAGTGAGATTCGTATGTTAGAAGTCTCTGTGTGAGATTGTTTTGATTATACAAATGTTTTAAGTTATTGCTTTTAATATTTTTAAGTGTTTATTGAAGTTTAAAATAAACGTAGTTATTTTAACTTACGTCTTGCTCATTTCTAAACACACCTCATGCCAGACCAGTGCGTGCTCTTATATTGTCACTCTGCGTGACATAAATGTTGTTGTAGTTCGTGGCACCGAAGTCATGAATATCCTTGTGTTATTTAGCAGTATAGTGGAAGGCAGTCTGAACTTAAGAAGCACACATTAATCCAATTTAATCATGTTTATATTTTTATCTTCTAGCAACCACTGATCCAAAGTAGCACATATCTTAGCGCTCGCCATTTTACAAAACCCGCGGACCCGGCCAGCGCGCGTCTACTATCATCGAATTAATCCCCTCAGTCTGCTGCTTGCCTATTGTCTCAAAAGCTCCCAATATCATCGCGCATACTCTCGTGACTCTTGCACTGAAGATGAGGCATGGGCGAGATAGAATGTGATACTAAATTTAGATTCTCCCTATGTTTCTTCTCAAAACGGGTATTTCCCTTTTCGCGGCGCGTTTCGAAATACGACAAATAATGATATTTAACATTAGAAATTAGTTTTACTTTTAAGCCCCCTTTAGATTGTTTAATTATTATTCTTTTTCTAAAATATTCCTTACACACACATATATATATATATATATATATATATATATATTACACTCATGGACAAAAAAATTAGCGCACCAAGGAGTCGTCAAAATAAAACGAAATTTTACATACGTACTGACTACTTTGATATAAGTAAATGATAAGAAAATCAAAGAAAAAGGATAATTTATTTCAGAGAAAAAGACAAAAGAACGGAGGAGTTAATACTCCGTTGGACCCCCTCTAGTGCGAATGCACGATGCGATACGATCGGGCATTGAGTCATACAAGTTCTGTATGATGTCTTGAGACATTTAATTCCATATTTTCTGTAACCTTGCCTCTAGTTCGTTCAAACTCGTGGGATGCCCAACTCGTCGTCCCAAATGATCCCAGATATGCTCGATTGGAGACAAATCTGGGGATCGGGCAGGCCAAGGAAGGGTAGTAACAGTGCGGAGACAGTCTTGTGACACCCTTGCCGTATGAGGCCGAGCATTGTCTTGTTGAAAAATGGCTCCTGGAAGCCGTTGCATGAGTGGCAAAACATGTGGTTGCAGGATTTCATGAACATACCGCTGGGCTGTCATGGTGCCACGGAACAATACTAGGGGTGACCGTGTATTGTAGGCAATGGCACCCCATACCATCACACCAGCTGTGGGAGCGATGTGTCGCTGTACAGCAAAGGCAGGATTGAAGCGTTCACCACGGGCTCTCCACACACTAACACGAGTGTCATCACTGCCGAGATTGAATCTGGATTCGTCGCTAAAGACGACCTGGTTCTATTCCGCTGCAGTCCAATTTCCTCGTGCGCGGGAAAACTCCAAACGGAGGCGTCGATGGGTGGGCGTCAAGGACAGCACACGTAATGGGCGCCGCGATACCAACTGTCCTTCAGCCAGGCGCCTTCGTATGGTTCGAGAAGACACAGAGGCCCCTAGTGAATGTGCTACCTGTGCCTGGATGGCGACCGATGAAGCAGTTGGCTGTACGCGTGCATTTCTTACGATGTGGCGGTCTTCTCGACGACAGGTCTGTCGAGGGCGTCCTGAGCCTGGTATTCGTGTACATGACATCTCTCGGGTCCACTGGTCCCAACACCTCCTCACAACACAATCAGAGCGGCCTAATTGACGAGCTACTAGCCTAGCTGACCACCCAGCTTCCATCATCCCGACGATTCTCCCCCTCTCAAACTGCGACAATTGCTTATATTGTCTTCGAACACGGCGTAATGGCATGTCTATCTCAGCTCTTCCTTTGTAAACGATTCAGCACACTCAAACAAGCTTTGGTTACCTGTTTTATACTCCACAGAGTACGATGTTCAACGCCCTCTATCGGCTATACGTAATGCGCAATCATGCTGCATTTCTAATCATTTGCATATCTCCCCGACATGTACCTTCATTGCAAGTTTCGTTACGATCCCGCAATTATTTCTTTGTGCGCTTATATTTTTGTCCATGAGTGTATGTGTATATATATATATATATATATTAAAATGTCTGTATGTATGTATATACACATATTATAACAATAACAAAAAGTATAAAACTATAAATGGGTGAAACCACTTGTATTTTTATACTTGCTTTACCCATGGTTGATGTACCCTTTATTGATATAGTTTGATTTTTCAGGGTTCTTATAATGTTTTTTAGGTTAATACGTCTGCTGTGTTTTTTAGTTGTTAATTTGCTTGATGCGCTTCTGAACGTTGATTCGCTTTATATGCTATGCTGAACCATACATATCGGTATACCCCATCCAGTTAGCTTTTTATTTAACTATACAAGCCTTGTAAGAGTACAGATGCTTTGTCACATGTCTGAAATTTCTGTGTAGTCGTGGTTGTGTCTGTTGTTATTAAGCTAAACATTTTTAATTAACTAATGATTTTTGTTCTAATGCAGAGACACTTATCGTGAGACGTTCGCCTTTTGTTATTCACCGTGAAATCTTGTTGGTTACTTAAGTGGAGGAGCACCATTTAGATGAGCCAGCATTCATCGCTATGAGGGGACAACACGTTAACAACCAAGCCTTATTTGGGATTTGAACTCAAGCCCACTACGGGGAAACTCACTATACTAACCACAATACTAATGAATATAATATAGTATTATTCTTACACAGAGGGTTATTTTTAATACCTACATACATTGTTGTTGATGTTGCTTCTTATGTCACCTGGCCGGAACTGTATTCCAGACCAGGTCCACATAGGCTTTCGGGGTGAGGGAAGCGGCTCCTGTTTATAAAGGCACTACAAGTGTCGGAGTCCGAGTTTTCCACATGCCACCTCAATTTTGACCGAGCAGCCCCCGGGGGTGACATCTAGAGAATCGCATCTTCCCCACCCACTGACCTCTAAAAAGGACTTCCCGGTCTACTGCAATATATACTGCAGATAAACTGCAGAAAATACTGCAGATTTTGGTGGTAGGATTTGAATATCCCTAGGAGAACCACTATAGCATGTCATTATTCATCTTACACCAAGCTTGACAATTTACTTATGGTGACAGTCGGATGAGCAATTTTCGTCTGGCGTTCGTCAGACCCAAACTCATTCCTCGATCCGTCAGATTGGGTATTGATATTCGTTACTCCTTCAAATATTTCACCTTTCCTTAGGGGCCAATAGTCATCGGTATCGACACCCGACATTCATAATGCTGCTTTCCGGTTTGTGGTCGACTTTTTGGTCGTGACAGCTATCTTGTGTTTCTTCCAAACAGTCTAAGGGAACATATTACGTGTTAAGGTTGTTATTGCGAACTATGCACAGTTTATTTTTACCACCGTCTTCAGAATTCAACTGCTACATATTGAAAAAGAGTATCGTCAGTTCGGGAATGCGCAGTTGTAGCTGCTACATGTTTCCATTACATAGTAATATCTTTCATTGGAACGACCCGAATGCACTATGTATGAAATCGTACAAAAATATATTTTTCAAAGGAAGGACCCATTCATAAGATCTTACTCACAGCTATTCAGCACTCCTGTACTTGGTGTTCTACAAATATTGCTTTAATATGAGGTTTCAGATCCCACTTGTATAATTTTATGCATCTATCAGCAAATAATGGGATATATGAATGTGTTCACTGTTTCTATAGGAGTCTGGAATGTTTATATGTATTGTAACAATTGTAACAAGTTATAAAGCTATTAATGAAATATTAGAGAGTGTTACAATAATGAATCTGTAAAGGTTCGTTACTTTTATTTGATAATCCCAATTGTGCGTTAAATTTAAAGATGATTTAAAAACTGATAATGCCATATTAATTTCTTAATCGAGCATCTTTTTGAGAAATTAGATAACTTAGCCTACCTCTGAGATTTTACGATTATGAATTGAAACTGTTTTCACGTATTAAATCTCGTATTAAATCTCGAGGGAAACAACTTCTTTTTAAAGAAGTAAATATTAAAACGGTTTATAAGAAAGCCTCTACAACTTTTTCTTACATCTCCTTCTATTATTTAATAGCATGAACATAGTCTGAAAAATGTAGAAACTTCAAAGGAAATATTGAATAACAATATGTTGTGCACCCATGAATTACATTTGATGTTTTCAATTTTGGAATATTTCCTTTTGTGAAAAAGAAATATTGTTACGTAAAAACAGCGTGTTCTTTGTAACAGCTTATATATTTTTCATGATTTGACAAAGAACGCTTTCTGGGAAACACTTCTTTGAACTTTAAATAAAAATACGTATTGTATAGTCATTAATCGTTCTTCTGTGTAAAAGTACTAAGCGACTTTTCTTTTTGTGATAGATTTTTTTTTCTTTTCAGCTCACGCATTTATTTGGAAGCTGCTTAAGAGCGTATATATCTAAAATAAGTAAATTAATCTTCTTTTAAGGTAACTGAAATTTTTGCAACATTTTATAAAGTATTTGAGATACAAAGTTGAACATTTAATATTATCTGCCTTAAATGCTAGTCCTTTAAAATAAGTATAAAAAAAAAACTTTTGCGGTTATTGCATTGAGGATATCTATGATAGCAAATATAACGAAGAGTCTAATTTGTAAAAAAACGATTAATTTTCTAAATTATCATTATTTAACTTCTTTTCCTCTTTGATATTTAATACTTTTAGTTCAACTTATATGCGGAAGATTTAAATTGAATATAATGAAGAAGAATCCGTATTGCATTACTCTAGTTTATGTGAAAACAATATTTACTGTCTCAAACTGTAAAATAGGTTTTTTTGTGAATGGAAATGATAATTTCCGTCTCTAGCATTTTCTTTGGCTGTAAGCGTTTATACATAATGTGAAACATCCTGAAAATTTTTAAAAATATGTAGGTGTAAAACGTACAAAAAAGTACTGAAGTATGTTTTGCACCTATAAAAGTGACTACACTTAATTTAAGGGTTTACAAATAACAATAAAAATGACATTAAATAAAAGAAATAACTCGCGGAAAATAGCTTGGTCTACCAAGAAACTGAATATTTCCTTTGCGTTTAAATTTGCGTTCACCTCTGTTATAATCGAGTATTCTAGTATTTTGTTCAGTTTACTTGCAAAAGCTAATAGTCTAAACCTATAGACCACATTATAATTTGGAATGATGATCAGTTAAAATAGTCCTTGAGTAACAAGATTGAGTTGTAAAATTTTAAAGACTATGTCCTTTATCATCATTAAATCCATATATTCATATCTATGTATGAGTATATGTGTGTTTAATATTATATACACTGCTGGCCACCCAAATTGCAACACCAAGAAAGACAAGAGATATCACAACAAAATTTATTTTGTAGATAACATGTTGACCAAGTATCAAATGATTAAATTTATAGACTTCTGTGAAGTGTGGTTCCTGCCAAAATCAGTAGCCAGTGTAGCTGCCATTGTTGGAGATCACCGCGGCCACACGCCTCGGCATTGATTCAAAGAGACTTTGGATGCGTTCTTGGGGTACAGCAGATCAAGCAGCTTCCACACGTTGCCAAAGTTGATCTGCTGTGGCAGCTGGGGATGGAATCTGGGTCAATCGTAGAGCAACCATGGACCACATGTTTTCTATCGGCGAAAGATCCGGAGAGCGAGGCGGCCAGGGAAGCAATTCAATCTGACGATTGACGAAGAACCGTTGGACAAAGCGTTCCACGTGTGGTCGCGCATTATCCTGTTGAAATATGGCTGTGGGCAAGCCCTGAAGGTAAGGAAGGACAACTGGCTCCAATACCTCGGAGATGTAGCTCTGGCTGTTTAAAGTACCGGCAATGCGTACTAGAGGTGTGCGGGAGTGATATCCAATACCGCCCTATACCATAATACCCGGTGCAGGACCAGTGTGGCGGTGCATAACGCAGCTGTTCAGCATCCTCTCTTCACGGTGTCTCCAGACTCGAATGCGACCATCGTGGTGTTGCAGACAGAGACGTGACTCGTCAGTAAACACAATTTCATTCCATTCTGCCGTCCACATCCTTCTGTAATCGCACCATTGGCGACGGAGACATCTGTGGTTCTGCGTCAAGGGTAGACAAAGCAATGGACGTCTTGTGGTCAGACCACTCTGCTGTAAACGGCGTCGAATGGTACGCGCAGACACTGGATGATGCGTTACAGACTGCATGTGCTGTGCTATGGTTCGTGATGTGACTGAGCGATCCGTCAGTGTCATGCGCACAATTTGCCTGTCATCACGTGAAGTGGTGCGCTGAGGTGGATGCGATCGAACACGCCGGTCCGTCGTACCCTCCTGCATCCAACGATCACATATCCGCATTACAGTTGTTTGGTTTCGTCCAACACGACTACCGATTTCCCTGAAAGATGATCCACAATCTCGGTAGGCCACTATCCTTCCTCTGTCGAACTCGGATACTTGATCAAAAGATGATCGCTGTTTTCGACGAGGCATAATTGATCGTTTTTTTTAAATAACCACAAGAAAAACACAATTGCCGAACTTGAAATCGTCGAAATCTCCAAGCCTTAAATAGCGCTTTGAAGTGGGGCCACAGGCACGCGTAATGTGCGTCTGCGCTGAAATTCTAATCATTTGCATATCTCACCTCCGCTAATGCATGCAAATAACATGAAATTTACAACATGTTTCCTTCAGGGTGTTGCATTTACAGTGGCTAGCAGTGTATATATATATATATATATATATATATATATATATATCTATATATGTGTGAGTGTGTGTATATATATATATATACTACATTACACAATTTAAATTCTAGCCAAACCAAGAATATCTGGAAAGATTCATTAGTGTAATTTTACCTTTTTCAGGTAAAAATTCTTTGAAGAAAATATTTCTAAACTCTTGATTTTATATTTGTGTTTGAATAAGTTAAAAGCATGGTATGTAACCGTGATACTTTCAAAATGTGTCTCATTAAAATTGTTTCCTTGTGAATAAAAGGACAGCTGATCAGTATAATTGACGTTACACATGGACGTCATTATAAACAACTTTTTGTCCCTTAATCAAGTCTTATTCTACATCAAATTTGTAAGAGAATATTTATGTACCTATAAAATATAGAGTTGGAAGTGTTTCTTTGAAAATATTCGTAACATTATAATTTTAAGGAGACAAAACTAAGTAGCATTTTTTCAAATACAAATCTTCAAAACAATTAATATGATCTAAAAATATGAATATGATTTTATATTTTCTTCGTCCTTAAAACTGAAGTCCTTAAATTAAACAGAAATTGCCATACATTTTCTCTCTTTGCCATACATCTTCATAATTTTATTGCAATTGAACTTTACATATGTAATGTTTTTGATGTTGCTGTGAAGTTTTATGTTTAGATAAACAACATAAGCAAAGACCTTTTAATAAACAAGGAAAAAATAAGGCAGTACAAAACTTTAAAAGCGAGTGGTGACTCTTTAAAAGCCTGCAAATATTACTTAAAGCAATTTACATGTGATATTTTGCAATATGTTTCTGACAATTAATTTAATGTAGAATAATATTAATGAATATGGAAATATGCCACTGAAATGTCTGCAGTTCGATAAATTATGAAATTTGGAAGAAACAGTACAATTCCTCACATCACCAGAATTGTTCAGTAGGTAAAATACGGGCCTCGTTTTGACACGTAAATCAGATCAGCCCTATCAGGCACTTTCCGCAAAGTTTTTAAGTACTTGTGCTTTTATACTAATACATATGTTTTAAAATAATTGTGTATATATATATATATATGTATATATATATATATATATATATATATATATATATATATATATATATATATATACACATATATAATATATATAAATGCTAAAAAACACAAACAAGAAAAATCGAATTTATTATTTAGATTGTTAAAATTTTATTGAAAATGATTTTTATTTTCCAAATGAATTAACTTTCTATGAGTTTGAAAGCAAGTGAACAAATTATCATTCGCGGGAAGAATTATTTGTGTAATTATATTTCGAAATAAAGGGAACAAATGAACCAAAGAAAAAGAACCTAATAAGTGTGATAAAGATAAAATATAGTGAATCCAACATTACACATGAATTCTCTTTTATACGCTTCAAGAATGTAATGAAATGAGCTTATAGCTGTTCATAAAGCAATGGATAAGGAATTTAATGATCTTTAGGATATTTTCTACATCACGATATATTAATCGTATTTCTTCCCCATTGCTGAAAAGATAGGTTGTCGTTCCACACGATTAATTTCTGTCTCTGAAGTGGTAGATAAGAAAGGAAGCATTGTGGGTATATTTTCAGAAAGACAGTGAAGATAGTTACTTCTAGGCATGTGTGCGTCGAAAGATAAATGATTTTTTATTGAACTGCCAGAAGTAAAAATAATTGCAGTATTTTAATTGTTTTGGAATTATTTTCTGTAATTTTTACATGTAAGAGTAAAATTAAAACACACTTCAAACCTAAAAAGTTAAACTGCAATTATCTTTTTTAAAACAAGAACTGAATATTTATAAAAAATAGACTTTCTTAAAACTTAATTATTTATTTGTCTTTTATTATATTTTAATATTTTTTCTTGTCCTGAAATAACATCTTACAAATTATTTAAAGCCATGGTTCCTCGCTTTTATTCGGAATCAAGAGGTCAAAAGCTTTTCATTTCCCCCAAATAAAATTTTTGGTGGTTTTTTTCGCGTTTGACCACCCATGAATTAGTTTATATTAATGTTATGCAAATTTATCCACAATTATAAAAGACAAAAGAAGAATACTGAAGTACTTACCACCCCTACTCAAGTATTTCTTTTCTGGAGAGTGTTGTCTCCACATTTCTATGCCAGGTGATGGCCGAATGGCTAGGGCACTGGTATTCGGTTCAAATCCTGTGGGTTCCAGCCCTTCTATTGGCATGGATGTTTGTAGCCGTTTGGAATTGGCTTTAAACTGTAGTTCCCGGTCTAATTAGCCCTCATGTAGCAAAAAGTGACCATAACGCTCCAAACCAAAACAAACAACATTTCTATGTATTATAAAAAAACTGTGCAAGAATAATCGAGAATTTACTTGTAAAATACTAAATATTGACATCAGAAATCTTGTACGGAGAATTGATTCTGTACATCTGAAAACTGTCAAAAAATTTTACTTTCATTTATACTAAACAATTTGTATAGGGCATACTTTTGAGTTGTTTAAATTAAAATTTTTGTTCTTTAATTATTGTTATTAAAATTTAATAAATAATTATTGTTATTAAAATTTTTGTTCTTTAAATAAAATCTTTTCCAGAGAAAAACGTTTGCGGCCTAAAGAGAAATTATTACCGTTATCCACATCCAAATGTAACTGTGTCCCTAAGATCAATAAAAGTATCTTTCCACATTTTATCCTTTCCTCCCTAGGCTAAAAAAATTTAAACTCCTAAGTGCTATGGTTATGCGAATTATTTAAATAATATGCAAATTTTATTATATCCTCTCCCCCTCTCTCTGGTATAAACCATTCTGTATTAATAGCTTTTTTTCAGAGTAATGTGGGAAGTTACTGATGAAATTTCTGTCCCCTACCATACATTATACTGTAAATCTCTCCAAAAACTTTTCAAAAAGAGTATAAATCGGGCATATTTGTGCGAAAACTCATTTAAAATAAATGAATAACACCATACACATCTAAGGGACATGATTTTAGACTTTAGTACCTAGTTGTGGGAACTTGCGTCTGTTATAATCAAGTATTGTAGTATTTTGTCCAGTTTACTTCATGAGCTAACACCTATAGCCTAAACCTATCGACCTCATTAAAATTTGGAATGATGATCAGTTAAAATAGTCCTTGAGTAACAAGACTGATTTGTAAAATTTTAAAGACTATGTCCTTCATCATCATTAAATCCATATAATCATATCTATGTATGAGTGTATGTGTGTCTAAATACTTATATATATATATATATATATATATATATATATATATATATATGTGTGTGTATGTGTGTGTAAGTAATGAACTTTTAAAAAGATAACTTTCGTAAAATTTAACTTTAAAGTCCCTTTATTGACTTTTATGATGTTAGCATATTTCATAATACCACAGCCTTTTCTGAGCATTTAAAGTGGTTTTATATCTCCAGCGTCTGGGTTAAATAACCTAGATACAATAATGAGGCATGCACATTTACATTAAATAAGGAGCCATTCTTACAATGCGAAATATTTTATCAAAATCCAACATTAATCTATTTTAGTGTAATTAGGAAAAAGCAGAAAAGTCATATTTTAATTTATATAATTTAAATTATTAACACAAGATATCATTGGGAAGTAACTGAATGAGAAAAAAGTAATCGAAATAAGTTTAAGGTTTATTAATTTCTAAGTATGTGTATTAGAAGTAGAAAAAAATAATTCATAACAGCAGTTTTAAAATTCATATTTTTCGAATTGCTTTTTATAAGTTCAAACGTACTTTCTTTAAATAATGGAAATAGTTTCTCGAAAGTATAAATTACTTGTATCTCTTCTTGTGTTTCCAATACCTGAATAAACGTTATTGAATAGATACTAGCTTTTTGAACTGAAATTTGAAAAATGTTTCCCCTAACATCAATATTTATTTGTATTTTACTTTCATTTCTCCATTTCGAAATACAGCGTAATCTCTACAATATACATAAGTTAATTTTGAAATGTTTACTTCAACTAAATTGCAGCTATTTGTGATTTAAGTGTCCATAAAATTCCTTATTATCTTCCTACAAGCTATGCATTGATAAGAATAAAATAATTGATTAAATATACTTTTGAGCTCATTTCCTTTACTAAATGATCCTAGTTTATTCGATACATTTAGCGTCTTTCTCAATGATT
Source organism: Dolomedes plantarius (assembly GCA_907164885.2). Lineage (NCBI taxonomy): Eukaryota > Metazoa > Arthropoda > Arachnida > Araneae > Dolomedidae > Dolomedes > Dolomedes plantarius. The sequence goes on along the minus strand of OU015494.1, from coordinate 87,237,100 downwards.
CTTAGTATATTGGTAATAGGGAATTAAGAGCTAAAAACAGGGAGTAATTCGCTTGTATGAATGATGTATCTTTATTTCAGGCAAACAACCGATACGTTTTATTTATAAGAACGCATTATCGGAGATGCTAATATGAATTTTCAAATGGCCTATTGTAGTTCACCTCTTTTTTCAGTAAATAACTACAGTAATGATAAAAGGCAGATCTATGGCATATCATGTATATCATATAAACTAAGATTCAGTTTAGGAAAATTAAATAAATCATAACTATTTTTTTAATATCAGAGAAATCTTAAGTTAATAAAATATATGCATATGCCATACATTTATGCATCACCTATGTAAGTGCATTAATATGATTTTGCACCAGGGCGTTGATACAGGACACTTTTATGAACTTTGTGAAGTGGATTACGACATATCAAAAAATAGAAAAGTGCAGACAAACCAATTAAGGCGAACAAACGGGACGGAAAATGAAAAAGCGAAATGACGCCAGACGATACAAGAAGAATGTCGTGGGGATACAATATGTTAGAAGTTCGAAAAGTGCAGACAAGCCAATTAAATCGAACAAACGGGGGTAAAATGAAAAAGTGAAATGACGCCTACCTGTACAAAAAACCGGATGAAGGATAAGGAATTGAAAACCAACAGTTAAGAAACGAAACAGCGAGGGGGCTACATGGAGGGGACATTGAGATGAAAAGGGAGTTGTTGGCAAAGAGGAGATGACCCCACACATAGGAGATGTTCTGGGAAAACATGATCCCTAGAAAGGCAAGGGTGAGTCGAAGGCGGAATTGTTTTAATATGAAACGCCCCTCACTCTGAATGGTCTAAAGAAATAATTAGGTGGTAAGAATTAGCGAATCGAAGTGGAATTGAGAGAAAAGATTGAACATGAGTGACGAATGAAAATGAAAAAGGCGGGACGTTGAGAATATAAAAAATAGAGAGAGCGAGAATATTAGGAATCCATGATCAGATGTTGGCGCTCAGACTCAGCACACTGATATAAAGTAGTTGCATCGTAAGCGAGAAGTTTCAAAAGAGTATATGGGAGATTGCGCCCAGACTTAGCGCATCGCTATAAGCCTGCAAGCCAACGATAAGAGGAGAATAGATGAGTAGTGGAGCCGAGAGAGATTGCCTGACCCCTGCAAGCTAGCGATGAGAGGAGCATAGAGGAGTGTCGGAGCCAAGATAGATTGCATGACCCCCGCAAGCTAGCGATGAGAGGAGAATAGTTGAGCTGCGGAACCAAGATAGATTGCCTGACCCCTATAAGCCAAAGATGGAGAACTGATCCTGCCGTTAAAGCCCGCCTCTTCCCGCGCCATACAGCGATTTTGATGACTGCGTTCTCCAGTGAAAAGTGAATTCCGACAAAAGATACCCTAATCGATGCAAGTGAATACGCCGGCGAATGTTTCCCTCTGCAGTCTGCAAAAAATGGAGGTAACCTTTCATTACCTATTGTCAAAAAGTCTATAAATCCCCGAGTCATATAGTACAGGCTAAAACTACAAAGTTGTATATTGCGTACTGAGAATGAAATCAATTTAAATAAGTGAAATAGTATAATTAAATAATCCTTTGATATAATGAGTGTTTGTTTATGTTAATAATGATCAGTAATATAAATTATTGTATAATCATATATATGTTTATGTTAATAAATCACTGTATTATTTAGAATTCAGAGTAATGGTATCATTGCCTACCACTATACTAAATCATGACCACTCCAATTAACTCTACGACACTTTGCAAACAGTGAAGTTTTATATTACAATTTCAATATCCTTAATATACAATATAAATATTGTGATAGCATTGATTTCCATATTGTTCAAAAGAGTTTATTATTTTTGATTATGCATCAATGCATTTTCTATATTTTGGATAACATCTAATTGGACACGAACAAATTAATCCAATTAAAAGCTCTGTTTATGAATAAACATTTATATGATTGGGACAATGTAATATTTATATATTGGAAAGAATTTTGTATACCTATGTAAATAACTTAAGGAAATTTTTCAACCTTAGTTTAAGTATCATATAAAGAGATGAGCTCCAAATTTTAAAATGTACCAGAAAAGAAAGCATTAGACCTGTGTATTTTATAGCTAAAAGTAATCAGACTCATAGGTTGAAAGTGGAAAAGTGTATTTATATTGAAAAATCAATACAGTTTTGGACCACCTGACAACCTTTGGCTGCAATGACTGCCTGGACTCTTCTAGTCACCCTTTCGACCATTTATGGTATTTGTCCGTGGGGATTTGTATTAATTTCTTGATAAAAGCCTCTAGAATGCTTTAGGAGGCTTTAGGATGCCTCTAGGAGGGATATTTCTGAAGGACGGTTCTCATACGGTGAAGAATTCGGTGTTCTAAATCATACCATAAGTGTTCGATAAGATTGAGATCTGGACTCTTATCCGTTTAATTTGATTTTTGTGCGTTTCTGTTCTTCAACCGAATCGGGACTCTTCCAGTTAATTTGGTTTTTGTGTGTTTTCTTCAAAATTTCACATTTATAGTTTTATATATACTGCCTAATATGCCTTTCGTATTTTCATTTGCACATTCGAGTTTTCCTGCAAGGTCTTTTTTTAGGCAGCATAGGAATTTTTTTACTAACAATTTACTGTTAATTTTTTTTGTTTGAAATTATCAGAAACCATCTAAGAATTTATTTGAAACTGCTTAAACTGTAAATTATTTGCATTTTGATGATGAGGTTGGGCAGCGCAGTCTATTATACAGCGTAAGGCTTTGTTGAGCATTATTTTAATAGAAAAGTATAAGGATGAGGGGGAAGGGCTAATAAAGTGATGAAATTGGTAGAATTGACTGGTAAAATTTAAATGATTGGAGCCAAATGAACCCGAGATAATCTTTCTTTGTAGAGTTTAATAATAATGAGCTGAAAAATTGTCCCTATATTGCCAATTAATCTGGCTTCCCACCTGTAAATCAGCTGCTCTTTTAATGGCCTTTATTTGATTATTTATATTTTATGGTGTTTTTTTTAAAAATTGTTTCATTTGAAATCTACTCATGCACCACAAGGTATAACATGAGGCTTACAGAAGTAAGTGAAAAACACAAAACAAGAAAAAATTAAACATTTAAATTACAAACAAAATTTCGCAAGACAACAAGACTTTCAACACTCTTAACGAGATCAAAAAGAACAGGATGCCAAAAAATTGACAGACGTCTCAAGTCTGCCTTTAATATAGCTCGAGCACTCGCATGTTATTTTATTGTTTGATATACATTTTCGGTCCGTATCACTTCATTACCTTATATACAACTTTACATATAAAATATAAATTCCGTCTGCATGGGCTGTACACATTCTCCAATACTTTTTGTCCTTCAGAAGTAATTTTTACTTAGCTTATTGTCTAGAATCTTGTTAACTACCAGGAAATGCTGTCAACCCATCCCCTTAACCCTTGGTTTCATGGTCATAACATTTTGCGGCTGTCAAATTTAATTCTCATCTTTCCTTTAGGTTGCTTTTTGAGCATTCTATTATCCTGGTGGTAAACTTTAGCTTCTGATCATTACTGTATAGCGTGAAATCTAAATCCTGTCATTCTATTACTTAGCCATGTTAATGTATTTGCATGTTCATTATAAGTGTATTTATTCCTATGCTTGCTCATTTATCTGTACTGATGTGTAAATGAGATCTAGGCTATAATTAACGGAAGAACTGACTTTAAAATATGATATGCAACTAAGGTAATAAAAAAACAAAAAAAGGAGATATGCCTATTAATGAACTGATTTTCAAAAGATTTTTAGAAAAATCAATACTGTTATATATTTTTAAAATTCTTTTTAGAATACCAGAAAATGCAATAATGTATTAGACAAATTGATTCAAAATCCAAGGAAGTGAAATTACCGACTACGTCATAACGTAGAAATATAGAAACACCGTCACAGACAGTGAGCAAGCTGTATTTAATCTGACTAGTTTCTAAATTCTTTGGTTTCCTCTCTTCTGCTACCTCACACCTTACTTTAAAGTATTGATTCCTTGCATGATAATACAATTGCATAATCTTTGCTTACTAATGTTGAACTATGGAACCATGCTATGTATTGAATCACATCACTATTTCGGGCAAACCTATATCAGAAGCGATATAATCAATGGTATTGACTTATACAGTTAATAAATAAGGTGCATTTATTCGCTCTGTGTATTCCAATGATAACCAAAGGGCGGCCTACTTTAAAATGACCATAATACAACCTGACTAGCATTTTCAATGACTACAAATGATGCTTAAAGGCAGTTACTAATGGTATAAAATATTCATTAAAAATCCATGATTTTTCCGAGGTCAACAATATATCCCCACCTCTAGAGTTGTCCGGTTAAAATATCAATGTATTTTCGTCCCCAGGAGTATAATAATACAAATATGTATCTACCCAAACAAAGTACGGTATTATTCCGTTAGCGAGGCCTCAATTGTTGCCAAACTAAAATGTCGGTTATTCCGTTGGCGGACACCAGTTTTCGCCAATCATAAATGCTCTCGCGAAATGGAATATGATAAAGATAAGACTTTCGTAAACAATTATTTTATTACATCCATACTAATATACAAAATAAAAGAAGAACATAAAAGAGGAAAATAAAGACGAAAATAATGAAATAAAAATGATAATAAAGAAATAAAAGATCAATTTAAGAAAGCAGATTTGAAACTGCAAATATTTTTTAGTATTGCCGAAAACATGTCCGCTTTAAGATGAAAACGTCGCCACATAAACTAGATCAGATAATGAATCTAAATGTTGACGAGCAGTTCCCCGTTGGCGTTTATTGCGCCATTTCGCACTGATTCACAACCGCTCTATTCCTTGGGTGTGACCATCCAGTTACAGTATCAGCGAAATTATAACTATGATATCCGGTGAATTGTTCAAGGCCGGTAGCTTGCAATTCGTCAGTTTTGTACCCTTTCCAACAATCTGAGAAAATCGTGCTTCCATCTGCGATATTTTTTTCAGTTGCGGCCATTAATGTTTTTGCTGTACGATCGAGAACGGCAACAAGAGAACATTCGTTTGTTTCCAGACATAAACCACCGAAAGTCAAATTGGGGATGGCGGTGGGGACGCGACCGACTTTGTTTTTTCTTCGCGTGAGAAGACTTTCGTCTATTTCAACGGTTTTTTCTGCTCACCCTATTTTCTGTTTTTGTCGCGACAACAAAGCATTGGCACACATTTCTCTCGCATAGTTATTCCAGTCCACTGTCGTACTTTGGTTTATTTGGAGCTGGAGATCGCAAAATTCAATGGACGCCAACTCTTGGCACCACAAGTATATAAATCATAAAACTGTAAGAAAAGGGATACGTGATCCATCAAATCATGTTTGTGTTCACAATACTTTGTTTTCTCGGCATGATTGTAGTCTCCATCGCCATTTTGGTGTTGGATTAGAATCCAGTATGATTATTCGAACAAAGTCGTTCTTTGTGGATAATTCAATTGTCTTGGAACAGTTTCATAGACGCCTCTTCATCATTAGGTAATTGTAAAGCCCATCTGAACCTCTGCGTTTAAAAAGTAAGCTAACAGGGAAAATATTTTAATGCATTTAATATGAATGAAAAGTTTTTCTATATCTGGTTGACATGAACGTGAATAAGAAAAAAATCTTTAAAGGCTACAGTTCAAGTGAGCTATCGCTCGGATTTTGCAGGTTTTTGCGCGGGGCGCCGCAAACGAAAATTAGCCAAAGTACTTCACAATAACTACCTATAAATTATCTATATTTTAATTAGGAATTCATTTAATAAATGATTTCATTTGTGACTTCATTAAATTCGTGTTAGATTACGCTTCCACAAATGTTGATGGTCCAGGTATATAGAGTCTTGGCAACACCGTGTACTTTACTCTACTTTCATTTAAAATATAACCTTAGACGTATATTTCTCTTTCACAAAGCTTACATATATTCCACACAATACCTTAGAGGCATTTCCTGTACATGTTTCTTTCTTAAGAGCTTAAAAAACTTGTTACATAAAATATATGTCTTAGACGAATAACATTCATTTACAGTTGCTGATGGTGTTACATATAAGTTTGTATCTATTTTACCCTCTTACATACAATAAAATCTTATCTCAAATTATACTCACTTTTACCTCAAAAGAACTTAAAATCTTTAACATAATTTTTAATTAGGACTTTGTGAAGAAGAATAAAGTGAAAGAAAATATTTCTGTTTGTAAAATAACCTCCCTGTCTAAAAATATCCCATGGAAAGACTGGAGATTTTAAGTAAATTTCCCTTTGTAAGAGATTGGAAAAAAAGTATGACGTTTCATCATCAAAAAAAGTTCCGACATAACTATGATATCCAATTTTAAGAGTGGTATTTAGGTTTTCTATCAGATCTAGTCCAGAGGGTTACGAAATTAACAATATAAATTCTATATAAAGTATAAATACACAATTTAAATAATGAAACAATAAACCAAAATTAGGGAAAAACTGATAAAAATGTCTACACTTCTTTTAAAAAAAGTAAAACTTCCAATTAGTTTGGTGTTTGATTTCCAGACACTGATCAATTTCTTTAGAACAAAGGGTATCATGTTCCCGATTAAAAGTAAAATTTGCACCTCTGGCACGTCATTTCACTTAGCACACAAATATTGTCTGTAGTATCAGAGCTTGAATTTTTATTTTATTAAGAATTTTAATTAAAAGCGAGAAAACATGAAGATGTAGAATATAAGGTAAAAGATTGTTCTCTTCTACTTACATTGGGTTAAAAATAGAATAAATATATGACGTTTTTTCCTTCTCTGAGAAATACTTTGAAGGGTAAGATTCCAAATTATTTTACATGAATTTTCGTACATAAAGTTTTGGTTTCAGCAAGATCATGAAATGGATATTATATTCTTAAATTTTATTTACTCTTTTGAAACTTATCTAAATTAATTTAATTACAATTGTTGTAGATTTACTGACAGAAGTTTGATAAAGACATTATTTCGAATACTAAAATGGAAAAGAAATATTTCAAAATAAGCTTCAATAGGAAATTTTATTTCGTATCATAAGACTATGTATTAAAAATAGTCAGCTCTTAGCTTAAAAACACAATAGAAATCCACTCAAAGTACTGTGTATAAACATCTACAGTAAGTGTTCGAAAAAAAGTGCTTGCTAAAAACATATAATTTATTATACAAAAAAATTGAGCGTAAAATTAATTCTTTTATAAATACTGTTTAAAACTAAATTAATAACTCAAATATATAACATCTGACTTATAACTACTCTTGTGATTTCTTTATGTAATTGGAGTCAGTATAACCTAGGAAAGCTAATAATGCCCTCAAAGAATGTGAAAGGAAGCTCTAACATAATTAGAGTAAACTGCATAGATAATTTCTTGTTCAACTTCAAAGAAACTTTTTGATATGGTGTTGTTAATAATGTTTACTATATATGCATCTTAATATACGTTGATTACATAAAGGAACCTAGGAGCAATTATGCAAAGAATAAAATTAAGATACATATTTTTATCAATTTAACTTTAATCATACAAACAATTCTCTGAGAAGATTTCGCCTAATGTCAGAAGTCATACGTCTAGACCATTAAAATTATAAGGTAGAGTTTTATAAAAATTACGACTAAATAGGATTAGCGGATAATAAAAAGCTCTGTTTCATAACTAATTCCTTTTCTTCAAGTTCCTTTTAATTGCTTAGTTGAAAATTTTGTCCAACGGGTTTAAATACTAGTTAAATTCAATATAATTATGTGAGCCAGGAATCAGATATTTCTTTACTAGGTATAAAAAGGACGTATTAAAAGGTATTAAAAGGTTTAAAAAGGAGCAAGATATATTTATTTAAATTTAACTGAATTAAGTACGTATTTTTTTTATAAAGTAGTAACTCTAGAATCGTCCAGAGAAAAGTTATATCTGCTCTGACACATGTGACACACAGGGTATTATAAGTTGTATCCAATTTTACATGATCACAATTCTTTTAATATAAATATAAGCTGATCGGGGCTGATATCGGGGGGATGGGTAGCAGCAATTTCGAGCTGGATGTTTTCCTTCCCATCTTCTACAGTCCGAGGCTTGTTCCTATGCTTTTCCCACAGGCAGAAATATGGTGGTGTCAGATCCGGAAACCGTGGTGGCCAAAGCCCCTTTGAAATTAACTTGTTGCCAATGAGACTGAATTTCCGCCATGCTCCTCGACACGTTGTGACACGTTGCTCTATCTTGTAGGATGTAATCTACGTTAACTCACGATCTTCCATTTGGTTCACGAATTGTTCAAAAATGATCCAGGTACACATCGGTATCATAGAAAAATTGGGCCTATGATGCTCAACCAATACACTGCGCCCCACACACCAACTTTTTGATCATGAATTAATGTTTGGTGACTGGTAAAGGAATTTTCAGCTGCCATATACGGATGTTTTTCGATTAAACATAACCCGACAAATCGAATTAAGCCTCAGACGAGATCCATATTATGAGATGTGCCATCTACTGAGGAGTCCATTGTACATTGTTTCATTGAAATTGCTTCATCCTATATAGAGTTATTACAGATTATTCGGGCTTCTGTCGAGTGAATCACCCGATTGTTGTACATGTGGTGTCGGTTCACCAGTAATTACTGATACCATTGCTGATTTCCAAGATTAAGTCTTTTTCTAGATGCCGAGTATAGACTGCTATCCCGATCGATCGGATGATGTCGGCCTTCCAAAGAGAATTTAATCATTTGCATTAAAATATATGATGTTTAAAATTTAGTAAAATCATTTTGGGATACCATTGAACACTTTTCCCTCATGTATGAGGTTATTTACCCTTAATCCCTAAATCAAATGCTTTACAGGAGTTAAGATGAAAACTGGGCATCTGAGTAGGTACGAATAAATACGAATGAAACTCATCAGGTAATGCATCATGACACCTGAGCGTATGAGCCTCTATAAAACAAAAATACAGTCAAACCACGTTATAACGAACTTCAAGAGACCAAAGGTTTTTTTCGCTTTATCCGGTGGTTCGCTATATCCGAACCATTAAGAAAAATGCTAGAGTTCACAAAATATATAACTCATTAGTTGCAATGTGCATTCAATAATAATGTGTTAAAAAATGATAAAATCTATTAAAAATTATCATCAATAAATTAAATCGACTTAAATCGATTACAATAAACTGACACAATACTAATTAAATTATGTACAATAGTAAAACGGTGGGACCAAAATTTTCGTTCGTTATATCCGTTAGTTTGTTATATACCGGGTTCGCTATGACGGGATTTGACTGTATATACATAACTTCATTCATTTTACTGGAATAATTCGTATTTACTACCATGATTGTCATTTTTTAAGAAGTTTCAATCTATACAAAGTTTTAAATTTCTATGATTACTTAGCAGCTTATGAATATGTATGAAACAACGATAAGTTTCACTTTATCACTTTTGTTTATATGGAATATAAATACTGAATTATAAACAAAATATCATAGATTTATAGGTGTATTTTGCAGATATGTATGGTTGATATTCAATAAAATATAAAAGGGTTTCATAGGGATGAAGATATGCATTACATTTTCGAATAATAAGCAAATGTAGAGGCTGTTCACACATTTTTTAGACAATGTATATTGTATTCACAAAACTAAATTACATAAGTCTTGTGTTTTAAATGTTCTATTTGACATCCCTTATTCTGAACTATCTTTCGACACCGCAATTTCCAGGATAATAATGCCTTTTGAAGTGTCAGAAGAGGTATTCTATCTCATTCCTCCTAAACAGCTTTCCAGAGTCCTATAAGGGTTTTGGGACGACGCTTAGATAATGCAGATTTTAAAAGTCCGAAAGCACAAAAATCCATAGGTGATACATCGGGAGATTTAGTAGGGATATCAGTGACGGGTATGGCCTTGATACCAGTTTTTTGTTCCATTTCTTTAAGGAAATTTACAGTGGATTTTGATGTGTGACTGCTAGCTTTGTCCTGATGGAGTCTCACAGATTGATGGCACTGTGGGTAAAGCGATGGTATTTCATTCAGAAAAATTGGCGATAAAATATGTTCCTGATAGTATTTGGAGTTAATCTTGACATTTTTTCCCACTCTCTTTATTGTTAACTTGCCATTATAATAAAAACCAGCAACAATCATGAATCCCTTAGAAAAACTTTCTTTCGATTCTTTCAACCATGTATTTTTTTTCAACCATGTACTTATTCTTTCAACCATGTAATTTTTTTCTTCCCTTTTATGATAACAAATGGCTCTTTTTTTGTTGCAATACTTTAAATACACCCATGATTCATCTATTGTGACAATTGTTTTCCATTTTTCTTTGGATAAGTGTTTCTCATATAGAATTCTGCAGCGTATCCTGCGTTCAGCGATATGATTTGGAACAAGACGATGCACATTGCGTTTTTTTGCTTTCTTAAGTTATAAAGCAACGTTTATCATTTTGTTTACAGTGGACACCGAGCATTTTAATGATTTTGCAACTGTCCTTTGACTAGGGGGATTTTGTTTTAACATTAAACAACCTACCTTTGCAATAGTCGAAGATGTCCGTTTTTTCCTTGGATACTTGTTTGGAATTTTTGTCCCACTTGAGGCTCCAATTTGACGTTTTTTTCCTTTCTTGTTGACGATATTACCTATTGAAGCTTTAGATATCACAAAACCATGACTCTCACATCGTTTTTGGATAACGGAGTATGCATATTTCTCTTCGGAAAGAGCATAAATGTAGCCTTCGAACCACTGCTTTGTTAAAAACTCCATTTTGAATAAAAACAAAACTTTCAAGCCGTAGACGATAATTTTGACTTTTAAAAACATAGTACAATTGCAATTATTTCTTTTGCAGCAAACGATTTTTTATTACCGCTTACCAAAATCGTCTAAAAAATGGGCGAACAGCCTCTGTATAAAGGTTCATTTCATTAATATAACATGAAAATACTACTTTGTACAATGAAGATGGAGTGCGATAGTGAGAAACTAGGACATTACATAACATTATCGAAATGTCACCCAGTTTTCTCTAGGGATTAAACTAATTTCCGGACTTCTTGCTCAATGAGGAAAGTTAAGAAAATTTATCTGAAGCTTTTAAGGAAATGAAAAAAATAGAGGTGCAGATATAAATATCATTCAAACCCTAAAGCTCTTGTTTTTTGAGTTTTTGGCTCAAATTTTAATTTTTATCTGAAATTTCTTTCTTTAAGAAACTATTTTTGTTTTAAACGAATCGGTATTTTCAAATATTAGTTTAGACCATTCTATCACTCATTATGGAACACAGAAATTCCTAAAGTTTAAAAAAAAATTACTTTTAACTACACTGATGGTAAAATTGAAAGCGAATGAAATTTGAAAGTTACATGATAACTTAATGTTATAAGCAATCATGATAAATGAATAGTTTAGGAGAGGGGCTGATGGAGACAGCAAAATTTCAATTTCAGCGTGAAATATAGTGCGGGGAAACCAAATATGAAATATATCGTAACCATTTTTGTTACCCCATTTTAAAGCTTCTTTATGTTTTATCAGCTGTAGATAACAAATTTTGAATAATAAATTAAATTTATGAAATTGTAGCAACACGCATACGCAAACTCAGGTCTGCAGAACTACGTCACATCATGGAAATTTCTAGCCTGCAGGATTTCGTTACACTGTGCACTTGCTGCGTAAGAAACTCTAAAATTGAATATATATATATCGTGCACAATTAATACTTTGACATTTTTTATTGGTTGGCTCAACTTGCTATGTTCGTTCTTTTTTCAGCGTGTTCTTTGAGCTTATGTTGTTGTATTACCCTCTTTATTATAATAATAAATAGATAATTTCTTTTTATATTTTCAGTCTAATCGTATTACACCTACGTATTACACCTACGCCCAAGAGCGGGCCAAGAATATTCAAAGTTATTTTCACTCGCTGAAAATAATTTATATCAAGCCTGCACAAAATACAGCGAATCAGACCTCACTGTAATGTCTTTTGAAAAGAATCATAATACTGGGTGTCCAAAAAATATGGCTACACTTTCAAAAATGAATTAAAAATAAACAAACAAAAATTTTAACTTTCGGTTTTTTAAGTTCCATAAAGAAAAGATTAAAGTTTCTGTTCAATGAAATGTAAACTAGATGGCGCTACATCCCCGTTTTGCAACATTCTTTATGCCATACTGGAGGAAGCAAGTGGCAGCCCTAAAGTAAACGCGTGGTGTGGTTTACTGCACGATCGAATTATTAGGCCTTTTTTCTTTTCCGAAGAAACTGTCCGCTCTTATAATTACCTTGATTTGCTTGAAATTTTCGCATTTCCTCAAGTAGAGGACTTGCAACCCAATATCATTTTCCAGCAGGATGGGGCGCCACCACACTGGAGTTTTGAAGTGCAAAAGGTTTCAGATAAAAAGTTCCCCGGGCGATGAATGGGATGAGGAGTTGAGCTCGACTATTGGTGCACACACTGAAATCGTGGTATAAAACAATCGTGGTATAAAGCAATCGTGGAATAAAGCATTGCAAAAAAAACGTTGATACTTTATTTATGTAACATAAAAAACTATAAGTGAAAATCTTTGTTTGTTTATTTTTAATTCATTTTTGAAAGTGTAGTCATACTTTTCGAACGCTCGGTATTATAAATCTAAGAAATACGGAATATAACTTTTTAATTTATAATATTACGAAAGGAATATATATAAGCAAGGGATATTTATATTTACTTAATTTTAAAATAATCAATAATTTATTTGTTTTGTTAGATAAAATATTTTTCGCTTTACCATCTATCTTATTTTCTTGTGGCCTGCAGCAGCATACCATACAGGAATATGGCGTTCATCACATTCCGAGTTTGCAGTCCTGGTTTATATAATTTGAAAAGCGTTTTACGTAAATGAAAAATAAACAATAAATTTTCAACCATCGTACCAGCTACTAATACTAATCATATGGCACTAATACTAATTATACGATTTGCATTTGCATATCAAACTTACTCTAATGTTAGAAAATGTTTAATACTGAACAATTATATTTTTCCATTATATATCCGTAAGACGTATTACACATTTACGGAGAGTGCTAATATCTTTGGAGTGGACAGTTTTAACATTTAATTTCGAATTAAATTCAAATTCAGAGAGGTATTACTACATTGTAAAATCTTTCGGTTTAAAATTTAAGAAAATTTAGTTTCACGGAAAAAGACTGTTCTACCTTAAAATCAATTCATTGTGCTGGAGAATAAAGTTTTATTGCTAAGATTAATTTTATCTCAAATATGACTATATTTAATTGTTAAGTGTTGAGATTAATTCAATGTTTGTAAAGTAACGGTTTTA
>OU015494.1:86992411-87223109 GCA_907164885.2 Dolomedes plantarius | reverse complement strand
ATATATATATATATATATATATATATATATATATATATATATATATTTTATTTATTTTTTTTTTCTGTACATACATGTGAGCAGATAAATAATTTTAGAATTATTTTCGATTGTACATATCCCTTTATTTTCTTAAATTTTATCTTTTTTTTACTTGGAAATTGTTCTGAAAACTTTCCCACCATTAAAATACTATAATCGATAAATAATGGTAACGCATGTTACAATAAATAAACGAGATGTACAAAGCCCCTTGTTGTCACAATATGTTTACAAATAGCCAGTCTGTCCATGTGAAGGGGAATTAGGGAAATTGCAAACACTCTTTCTCGTAAAAACTCCCCCCCCGGGGTAGCAAACACTCTCCCACGGTCCGAGAGAGTCAATTAGTGGTTCCTCCTTGATGGGCGTTCTTACAAAGGGGGTATGAAATTTCCCGTTCTAAAGAGAAAATCGGAAATATGGGCCCCGTAAGCTAAAGGTTAAGGTAGATTGTCGACAGAGCTAACCTAGCTCTAGTATTATAGTCCTTCACAGCTTTAGCAGTAACACCTTCCTCTCTAATATTTGGTGCCTTTTCCTCACCATTTACAATGTCCCATGCATCCTTTTCAAGTAACAGGTATTTTCCGTCTGTTGCCCATCTGGCATAGTTGGTGGCGTTTAATTTTTCAATACAATGCTGTATTAAAGCCATTTTATATAATTCCCTTTTTAAAAAAACGACGAAGCCTTTATTTGTGGCCCCCTTCTTATATTACTAGCGTATCTCATAAATTGGGGCCACAGTTGCCGACCCTGCTTAATAAAAATACTTCTTCAAAATATTCAAGACTTGTAAACGAGTTGGGCTCAGGAAAAGAACCTTAAATTATTCCTACGGCCCTAAATCGTTGTTAGACACAGAGAAGCAACAATATCTGGGCCCGTAACCCTTGTTAGGAAGAGTCTGAAAAATAAGGAGTAACCACCGGGTTTATGAATTCATCCTTTTATTTAAAATTTATTTATACTAGGCTTTAGTATACAGCAAACGAAAATATAAAGGAAATAAAATAACATATGCCAGGGCAGTAAATAATATCAACGCATACAAACCGAACGAGCGAGAACGCACAACACACGGACGAGTTTTTCTCCCGGTCACCGTATTTATACTCTGAGTGCCGGAAGCGGGCTACTCCCCCGTACGGCTACCGCGCATGTGCGGAAAGCCGCCTCGCGGGCAGAGCGGCGAGCTGAGATTTCGCTCGAATACGTAGCAAGTGACAAGATTTGCATATATGGGCTAACACGTCAAAATACAAATTTACAACTATGTAGTCGACAGCAGCGACAGTATTTCGGGCTATAAAGTGCGGAGTATTTTGCGCCTTCGCTTTACAGAAGAAAGGGTCGTCAGTCGCTTTATTCCACTTGCATGGCCACCTCGCTCCCTGGACCTAACCCATGTGACATTTTTCTGTGGGGTTATTTAAAGTCTAAGGTGTATCTTGGTGGAGTCTCGAACTTGGCGGCCCTAAAGAACAACATATCCCGGACTTTGATGAACTTTCCTGGTGACATTTTACGCTCGGCCGTTGAGAACGTAATGTTCAGGATGCAGTGTGTCGTCCACCAGGACTGTGGTCAGATTGAAGGAGGCAGAAGTGAATTTGCTGCATAAAGTGGTGTTGCAGAGAAATTTCTTTGTTATTCTATTGTCCGCTTACAACTTTTTCGGCATTCATCCCTAATCTTTATAGTCCGAAATACTGGCGCTGTTGTCGACTGCATAGTTGTGAATTTGTATTTTGATGCTTTACTTGCCTTTTATGCAAATTCTCGGGTGCGCAAAAATGTGCAAAAATTCTCGGTTACGATACAACAAAAGCGCCATATCTTCCTTTATCGATGACTTTTGGAACTTTATTTTTTCACGGAAACTCTTCCCTTGTCGTCCTTAGTCCCTCTATCAATTTTGGTGGAATTCCGACTGATAGATCGTGCTACAGATGGATCTGGGTAATGTTAGTTTTAAAAAAAATCACCCTGTTGATAGAGCTGCATCCTTAAACTATTTACGGATACTGTTTTTGCTTTACCGAATTCTGAAGCTCATCCAAAATTAATATAAATCAGTGATATATACATCTATTTACTGATTGCCTGCAATACTTATCGATTTGCTGAATATTTTTTCTGTTGCAATATTTATTCCAGTTGAAGACATCCAGGCGGGCATCAATGGGTGGCAGAGTCGTTGGCAACAGTGTATTAATGCAGGAGGAGGCTATTTTGAAGACTATTAAGTGTCTGTGAAATTGTCTTCAAATAACCGAATTTTATGGAATCAGTCTTTACTTATCAATCATTAATTTCTGGACAGATCCTGTATACTACTGACACTTCAGTATCTATATTGAAGAGCGAGTGAAAATTAAATGCAAACAGCTCAGTAGAGTAAATAGGCCTATAAAGTAGAAAATAAAACGTTCGAAATAAACTGAATAAAATTATGACAAAATGAAAATTATTGATTTTATTTTAATGACCACCATTTAAAAGGAGAGTGTTACAAACATAAAGATATAAATTTCGTAGGGTTCTTTTCGCATCTACCAAATGATTAGCGGTTGTCGAAATAACGGGTATACACGTAGCCAAAAGAATCACTCTATTTCAAAAACAGACCATTTTATTGCAACTTCACAGAAATAATATAAAACGCAATAAACTCCGCGTCAATCTAACTCTACGCGTGGTAGCGTATATATATATGCTCAAAACCTCAAAAGGTGACGTCAATGCCCCACATCGCTTCAGTTCACTTCATCGGACCCAAATTTTTCCAACATGTGCTCCTCCCTTTTGAATCGACTCATGAGGACTCAAAACCTCAGTCTCTAAAGCCTTTTTATGATAGGTCCTGTCCGTGTAACTTGAGGCAAAGGAAATGAATTCGTATGTATTTCAAATCCAGTCTGTTTCTCAAGGGTGACAGGATCAGGAGCTGACTCTTCCGGTACCTGCAAAATAGAATCCAAAATATCGTTAGATTGAAATTCTGAACGATAAATTCTCTGTACAGGTCTTGTCAAAACACCATTTTGCGGCTTCAGTTTAACTGGGCTCACTTTCACAATCCTGCCAGGCAATAACTTTCACCAATGGCCAATTTTTGCAAACAATTTTTGCACCAAACAATTTTTGCAGTCGTTTCCAATGAAAACTATTTCTCCTAACGTTATACACTATTGCTATTTTTCCTGATTCTGCCTTTGCATCAGCTGACTGAGATATTCTTGGCGATAACGCCTTTTTAACTTTTCCAAGAGCTTCATTCTATATCTTATTATTTTGCGATAATGTTTGGAATATATTTGGTCATCGTCGGTAACTCTTGATTCGGAGTTTTCAAGTAAAAACATGGAAAGGGGATTTAAATCTTCACGGTCTTCTGAAAGGTTAGTGTACGGCAATTTATAACTTACTCGCAGTTACACAAAATCGTCTGCAACTCTTCGTATGTTTATATGGTCCTATCCAGAGTTCGTTTAAGGAGTTCTTTAACGATTCTAACTAATAGCTCCCACCAGCAGCCCCACCAAGCTGCAATGAGCAGATTGAGTCTCCATGATATTTGATTTTTCTCAGCTTCATACGTAACCTTGTTCTAGTCAATTTCACATAAGCTGTTGTATGCACCTTTTAAATTTGTTCCGTTGTCAGAATATATGATTCTGGGTCGACCTCTTCTAGCGACAAAACGGCGAAATGTGAGCAGGAAAGATTCGGTATTTAATGATGTGACTAACTCCAAGTGTACTGCCCAAAATATTGCACAAGGAAACAGAACCATCCATGATTTAAGTCCTCCTTTAATGTATAGGGGTCCATATAGATCAATGCCAACCACTTCAAAAACGGTGGCATTCTTTGCTCGGTCGGCAGGTAACGACCCTGGTTCTGATAGTTGTGATTCCTTTTTAAAACGTTTGCCCTTGATGCAATTATTTACAATTTTTCGAACGATTCTTTGTCCCTGGAAAATCCAAATCCTTTCTCGAAAAATACTGAAAGGAATCTGAGTTCCTGCATTTCAACTTATTCTATGATGATGCTCAATTAAATGTTGGTGGAAAATAGACTTGTAACGTAACTTTTGTAACAATGCAGGTGATATAAAGGATGGCTTATCAAATCCGTTCTGCAATTCGCGTTTTTACTCGAATTATTCCATCTTCATCTAAAAAAGTGTTTCATACAGGAGTACAAGACGTCGAGAAAAATTAGGATTGTACTTTCTTAATTGAAAACTTTTCTAAGTCTATTTCTTGTAGAGAAAGATTTCCAAATTGTTAGCACTTCGCTCACTTTTTGCATTTATAATAAAAGGCAAAACCCATGCTGTAAGTCGAACCATAGATTCATACTTGGAAAATTTCACGGCATACCAGGGGGTTTTCTCCACTTCTAAGTGCAAGATACAAAGTTTAACCTTGCGTCTTTCCAATTCGACTACTTTTAAACAAAATATCTCATTAGATGACCAGTTTTCTGGTGGTTCGTGCAACCATAGTGGTCCACTCTGCCATAGATACTTAGCTAGTTGTTGTGGCATACAACCCCTTGAGACGATGTCAGCTGGATTCTTATTCCCTGGAACATGTCGCCATTGCTGTGGGATGTTAATTTGCGAATCTCTTTGATTCGGTTGGACACAAAAATGGATCACTCTCATTGTTCTCTTATCCACCATAGTACAGCCATAGAATCGCTCCAAAATCATATCATACTAAATCGAAAGCTAATCTAATTGAATGAGCCAATCTAGCCCCGTTACAACAGGCCATAAGCTCTAATTTATGTATCGACATATCTTTCATTGGTGCAACTTTTGATTTCGTTCTTAACAGTTTGGCTATTTACAGGTTCCATATGATTTTTTACAAGCGCCAACAAAAACGTGCATTTTGGAGGTTTCATTTACTTTTAAATGTCCAGGAATTCGCAACTCACTAAAAATACTAGTTATTTCTTTTAACCAGTCAGAAAATGCCCTTTGCAAATTATGTGGCAAATTATGAGACAGGATTTTACAAGAAGAGTAAGAAAATCACCATATTTCTCCTGCGTTCTTCCAAAACTTTCTGACGATCGTAGTTTTCCTTCCAGTTCGTCATATAAAGTCGGAACGCCAGTTTTGACTCGTCCAGGTATGGCGTTCTTCATAACAATTGATAAAATTTCACGCACGTAAACCTGAACAAGAAATCCTCAAGACCAAATCAGTCCTGAAATTGATGTATAGCCGTAGGATAATTGGTTGCAGTATCCGGGAAACTCTCTATATCTCTATCTGCTTTCGATCTCGTGACTATAGCCTGTAACAAATACTGAAATTTACCACCTTCGTTCGGTAAACTTTCATGTAACTGAATTCTCTCGAATTGACTCCAAAATAACAGATAATCCATTGCATCACCGCTAAATTTTTTAGCTCAATCTTCTGAAGTTTAAAATTTCGCATCTCAGTGCCAGGTGATGGCCGAATAGCTAGGGAGTTGGCATTCAGTTTAGATTCTGTGGGTTTGAGTCCAACTGGTGGCATGGAGGTTTGTAGCCGTTCGGAATTGGCTTTTGGAAAACTGTAGGTCCCAGCCTAATTAGCCCTCGGGTAGCAAAAAGTTGACCGTAGCGCTCCAAACCAAACCAAACCAAACCAAATCTACATCTCAGCAACATTTTTCTGCACAGATGACTCGTGAAATTTACCTTCGAGTGCAGCCGTAATGGCGAAATATTTATCTCTAAAAACTTCTGCCGCTTAAAAATCCTCCACAAACTCCTTGTTTGAGTCTTCAGTTGGTAAAATTTCATAAGATATTTCTTCTTGACAAGAATTCAAACGTTCAAATTTATCCTCTAGTTGAGTCTTCGAAATGGAAAATTCTTTCAAATCTGGACATTCTTCCAAAAGTTCTCTCTCACTTTTATTCACACAGGTCATAAGGTGCATTCTACATCACTTTCGTTTCGTTTTGAATAATTCCCTTTCAGAATTCGAATAAATAAACAACCACAAAGTAAACAACCGCTAAATTGCATCACTCGTTAGGTGCCAGTTAATATGTTACAAACATAAGGATATAAAATTCTTAGGGTTCTTCTTGCATCTACCCGATGCTTAGCGGTTGTCGAAGTAAGCCATATACACGTAGCTAAATAAATCACTCTATTTAAAAAACAGAACATTTTATTGCAACTTCCCAGAAATAATAAAACGCAATAAACTCCCGCACGTGCCAGTCTACCTCTGCACTTGTCTATCTACCTCTACACGAGCGAGCTTATATATGCTCGAAACAGAAAAGGTGACGTCAGTGCCACATATCGCTTCATTTATTTGAACAGACCAACTTTTTCCAACAGAGAGCGTCATTTCATTTCAATTTAACTTACTTCGTTTACTTCTGTCAAATATTACGCATTGTTTCAATATTCTCTATTTGATGTAGATATTTAATGTGGAAAATTTTGGAGAAGTGAGTATTTTTGTATAAATATTTAACTTTATTCAGTTTGAATCAAATGTTTTTAATAATTTTGATTTCATTCGAGTGAAGAGATAATCTAACACGAATAATTAACGAACACTGCATTTGCAACCATCTTAACTGAGATTAGACTCTTTCTTGATTGGGAATAAACATTTTCTCTATCATGCCAGTATGTATAGAATTTCTGGAAAGGATTGTAATGAAAAAGTTTTGAAGAATCAAATTTGAATTCCTGTTAAAATAAACTTTCCACTATACATTTTACTGAATGACTTATTAAATATCACAATTAATAATAGACTACACACACACATATACACATAAATTATTGTTTATTCTTTGATTTCGATTAGAGGAATATACGAATTTATGAACGGATATCTCAAAACATCTAAAGTCTAAATAGAGAAATAATCATCTTTAAAACTTCCTTCAGTGTGCGTTTATTCCTTTTGGACAAATCTTTCACGGTTATGTTACTACAATGAAAGCATCACACCACTTCCATCCTTTGTTTTATATATGTATCTTTTCTACACTTCCATTATATCTTTAAGTTCTAAGATAAAAGTAGTTATTTAGGGTATTTCTCACAACCTTAAAAATTTCATTTTTACGGTACAAGAAACCATGTGAAAGTTAAGCCCTTTTCATTTATTTTCAGTGTTTCAATCGTTAAAAAAAGTTTGTTACTTCTCTATTTCAAGCCCTTTTTTCCTCCACTTTTATCAAACTAATATCTTTGACGATGAAACTATGAATGATAACTGACGATTAAACTATGACGATGAAGTATTTTTAATGGTTTCCTTTATCCTTTGCTTGCAAATAAAAGCATGTTATTAGTATTATTATTTCCCATTTAATGTTTTGTTTGTTTTCCAAACTGCTGTATATTGTTCATTATTCCATATGGAATAATTTTGCCTGTAAATAATTGTGCCTGCATATAAAACCTGCAGATAATTGCTCTTATATTATTTCTTTCAATATAACTCTTTAGTTTTTGAATTCTCGAAGAATTTAGTTTCAAGTAAATGCTATGCACTCTGAATTAAAATACCCTGCATGTTGCTACTAAAAGTGTTTGTAACAAAGATGATTAAAGGTGTACTCTGGTAGTTTTCCTGGATTTAACGACAAGAAATAAACAACATTAATTGGGATTTATGCTAAACACAAAACATACTGTCAGAAAGTCCCTTTGTTTTATAAAATATATGTTTCCCCAGAAATACCAATAGAAAACATTTGTTTCTATTAGGTAAAAGAGGGACGATTGAGCTTTGCGGATATCTGCAACTTGAAAGGCATTTTAAAAATATAACGTGATAAGTGTTAAATGTAAAAGAATACACTGATATATATATATATATATATATATATATATATATATATATATATATATATATATACATAAACATAATTACATGTACAGAACATCTGGTGGCTCATGTGCGCCCTCTTACGGTGAGCAAAAATGGTTTATCATAGTTGTCCAAAGAGTGACGTACATATTCAATGATGAGTGATGCAAAACGTAAAACTTTTACTGTTGAGGAAAATATTTCATATAATTTCTAGATTAGAAAACGGTGAAAAAAAACGGAGCATTAGCTAACGAATTAAAGGTGAATTAGCCAACGAATTAAAGGTCATGCCACAATTTCAAATATTTTTAAAATAGGGACGAATTAAAAGAAGAATTTGAAAAAGATCGGATTAAAATTAAGAAACTTGGAAAATGTCCCCATACTGACATAGAAGAAGCCCTATTACAACGGTTTTAAATTCAAAGGATTGCCAAAATTCCCCTAAGCGGACCGATGATGCAAGCGAAAGCAAATAAATTTCTGAATCTCTTTAAAAAACATGATTTCGTTTATTCAACTTCGTGGATGCAGAGATTTCAGAAGAGGCATTCTATTGTGTTTGGGAGAATCAATGGAGAATCGAAGGCTGTGCCACCAGGCGTTTCTGATAACTGGCTTAAAATCGTTTGGACTACATTAAGAGAAGGTTATGAAGACCATGAAATCTTCCACGCTGATGAAACTGGCCTTTATAGGATGACCCTGAATAGGACGTTGCGTTTCAAACAAAAAACTACAGTGGTGGTAAGCTTTCAAAAGAAAGGATAACAGTTATGGTTGTGGCAAATTTAACTGGAACTGATAAATTGAATCATTTAGTGATCAAAAAATGCAAAAAAAAACTATGGCATATGAAAATTTAAAAATATAAAACCATTGCCAGTTGATTATCATTCGAATTCGAAAGCTTAGATGATAGGAGAAATCTTTGAAAACTGGTTGCGGAAGTGGGACCAAGAACTTATTTAAAAAAAAGCTTATAGTAGACAATTGTCCAGCCTACAGTAAGAATTTTCTTGCTCTTCCAGCTCCTGCGGTTCAAGGTCTTCATGCCATTAAATTAACTTTTCTTCCTCCCAACACAACCTCCGTATTACACAGAGAAAAAAAAGCCGGTCAGTTTTCGAAAGTTCCAGGTTTGCAGACACACTTCATGTGGGTTGAAATAAAATGGGTTGACTGACCTATCTAATGTGTTCACCGCCTCACCCCAAAGCGAGCTGAATATCTTGTTTGCGGGTTGATGAGATTTTCCCGTTTTCCTGGCTCGCGCTGCGGGAGATTTTCTTCGGAAGAGGGTCGGAAGCGGGTCGAAAGCTGTACTTTGAAGCAATTAGTAGCTTTTTGGCTGGGGAAATAGGAAAAATGGCGCTTGTTGACGAAACGGGGTGTCCACGTGTTATAGTGCATGTAAGTACATTTTTAATCTTTTGAACATTAAAATATATGCAAAATCCTTCATGTAAATCCGAATTATAGAGCATACTTCAACACAATAGAAATGTGAGGACTTGTAACGGAAGATTTGCTATTTGTTAAAATTTGAAATTGTTGTGTAAGGCTAAAGTTGCGACAATCGCGTAAGCTATTGCATGTTTAACATATAACTCATATATGAATTATAGCTGTATATGGTTGAGCATATTATGATATTAGGTTTTTCTTGTCGCAAATCTTTCATGTGCTTGTGTGTGTGTGTGTTTGTGTGTGTGCGTACATGTATGTAATATCTAAACATTATGCATTAAAATTATTTTTACATTACATAAAAATCTCATCATAGAAAACTCTTAATTGAATGCGATTTTAATGAATAAATAGATTTTTATGATTTAAAAAAAACAAGAATACGATTTCTAAAAGTAATTTTTGACATCTACTGATATAACAGGAACACACAGCTTCTAAATATCCACTATAAAAAATAATGTTGACAACTTATTTTACAGATGTTAATGAGCTGTGTGTTCCTGTTATGCGGTTCCTACAACTTTTATTAATAACTCATCAATATTTTAAAAAAGCTTAGAACCACTGAAAAAAAGTAAAAGCATGCAGTTTGTTTCATGCAATGCTATGAGTAGTATACGTATGTATATCTATTTGTGTGTACATATAAGTTGTGTTTGAAAGTCCAAGTTCATTCTAAAATCCAAATCTACAGATGATACTATCTGGCGATAACATTTAATTATAAACTTATTTGACATGGTCGAATTTAGAAAAATGGATAAACTAGAGGGTGAAATCAGGTTTTTAAAATTCATCTATACATTACATTTATGTGTGGAAGTGTGTGTTTGTGAATAAGTAAATAAGAGAGTAGGAAATAAAAGAAATATCTTGTATTAGATGATGATCTATCTAGATAACTAATTCAAAATTCTACGAATTCTTTTCCTTTTATACTAATAATTGTCAGTTTATAAACTAATTTATTCTCTTAAAGATTTGATACATTTTAGCTTTATATAAACAGCTTAAAACAGAAGGAATTCTGTAATGATAATAAGGTAGCTGGAAAATTCAAATTGAATTAATATTCATGCAGAATAGGGAGGGGGGAGGGAGATTGTTTTTGAAAATTTTTATGGCATTTATAAAGTAAAGTGGCAATTTTTCTTATCTAATATTAAAAACATAATTTGAAGTTTGTTTATTTTACAAACTAATGTTATTGTTCTGAGTTGTCATTTTAGCTGTATAAAATTTAAATGATTATCTAATTTGGGTAACAAAATTTCATTTAAAAAATTCGATGCAAACACTTTCAGACTAGGCATTTTGGAAAATTCTTTTAAACATGAAGGCTAATGTACTGCAAAAGTTAAAGATAAAAAGAATTTTTTTTAAAGTGTAAGTATTTATTACTAGTTGTGAAGTATGCTTTATAACTTTTAATGATAATATTTTTAATGTTCAATAGATTAAAGAAGTGCTAATTTGATTCATTTTAATTCAACGCAAACAATGTCATCTTTATATAATTTATAGTTCTCAGGATGGCAAGTATGAAATAAAGGTGTCTGGAATAAAATTATAAATCACTTGCTTCAAACTGAAATACATAATGCAGTAACTAGGAATTATTACCAAAGCTTTAAATGATCTGTGTCTTATAATATTAAAAAAATAATTAAATGTGTGTATATATATATATATATATATATATATATATATATATATATATATATATATATATATATATATAGGCTCAATACACAACTCGGTTTAATTGACTCATTCAAAGAGTTTTTAAACTCACAAAGGCAGGTAAATGTACCCGTTTTCGAAAGTGGGTTGTAGGACCTACTTTCCAATGTGGGTTGTTCGACTCACCAAAAGCTAGTTCCACTGTGCAGTGGATTTCAACCCAGCAAAGTGAGTTCACCGACCAACTTTTTTTTCTCTGTGTACAGCCAATGGACCAAGGTGTCATTAAGTCCTTAAAAGTTCATTTCACGAAGAACTATATTCTACAGATCATCGACGATATTGAAAACAAGAAAGAAACGAAGGTTTCAGTACTGGACGCTATCATCAAGCTACAAAAGACGTGGAATAATATTAAACCTTTAAGATTTTGAATTGTTTCCGGCATGCTGGCTTCCTTAGAGTTAAAAAACCTCCCATTTTTCTAAATCAAGACGCTACAGATGAAACGCTTCAGGGCTGGGCTCGAGATTTGCCAACTGAACAAGGTTCACTTCAGGAATATGAAGATATAGATTTAGCTCTTGCAACTCATTGGAATGTAACGGATGAAGATATTGTTGCAGGCGTACATGCAAAGATTTCTGGCAGAGATGGTGATATTGATGACAATGCCAGTTCACAAGATCTTTTGAACGAGTATTCTTGTTCGAGTTTAAAAGAAATGTTTTCAGCTATCAATACTGTCAGTAAATGTTTACCTTGCAATGAGGATTTTGTGAAGGAACTTGTCACGATAACCGAAAAATGTTTTTATTTACAAAATAAATAAATAAATAAATAAATAAATAAAGTATTACTATTTTTCAGAAAATCAATAAACATTTAAAAATAAAATAATGCACTATATATTTATATTGATAAGAGCTACATAATTTTATTCATTTTTCTTTTTAATGTTTTTAGAACTATGTATTTGAAAAAGTTTAAAAATACATATTTATATGAAAATAAACAGTGCGTTTTTTCCTGATTGAACTTCAACCCTTCAACCATTTTTTGAACGTCATATTTCAGGTGTAAATAGAAATTATGTGAAAAGGAATTTGGTATTTCTAGCAGTTTTAAGTTATCTATCGGCTATAAAAACTATTGATTGTAAGAACCAGTTTTTAAAATCCCCCGGATGTTCTTATAAATGATTTGTACTTTATATAATTATAATGCTAGGATCGTAAACTTAATAAAATAGATTTAATTGGGTTAAAATTAGGCAAATTAGCGTTAAACTGTAATTTACTATGAGAAAATTCACTATTTATTAATACCGGAGTATGCTTTCAATCTCTTGATTGAAGAGAGGCCTTGAGCAAATCGCAGAGTATTGCGTTATATTCTCGTATGTTCGAAAGAACATGAGAATGAATCATCGGTCACCGGATGCTGACTGACGCCCGCGCCTTTGCATAAGCGCGAAAAACAGAACAAATCATAGATTAGAGTTTCCGCCATTGGATGAAGTCGCGTGTCGTAAGCTGAGAGATGATGGGAACTTGGCGCTGATTGAATTAACTCTTAACTAGTGTAATAAAGAAAGTCTATTTAAGAGACTTTCATATTATCTTTTAGATTAATTACTTAGATAAAGGTTAGGTGGTGGAAGCATCGTGTCATATATATATATATATATATATATATATATATATATATATATATATATATATATATATATACCGGGTGAGCCAAAAGTTCGTAAAATCTTTAAAAATTCATAAAAAAGGAAGAAATTATGATAAAGAAGTGCGGTTTGCAAGCAAGGGCTCAGAAGGAAGTCGGATTTTTTTAGCAACAAAATAAAAATTGGTTAAAAAAGTCACCGGTAGAAGGCGATGATGACCCGAAACGCAATAAACAGGACAGCAGAATGTTCCATTCATTTATTATTGCTATAACAATTGTTCAACATGACCTCCAGAACATTGTACGACACAACTAAGGCGACTCTTAACAGCTTGACCAACAATGCTCTATCGTGTAATGATAACATTATGAAAGCGAATGAGAAACCATCGTGTATCACTGTCTTTTATTGCAAGATTTATTTTCATAATTCTTCTGATTCTCTCGCATGTCAGCGCCTGCTACCGGTGACTTTTTAAACTTTTTTTTTGTTGTTGCTTCTAAAAAAATTGACTTCCTCGTGATCCCTTTCTTGCAAACCGCTCTTCTTTATCATAATTTCTTCCTTTTTTATGAATTTTTAAAATTTTCAAGAACTTTTGGCTCACCCTGTGTATATATGTATGTATGTATATATAGATATAGATATAATTTATGTGTGAAAATAAATTAATGTCTCCTTCGTTGAGTCTTTGAATCAATGGGTAGATATATTTTGTAGAAAAGTTTAAAATTTTGCTCGATTATTGGTAATTTCTACTAAAATTCTATGTTATTCCTAGTTACATGTATGTGATCTTCTTTACAAAGCCAGAAACAGGGAATTAAAATAGGCAAAGAGAGGAGGAGGAAATTAATTTTGAGAGAAAAATACCGGTAAATAGAAATTCTCGTTTGCTTCAGCTAATATGATAAAATGAATCCAGAGCTTTTCAGGAGTTTTACTGCATAGACATTCATCCGGTAAATTTAAGTATACCAAAGAACATCGATTTAATTACGAAGTAAAAATTAAGAAATAGAACCTTCGGAATACCTTTGTTTTTTGATCAGTAAAAGTAGAAAAAGGAATTTTACTGAATCGTTAAAAATTTGGTAACTTTGAATCTCACACTCTTTGTAAATCTTATTTGATTACGGTTAAACTGATCAGAAGATTTATCATATGAGTTTAAAATTTCCGAAGATCCTTTCATTTTATAAAGTTGACCACAAATATTTAACTTTTTATAAGCACTGGGAAGTGTGTGTTTGGGGGGGGGGGTTACTACTGTCAATAGGTTGAACTCCATTTTCAGGCTTTTGGAGCATTAGCTGTGATAGTCTCGCTGGATTAATCACAGTGTTCATTGGGTCATAAATTATGTTTAATGTAAAGAATAAATCGTATTTTACAATGCAACGTTTTTCTTCAAATTTCTATGTTTATAGTTTTAAGCTACAATGTTTAGATTGCAATACATTATTATTTTGCAATAAAAGAAAAATTAGTTGCAATATATACAATTCACATGTATCAGTTACGTAAAATACAATAAATATAAATATTTTTGTTATTAGTTCTGTACATTATTAAAATCATTTCTAAGAGAAAGGTTGGTTTCATTAGTTTAGTAATATATAGATAGTTATACGATACCATGTTTATTTTAGAATATATTATTTTGCAATAAGAGAAAGAATAGTTTCCATAAATACGAATCAGATATATCCGTTACTTAAAAGAAAATAAATAATTTTGACTATAACAAGGGATATAAAGAGGTATGGCTTTTATCTAAAATGTCACATTTTATGATAAAGTGATATTGAGTACCAGAGAGGAAATAGGAAATTATCTGGTGATATAACTGAATATCTTTGTACGGTATAAATATAATTATTTTGTATATGGTTAAAAGTTATACTAATATGATTAATACATTAAATGTGATATACTAGATATAAATATTAATTATTTTGATACGACCAATGGTATAATAGAATTAATATCTATCACATTCCAGAATTCTTCCACCATTGTTTACTAATCAATAAAAGTAGAGAATGCGAGAGAATTTCAAATACTCATTTTAAATTAAATAATTCGGAGACTATAATATTATTCAGCTCGTAAATATAAGGATCGGTTGATAGATGATTTGTAAGGAAAAAGAAAGAAAAAGAGAAAATATCATACTGTAGAACAAAATGATTATTAAATTATAAAATGGTTTTGTAAGAGGAATATATCGTAAGACAATGTACAAGATAATGACACATAATACAGGAAAGGAACAAGACCTTTCTTGCATTTGCATGTAGGAATTTTGGAGTAAGAATTGAATTCTGGGAAAGTAAAACCAGGTGGGGGTATTCGTGAATAAGTTGTCTCAGGTTTCTTTCATTACCAATGAATGAAAATAATGGCATATAATAAAATCAACGGTTATGATTAATTCACAAGAGTGAAATTTATAGAATAAATAAGGTGGAATGTAGGTTACACATTTTATTAAATAAATATCATATTTTGTGTAAAAATTATTAGCAAGAATTATAGGTGATATTTCTTAACAAAGGCTTTTAAAGGATTATCTATTTGTACTATTTAAAATCCATTCATATTCTTGTATTTCACTGTATAGTATTCAACGAAGAATCGTGGAAACACTATTTAGTTCCCGATCAAGCTTAACTGATTAATGACTTGACTTCAAACACGTTTGTTGTATTGATAAAAATGTTATTTAAGGAATGTTAATAACATGATTCACAATATTTCTTAAGAACTTATCATCTAAAATCCTTTCTAGTTTGTATTTTTAAACAAAGTAATTACATAGAGGAGGCGTGAACTGAGGAATTTTCATGGATACCGCAATTATGATTGCACAGGAGTAGTTTAAAAATTATTCGTTTGATTAAAAATTGAAGATGGATTACGTTGTAGATTCCTTTTCCGAACTTTGTAGAAAAATACATGAAAGTATCTAGATATTATGAAAAAATAAACAATTAATTTGGAGAAAGTTGGAACGAATTAAACTTTTATAAATTAACGAAAGTAAATATTTAGTTACTTTCCTTTTCCTTTTGAAATAGTTAACTTTTTCTGTTACAACAAATACTCCCGTATTTTTTCCTTAATTTATCTCAGAAATGTAAGGCATAATCAATATTGCTTTCGGTTGTTTATAATTTATTTTAACATATATGACCAGACATGTTATATAGATACTAATTTATTATTCACTTAAATATAATTATTTAGAAATAAAGTAAGATTTCACATAAATGGCAGGGAAAAATTAAAACGTTTAGGAAAAATAATCACTAATCTAATGCAGAACTGTGCTATCAAGAGATTTTAAATAAGAGTCTACGATAGTTATGAGAACCTTGTTACCCATTAAAACACATTTTATCCCGGAGTTTTAGTGGAATTCAAAACTGTGAGTTTTTGTCTCAACGTTCCTTATTCCAAGGCATTAATGTGTTTCCGAGAATCATCAAATTTTGTTACCGAATGAAAAACTCTTACAGTCCAGTGATATTGACAACTATTTCAATAATTGAAAGTTTTCATTTTCCATTCTTTGGAGAACAGAAATTATATAACTGTTGGGTATTGATGCAAATGATTTCCTATGATTAGGCTTACGTAAAATGCTTGATTTTTGCTTTGAATATGTTAAAGCAAGCAGAGTAGGTCCAAGTTAGTCCTCGTGTAGCAAAAAGATCGTAGTGCTCTCAACTACCCAACCAACCGAAAGAAAGCAAAACATAATGCAAATGAATGTACCATAATGGCTCATTATAACACCTTATAAATGTGAGTCTTAATTTGAAAGACAGATCTCCTTTCCAAAGTATTTTGCAGTAGAATAAAAAGTTGTCTCGTTTGAAGTAAGGAAAATACACGTTTAATAATAATGTACTTGAAAATTTATTTTGTTATTAGATTTTATTTTAGCATATTATTATTATATTGATATATTAAATACAGTATTTGTGTTTAAAGATTTTTTTAGGTCTGATACAAGAGTAAATCTTTTACAGACGTTAAAAATGCTTTTTTAATCATTATTATTAGAGATTAGTTAACTATATTTCTGTAACTTTCCTGCGTTCAGGGACTTATGATCCTATCTACATGTCTTATTTGCATTAATTATGCTTATAGCTAGAACTATAAAGGGACAGCTTGCTTTGTTTAAAGAATATTCGAAGTTACAATTGTTAAAAGATGTCGAATGTTTGTTAAATGGAGTTGTTGTTCAAATAATCTTGGAGCGTATGACTTTATTGTTATTTTATGAAGTATATTCTAAATCAAATATGAGTTAATTTTAGAGTTTTATAATTTAAATTTTATTATTCTTGGAGATACATTATTCACTTATGATTGAAATTTTGGATCAATGGTACTGAAGTATTATTATATTCTTAAAATTAGTTAAAACAAATATGGGCAAAGAAAGCCCTAATTTTAGCTGGGAAGCAAACAAGTAATATCATTTTAACTTCTAGAGGGAAAACTATGATATTTTCAAGTCGATAAAAGGAAATGTCCTACAAATACAAGAACTGTATAAGCATTTTATATAACATTTTTTTTTCTATTCCTTCTTTCAGGAATGTGAACGGAAAAAATTACCCCGAACTTGTAATAAACGAATAGCATTTTAAGATCATTTATGTCTGAAAACAGAAACTGTCAAATGCGAAATCTCGAATAGGATGTTTTATTTTTAAAAAAGTGCATGAATTAAGTATGATTTTGATCTGTATTCCTATATTACGAAAGAAACTTTTAGTTATTTTTAGTTCAATAAGAAACTCAAATCGATACCAAAAGTTAAATTTATAAAAAATGATACGTTATATAAGTTAAAATTCTGAAATTAAGACTATATATAATTCATGAGGTGTGATAAGGTTTTAATCATCTAGTACTGTTTTTGTTATCCTTTAAATAAAAAGAAGGTTTTGGGAATTGAAATGGATAGAAAAACGATATCATTCCGTAAAACAAATTACTAAAACTTGATACGCAGCAAAATTTGTCTCTAAAAACAACTACCCACAGAATACTTAAATGAATATTGAAGTAAAAACGTTTAAATGACATTTCTTAGCTTGTTTCCTTTTTATTTTCTACAGGGTTATTAAACTACTTCAAAATAGGTAATGAAGTGTGAAATACAATAGCATATATATAACACGTATATTTTCTTGCTTCTGTTATATTTTAATATCTTCGCATGATTTAAAACAAAGGAATTTAATTCAAATAGTCTTTCAAAAGGAAATTTTGAATCAAAAATGAAAAATTCCTCAGAAAATAGATATTTGATATTTAATGACAACTGTCAAAAAGCATCTTAAACGATCATCATTCCATTTAAATTATTTTGAATATTTCTTAAATGAAAAGTATGCGAAACGGAAGAGAAAAATCGAAAATCATCTGTCTTGACAATTTTTAAATCCCGGTGGTTATTTAATGATTGGAAAACGGAAAAGCATGCAAAAATCCTATTAAAGAAATCATGAGAGAGAAAGGAGCCAGTGCCAAAGAAATCAATATATTTCGAGTTAAATCACCTCTTTTCGTTTTATTCCATTTTTTTTCAATGAAAATTCAATTTGTACTCTGCATTGGTATCCAATAAGAGAAAAGTCTTTCTTGATTAATAGCATGCCTTACAAATTTTCAAACCTGTCACCCAATTTGCATTATTTGTTTTATTTTTCCTTTACTTTTCCCTTTATTTAACATCTTGTTTCACCATTTTACGGCTTAAATGGTTTCCTAATAAATGATAAATTAATTTTTTCTTATCCTATGTAAAAATTGCATTCCTTATCCTTCTTAAAATCACTAAATGTGACTGTTTAACTAAAAAAATTGAATGGCAATTTTAATGCATTAGGGAAATTAGGAAACAAATTTTTCATTAAATTTAGGTTTTAGCATTTTAAATGAAAATCGCTTTTAAAAGATTGAAAACAGAAATTTAAACAGGGCACACATATTTTATTTCATTAGTCACAGGAAAATTCGTAGAATTTTTAAGATAATTTTTATTGAACATTTAATTAACAGAAGAGAATATCGATATTTAATCATGATTGCAGGGCTGTAGAACGAAACTGTCCAAAAGAATACACATTTGATCGAATTCTAATTTTCTTTCAAATTCAGAAATCTTTCGAAGTGAAGGGCAACACAAAAATGATTCAAAAGAAAATAAATTATGATGTTTTCTTGTATGGTTTCTTAAAATATTTAGCCCACACACGTGTTTTATATTGAGCAGTTTAATATTAAATATATGAAAGGTAGTGAATTTTGATATTAAAATCCCACTCCTATATTTTTAAAATCTATATCATTAACTCCTATATAATTAAAATTCCCATTAGCCGTTATTTGAGAAAGAAATAACAAAATTAAAAATTTTAAGGTTTCAAAAAAGAAAATAATTTAGTAAGTTTTGAGGGTTGGATGTTTCCAAATCAACTATTTATGTAGCATTGGCTTGAAACAAACATTAAGGATGTACACTGTTCCCTTCAAAAAGTAGTTACTAAATGGTTTTGACTTTCAAACTCATCCTCCATAAATAATACTGACTCGAAAAAATCCTCCGAATTTCAGTTACCTAAATAAATCTACTTTAGAAACTCTTGCGCTTTGAACGAGCGCTGATGTCAACCACATTTTCTAAAAAAAACTAAATCTAATAAATAAAGACAAAAGAAATTTCTTCGCAAAAATTCATGGTTAATTTTAGTATCAATTATTCTTCTAGGGGCATAAGAGAGTTCGACCATCAAAAGTTTTTGCACTGAAGGTCGCATTTTATATCTTCTGTACTAATAATTTGGAGTTTTACTCATGTAATAGATTTTGTTGCGTATATTGCAAATGGTAGGCTTTCTTACCGTCATAGAGTGTGGAGAGGAATCGAATAGAATATTTAGTTCCGTGCACAAAATTTGTAAATCACCGGAATGTAGGGGAATTTTAGAGTTCAATTGCTTTTCTCTGTATTATTGTTTATATATACTCAAGAGCCAAAACATTATGACCACCCCTACATTTTGCAATGCATTCGCCTGTGTGACGTGGAAAGCACGTGGTCAGGTGGAAGTGGTATTTAACTGCTGCTGGAGAGTCTGAAGAATCATTCTTTCACTTACTTCTGTGTGTGATTGGAAAGGCTGCGGATCTAAGCGACTTTGATAGAGGGCAGATTGTAATGGCTCGAAGGCTCGGAACAAGTATTTCCGAAACTGCACGACTCGTGGGTTGTTCGCGACCTACAGTTGTTAGTACTTATGCAAAGTGGATGAATGACGGTGAAACCAGCAGTAGACGACATGGTGTTGGACGTCCACACGCTATCAAAGAAAAAGGTCGTCGGAGACTGTCTCGCATAGTGAAGCAAAACCGGAGCCAGACAGTGGCTCAGCTGACAGCCCAATACAATGCAGGGCCAAGTAGAATAGTATCGCAGCACACTGTTCAGCGGACACTGTTGGATATGGGGCTACGCAGCAAACGTCCCACTCATGTGCCTTTGCTGACCAAGCGTCATCGCCAACTGCGCCTGCGCTGGGCCCGGGAACATCGCGACTGGTCCATGGATGAGTGGGAGAGAGTTGCCTGGTAAGATGAATAACGGTTTATCATTCATCACGCCGATGGACGTGTCAGGATACGCGGTCTTCCAGGCGAACTGTTGCTCAGGCGGTGGTGGCGGTATTATGCTTTGGGGGACGTTCTCTTGGGCGTCTCTGGGACCCGTGGTTGTGGTAGAGCAGACCATGAATGCTACAGGGTATCTAAACTTCATTGCGGACCAGTTGCACCCTTACATGGCCTCTGTTTTTCCAGCTGGAAATGCAATGTTCCAACAGGACAACGCCCGGTGTCACAAGGCTAAAATTGTGTTGGAGTGGTTCCAGGAACATGATGTTGAATTCCAGTTAATGTCCTGGCCACCTAACTCACCGGATCTCAATCCGATAGAACACATTTGGGATGTCATGGGATGGCAGCTCAGAGTTCAAAGACCAACAATTCGCAATATCTCGAATTTGTGTGACCGTTGCTTAAACATCTAGTACAATCTGTCTCCGGCAATCTACCAAGGACTTGTGGCATCCATGCCAAAACGGGTTGAAGCTGTGTTGCGCGCTAAAGGTGGGCTAACTCGTTATTGACAGGTGGTCATAATGTTTTGGCTCTTGAGTGTATATTCAGTAACATCCCCAAAAGCATGAATATAAACATTTAGTTTTAGGAGCATATACACTCATGGACAAAAAAATTAGCGCACCAAGAAGGAGTCGTCAAAATGAAACGAAATTTTACATACGTAATGACTACTTTGATATAAGTAAATGATAAGAAAATCAAAGAAAAAGGATAATTTATTTCAGAGAAAAAGGCAAAAGAACGGAGGAGTTAATACTCCGTTGGACCCCCTCTAGCGCGAATGCACGATGCGATACGATCGGGCATGGAGTCATACAAGTTCTGTATGATGTCTTGAGACATTTTGTTCCATATTTGCTGTAACCTTGCCTCTAGTTCATTCAAACACGTGGGATGCCCAACTCGTCGTCCCAAATGATCCCAGATATGCTCGATTGGAGACAAATCTGGGGATCGGGCAGGCCAAGGAAGGGTAGTAACAGTGCGGAGACAGTCTTGTGACACCCTTGCCGTATGAGGTCGAGCATTGTCTTGTTGAAAAATGGCTCCTGGGAGCCGTTGCATGAGTGGCAACACATGTGGTTGCAGGATTTCATGAACATATCGCTGGGCTGTCATGGTGCCACGGAACAATACTAGGGGTGACCGTGTATTGTAGGCAATGGCACCCCATACCATCCCACCAGCTGTGGGAGCGATGTGTCGCTGTACAGGAAAGGCAGGATTGAAGCGTTCACCACGGGCTCTCCACACACGAACACGATTGTCCTCACTGCCGAGATTGAATCTGGATTCGTCGCTAAAGACGACCTGGTTCCATTCCGCTGCAGTCCAGTTTCCTCGTGCCCGGCATAACTCCAAACGGAGGCGTCGATGGGTGGGCGTCAAGGGCAGCACACGTAATGGGCGCCGCGATACCAACTGTCATTCAGCCAGGCGCCTTCGTATGGTTCGAGAAGACACAGAGGCCCCTATTGAAGGTGCTACCTGTGCCCGGATGGCGGCCGATGAAGCAGTTGGCTGTACGCGTGCATTTCTTACGATGTGGTGGTTCTTCTCGACCACTGGTCTGTCGAGGGCGTCCTGAGCCTGGTCTTCGTGTACATGACATCTCTCGGGTCCCCTGGTCCCAACACCTCTTCACAACACAATCAGAGCGGCCTAATTGACGAGCTACTCGCCTAGCTGACCACCCAACTTCCATCAACCTGACGATTCTCCCCCTCTCTAACTTCGACAACTGCTTATATTGTCTTCGAACACGGCGTAATGGCATGTCTATCTCAGCTCTTCCTTTGTAGATGATTCAACACACTCAAACAAGGTTTGGTTACCTGTTTTATACTCCACAAAGTACGATGTTCAACACCCTCTACTGGCTATAGGTAATGCGCAATCACTCTGCATTTCTAATCATTTGCATATCTCTCGGACATGTACCTTCATTGCAAGTTTCGTTACAATCCCGCGATTATTTCTTGGTACGCTAATTTTTTTGTCCATGAGTGTATTTCAGTTTTCTATTCTGTACTGCTAAGGAGAATATTTTAAGCTACACATATAAATCAACATAAGATACATGAGTAAAAATAAGAAACATTAGTATAAAAGAACAAAATACTACTGAGCGCAGTAAATTATGTCTAATTAATTTCCATACCTTTCATGTTTAATCATTAATTTTTAACTTAAATATGAACAGAATAATTGCTATTTGGAAATTAGTTGCATAATGTCCCCTGTTGATGAAATAAAATTTAAAGCAGTAACTTATAACAACTAAAATTAAAACTTGTAACAGACAATTAGAGTTGTTTGAAAAGAAATTATTTATCGAAAGAATTTAAATTTTAAGCGCAATTTAAATGAAAGCATGCTGCGGGGATCGTGTTAGTAAACATTTCTTTGTATATACACTACTGGACACTGTAAATACAACACCCTGAAGGAAACAAGCAAATAACATGAAATTTACAACATGCATTAGCGGAGGTGAGATATGCAAATGATTAGAATTTCAGATCATCTTTTGATCAAGTATCCGAGTTCGACAGAGGAAGGATAGTGGCCTACCGAGATTGTGGATTATCTTTCAGGGAAATCGGTAGTCGTGTTGGACGAAACCAAACAACTGTAATGCGGATATGTGATCGTTGGATGCAGGAGGGTGTGACGGACCGGTGTGTTCGATCGCATCCACCTCACCGCACCACTTCATGTGATGACAGGCAAATTGTGCGCATGGTAGTGACGGATCGCTCAGTCATATCACGAACCATAGCACAGCACATGCAGTCTATAACGCATCATCCAGTGTCTGCGCGTACCATTCGGCGCCGTTTACAGCAGAGTGGTCTGTCCGCAAGACGTCCATTGCTTTGTCTACCCTTGATGCAGAACGTCTCCGCCGCCAATGGTGCAATGACAGAAGGATGTGGACATCAGAATGGAATGAAATTGTCTTTACTGACGAGTCACGCTTCTGTCTGCAACACCACGATGGTCGCATTCGAGTCTGGAGACACCGTGAAGAGAGGATGCTGAACAGCTGCGTTATGCACCGCCACACTGGTCCTGCACCGGGTATTATGGTATCGGGCGGTATTGGATATCACTCTCGCACACCTCTAGTACGCATTGCCGGTACTTTAAACAGCCAGCGCTACATCTCCGAGGTGTTGGAGCCAGTTGTCCTTCCTTACCTTCAGGGCTTGCCCACAGCCATATTTCAACAGGATATTGCGTGACCACTGGTGGCACGCATTGTCCAACGGTTCTTCGTCAATCGCCAGATTGAATTGCTTCCCTGGCCGCCTCGCTCTCCGGATCTTTCGCCGATAGAAAACATGTGGTCCATGGTTGCTCTACGAGTGACCCAGATTCCATCCCCAGCTGCCACAGCAGATCAACTTTGGCAACGTGTGGAAGCTGCTTGGTCTGCTGTACCCCAAGAACTCATCCAAAGTCTCTTTGAATCAATGCCGAGGCGTGTGGCAGCGGTGATCTCCAACAATGGCGGCTACTCTAGCTATTGATTTTGGCAGGAACCACACTGTACAGAATTCTATAAATTTAATCATTTGATACTTGGTCAACATGTTATCTACAAAATAAATTTTGTTGTGATATCTCTTGTCTTTCTTGGTGTTACAATTTGGGTGGCCAGCAGTGTATAAAAATGACATCTCTGGTGTTGAAGATATTGTCTCACTGACTTACAAACAACGATTTCAATGCTGATAAAAGTCCTTTGGTTGATTCATCAGAATGCTTATAACTGTCTCCTGTATTTTATCCTCAGGCAGAAGTTTCAGTTTCAGCCTCAGCTCCTTGCAAATATGAAAGTCTTACACTAAAGATCTGCTTAACACAAAAATATCTCTCAAGGCATGATATTCATACCTTTTCTGTGGTATAATTTTGAAAGGAAATGGACAGCGTAGCTGCAGGAGTCAGAAACACGACGTTAAAACCATCTGGAAAAGCATCCTCTATCGGCTCCTTCAAACATGGCAAAGTAATTAGTTTTCGTAGGAAGATTGTTGTGGACATTAATGTTTGACAATGAGGGGCCAGTATTCTAAAAATTGGTTAAACATATAGACACTGTCAATGCTTTCAGCTACTGGGCCTTTATGCAATGCTTACTGTGTGCAGCCCACAAGAGTTCAGTTGATCTTTAGTATCCTCTTATTCTCTGATAATTTGGGCCCAATAAGGAAATGTTCCCATGGAAAAGATACGGAAATCCAAATGAGAAAATCTTACTACACCTCTCTACATTCGAAACTATTTGCTGTATGCTTGTAAAATTTTCAGGAAATTGAAGAAGTCTGAAAGATACCTCCAAAACCACTGGTGATCTCTAGGTTACCATACTTGTCAAGCTCCTAAATCGTCCATCGAGCTCAGGAGGTCTTATTCTTCTTTCTCCTGTCTCGTCATACCTTAGTGGGTTTCTTGCTTTGTTAAGGATCGTTGATATGCTGGAGGTGGTTATAATTATGACTTAACAATAGACAGACATTCATGAGCGTAGAATCGTTAGTCTCATTATTTAGAGAGGCAAATGCTTGAATGTGTGTTTGTTGAAAGTTATTCGTAGTAACATAATGATTACACTTTCTTACATGCAGCTCATTTTCAATTCCTTCATATTACTCGTATATATAAAAGGAATCATTCAATGTTATAAAATCAATTCGTCTTGTTTGTAAATTTTATTATCTACAAGTATGATAGCCTAAAAGCATAATTAGTCAGTAAGTGGTTCAAATAGCCTCGGTTTCAATAAATATTCGGCTGTTTTTCCAAAAGGTATTATATTAGAGCGTTAACCACAATCCAATATACTAAATTCCATCGTAAGAAAGAGTGTGGTGGGAACTCGAAACAATAAACTCTCACCCAAATATTGCCCATGAACTCACTTATTTGAGAAATCGGTCGCACTATGTCAACGGTTATATTTTGATTCTTTTTTTGCTAATCCATCTCTTATAAAATGTATCTGTTCGATTATTTTTTACTTCAGGAAATATAACAGGAAAGGATGCCTGGAATGTTCTTTACCGAGCTGGTAAAGACGACTATTCAAAAAGATAACTCATTTAAATTGTGCTCATCTTTATAAAACAGATAATTAACCTGTTTCAAAACAATAAAATAATCCGCCTGCTTATAAACAATTTCTATATTAAATAAATGTGTTAATCCGAGAAAACTAAAATAATGCGCTTACAAATTTCTACAAAATTTTGATACATATTTTCAATAAAAAGTTATTTTAGCTAATTGTGAAAAGGAGATTGTGGCTAGCAATTTTAGAAGTGGGTAATGTGGTAGTACATATCATGTAAAATAATAATTCATTGTTACTCCAAATGATGGAAGACAACTCTGGTTTAAGAATGATAAACTGGTTTATTGAATTGACATAAGATATAAATTACACAATACTATCTCACTAAACATTATACGCTCACCAAATATTATAGTCACTTTATTGCGATTTATTTCATCATCCTTATTTACCAATTAGCTTCAACTCGTATTCAACTCAAAATTTATTCTTAATCAATAATTAGTATTAGCTCATATTCAATTCACAACACATTATACTAAATAATTCTTTTACGAATTATCACTTATTAAACCCGCTAACTTCCGTCATGAGATTAATTCACTACCGCGCTCTACGTTATTAAGTTATCTTGATTATTACGCAAATCAGAAGCAATGATTTCAGACATGGAAAGGAAAAGGGACAGTACCTCCACTGCTGATCGCTGACTAGTACTCGGTTCTGGATATGTGGCATGGGACGCTGGCTTTCTCAATACTGGGCATCTATGCATCGTGCGCCTTGCTTCTACTCAAACTGTTGTTACGGGTGTTTGAGCTTGTTCGCTGGGGTCATCCGATGACTTTTGTCGTAGGAAACTGGATGTGAGGCTCGTGATCTCGTTTTCCTCATAGTCGCTGGGCGGGTTCACTGAAAAATTGTAGTTTATACTTGGCGATTAAAACTCAGCATCGGCCAATTACTTATGGCAACTCTCTTCTTACTACTAACTGCCAACTCTTTGGGTAATATCAACTCTCAGAGTTTTCTCTTCTACTTTTCTTTCTTCATATCCGTTTCCATTATTAATTTGTTAGCCACGCCTCATCCATTTTCATTCGTCATATACTTTAACACCCCTGCTATTGGTTAGGGAACGTTCCTTCCATCTTCCTCGCTAACCAATCTCAGCATGGGAGTTCTATATTCCTTACCGCCACTTTTTCCTTACTTCTTCCCATGGTTCGCTACCCTTTTTCTTCTTGTGAGTTACTCTTTTATTACCCTCATAAATTTTGCCTCTTACTTTCTTTTACATTCTAATCTCTATTTCCATCTATTTTTATCTCTTTCTTCCTGCACCTGCGTAGTCTGTTCTTTCTTCCCATTTCCACCATTCCTTTTCAAGTTGATTTATTTTTTTCTTCTTTACTTTTTGAATATAAGATGCTAGCATTATTGCCCGGTGTTACCCGGGTAGATATATAGATATAAAATTTTTCATGCATTCCATCAAAAAAATACTGGGTTGCATCCCCCGCTCTTCATGTTTATCTGGCCAGACAGAATGCGCTTAGCGCGTTTCTACTGAAATGATATACCCAGTATTTTTTTGATGGAAAGCATGAAGTTTTTTTTTATCTATATATCTACCCGGAAAATCATTCTTTAAAAATAATTTCATTAATTTTCTTATGCCTTAATATAACTAATGGACTAATAGTTCGGTATGAAGGTTATGTGTCGTTATGTTTCTCTGTTTA
Source organism: Dolomedes plantarius (assembly GCA_907164885.2). Taxonomy (NCBI): domain Eukaryota; kingdom Metazoa; phylum Arthropoda; class Arachnida; order Araneae; family Dolomedidae; genus Dolomedes; species Dolomedes plantarius. Next base: position 87,195,822 of record OU015494.1, on the reverse strand, counting down.
AAGAGTTTTTTCCTCCCACTACTTAAAAAACCCCAAAACTCTAAAAGATTTATGTTATATGATTTCACGGAATAAGTAATTCAATACGGAATAAGTATTTCACGGAAGAAGTAATTCCATTTTTTTCGAAAATTTACTAAGTTCTATTAGTTTGAACGCCATTGTCTAAAATTGTCTAAAGCAGCGGTTCTCAACCTTTTTAGACTCACGACTCCACAAAATGTAAGAAAAATAGAATAAACACTTCGCCCTATCCCCCGTCACCCCCAGATCAACTCTCAAACCACCCCATATCACCCCAGAACAGACCTCTTTTCCCCCGCGTATCGAATTTGGCTGGTTGTGGTGAAGGGGCTGTATCCACAATTAAGAGATGCGCTTAGGGGCACAAATATCATTAGAAAACTAATTTTAAAAAATAATTGAGACCCAAATTTCGTTTTTCCGGATTTAAGTTTCTCGGGTCCTAAACATTAACTGTGCCGAATTTGGTCACGGTGGGTGAAACAGTCTATGATTCTATAGCGTACAAACAAACAGACAACCTCTTTTATATATATATAGATTATTTAAGAACTAATATAGTACATTTTCATAGGATAGTGAAATTCCACGGCATTGATAGAAACTATCTGATTAAAATGTATTTCATGAAGTATCAGGTTTTGTGATATATACTATAAAGGGAGTTAATATATAATTTTATTCAAGTAGTTTAATTTGAAGCAAAGGAAAAGTATAAGTGTATTAACATTTTGAACTTAATTTTTTAAAAATCATATTTGATTTTTCAGAATTATGTTATTCATATTCATCTATTTTATTTTTGTAGATTACAAACAAAAGGCGTTAAAGTAGTAATACATACGTATTTATAAGATTAAATGCGCCAGAGTGGTCATTTGGATTGCTAATTAATTGAAATCTTGCCCGTAAAGTAAGGAACCTACATAAAAATCTGTCATTTGACATTGAATCTGTTGGTCCGTCATAAAAAATTAATCAGAGTAAAAAATATTATTATAGTATTTTATCATTATAATTCTCAATATATTTTTTATAAATATTCTTGATTTCCCCAATGATCATACGCGTGATTCATAATTAGGGAGAAAAACTAGGGAAATTATAAAACTTTTCTATCTTAAACAATTAATGAAAAATTCCTGCATGCTCCTTAAGTAAATAATTATTTTAGCAATGAAATTTACGAAGTATTTTCAACCAGAAGATCGTATTAAAATAAATCGTTTTACCGCAAGAAAAATAATTGATAATTTTAACATAACCTATTGGAAATATTTTAAAGGAATTCATTAGCGTGCTGTCAGATTCACAAGCAATAATAAAGCTCTATTAATTCTAAATGATAATAATTAGGCTATTATTACCCAAGTTAAAATATTTTAAAACTTTAATAGTAATTATAATGATAATGAATCAAATGCGATAATTACCAAAATTCATAATAGAAAGCAATTTTTTCTTTTCCTCTGATTAGCATTTAGTTATTCAATTTTATCTTCAATTTTTGGATTTTATGTTTTAGATATTATATGTAACTTAATATTAAACTGCTGATGAAGTATGCAGGAGGTTTTTATAGATATACGAATTTGGATTTTCCAGTGATTTGACAATTAATATAATTACTCATTACTATTTTGATTTAATTTCCCAGGAACAAAATTTTAAAAAAAAAATTTCTCAACTTATTTATATATATATATATATATATATATATATATATATATGTTTCGGTGTTTAAACTTACAACACTTGGTGATTACAAAAGAATTTTTCTACTTTTTCATTAATTAAGGTTCAGACATTGGTCCCATAAGCTCCATTTTTACATTTATATTTTCCTATTTTTACATATAGAAAATAAAAAAAGTCTTTTTGGATATGCATGTTTAAAGTCCTTCGTCTACTTCTACATCTGTCTAAACAAAAACTCTAGAAGAAATTCAGCTGTAGATTCCACTTAGGCTAAGCTTTTCTGGATGTACTTCAATGAACGAAGTAAGGATGATGATTTAAAGAAGCTTTGTATAGTTTCAAAAATAATTTTTACGAAATAATCAGGATTTTCTGAACTTTTATACTACACAGATCCTGATCATGTACACTAAAAAGCATAAATTTCTGGGAACAAAAGCTACACGTGATTAATTATGCCCTTTTAGGTTCAGATATAAGTAGCAAAAGTATCAAAGTTTCAGCACATAAACTGTCATCCTACCAAAGAGATTCTGCACTTGATGACAGTTGTTTAATGAAATTTTCATGTTAAGGATGCATGACCATACTTGAACCCCCTCCCTCCCCCCAAAAACGTCATTGATAAGATTTCCCAGATCTAGGAAGAAGTCTATATATCAGTCCGTAGGGGAGGGGATAGATACAATTATCACTATGTAAAATAGTTATTAGTCTGGAAGCCTCAAATCCAGATTTTTTCAGATAGATTATACCAATGTACTCTTTGACTCTGTATCGTATTAACTAAATGGGATGAAACAGTATTCGCTCTTGAAACAGTATTGGCTATGTTTGGTTCTGTTCTTTCTGTCCAACTGAAAGAAATGGAACCTTGGTTTCAGGGCTCTTCTCTCCTGAGCAAAAAGTAATATGTAGTTAGCATGAAAACCACTGGCTGCTTCTATGTGAACGCCGTTGAAATTTTTGGATCTTGAATGGATGTAAATTATTTTTAACTAACATGACTTCCATGTATGAAATCTCATAAAGATTGTGTATATTTAAAAAAATATATATGCTCCCTTTTCTATATGTTTTATGGCTTTAAACACTTTTTGCGTTGCGAAGTCCCCGAATCAGTAATATATATATATATATATATATATATATATATATATATATATATTATGATATGTGTATCAGATTTAACAACTATACCTATGCAATTAAGAACTTTTATGCACTTAAGTACACTAACATATGGCATTCAGGTGGGGAAAATTATTTCTTACGATTCATAGAAGTATTTTAAAATTCTTTTGCATATTAGAAGGTTTACGATGACGTGTGTTACACACTTTCCTAATTAATGAAAAGTCAACCCTTAGAAAAAATGGAATAGTAACTTCACAGTTCAGATCTAGTTAAATCGTCGATCTGTTGCGCACTTTCCATTTGTTTTCGTTTTCGGAGAAAGACGACTATGACCATATTTATGAAAGAAGTGAAACAATTTGGAAATAAGCGATTCTTAGAAATTTAAATGTATTTAAATATTTATTCATTTAATTTTCAAAGGGGTTAGCATGATTTTATTGTCGGATAAAGACAGATAAATACATTGTCTGTCTTCTCTTTTTACAAATGTAGGTAGTATCTCATATGTGTGGCATCGTATCAAAGGGCAAAACATTTATAGTCTTCTTGAAATTCTAAATTTGGGAACTATTTGGAAGGATTTCTAGACGGTACTATTTACATATTTTCTTATACTCACTGTATTTTTTACTATTGCTCTACTAAATATTTTTGCCTTAATTTCTTTGAAACGTTAATTGTTTAACACAAAGGATAGCAAAATTTTCATAGCTGAAAAAATGTAAGAAATATTTATTTTACCAAACTCTTATAATAAAACCCATTTCAGAATATGTTCTATAATCAAGAAATCCTTATGTCACTCAAAATATTACTTTATTGTTGTTAGTACATGCAATTCAGTTTCGATTCAACCCAATTGTACTCACTTGTATAAACTACATTACACTGAAATGCAACTGTAAGTAATTTCGAGATATTTTGTGTTTAAGATGCAATCGAAATACACCTGTTTTAAAACTTGAAATTCCTTTTCAAGCAATTATATAGTTAGAAAATTACATAAAGGAATCAGACCATAATTACCCATGGCCGTTATTCTACAAGCTTCAAAATTAGACTAGCTTTGTTACCCGCTGTTTGCTATCAAAATTTTACTATGGATGATATAGTTTTCCAAACTGAATCAAAATATAGTAATATGAATCACAGAGTGTGGTAATTGATAACCATGAATTTTAAAGTATCACTAAAAGTCCAATAGAGTATTAGAAAAAGAACTGGAGCATTAAATTTAATATTGGAATGTATACAAGATATTTACAGATAACCAAACAACAAGCTGGAGCTATTAAGAACTTAAACGAATTTTAAAATTTTACTGTGCGTCTTTTATGATAAATTTTAACAGCACTTTAAGTAACACTATTATAACTTATTTTAGAAAGTATTTGATATACGTACCTTTTAACAAAATATAATTGATACATCTCTCGAAATTTTGTGTTAGTGGCTGCATGTTTATGTGAATGCGAGCTTTCTACAAAAAGCCGGAATCCAATTTTCAATGATTTAAAAAATAACTGCAAAGTATCTCTATAATGAAATTTACCTTTTAAATATAACTTGGTAGAATTTAACATCTTAGAAAAATAAGAGTATTGGAGTCGCTTCCAGGGCTTGAAAATTTTTTGGTAGTAGTATTAGAAACCCTTCTTTTATAAATATTTTATATTTGCAAAATGTAGAAACAAACTTTAAACATTAATGTAGTTGGGAAGTCTATATAAAATTCATAGGTATATGTCTGCTTGTGTGGGAATTTCAAATTACGTTAACATACATCTAAATTGTGTAAACAATTTTGAAAAAAATATACTCGTAATCAGTATTTGGAGTTTTTCTATAGATATTTAATGCTTATATTACAGGAAAGTGATTAAATTCCTACAGGAAATAGCATTTACTCTTATACTTATGTTAAGAGAAAATATGAACGTTAAGTATTCACCCCTTATATTTTTTAACATTAAGAAATTCCCTTTTAAAAATCTCAATAATACTACCAATATCAAATGTCGACTTTCTCAAACAAAATCAAACAATGTATGATGTTTGTAGTGTAATGTTTGAAACGTAGCGCTGATTAAAGCGAAAATGTTGTTACTCGTGATTCCCCCACCCCTCTACAAATCAGAGGATTGGCTGCGGGGGAGTTGAAACCAAGAGAGGTGCTGCGAATCGCGGGGAGTCTGTAAGAAAGGGACAGACGGAGAGCGTCTCTGGTAGGGAACGGAGGTTTGGCGAGATTTAAGAAGGCTCGTCTCACCTCTGGTTAAGTAATTACCTGGTAATTAGAATTAAGATAGAGAAAGAGAATCTCTGAGAGTAGTTTCAGGAGGCCTGGCAAGATTAAAGCAGGCTCGTCTTGCCTCCAGTTAATTAGTTAAGCGGTAACTAGATTAGAGTGCAGGATAGCCGAGGTCTGGTAAGATATTGCAGGCTTGCCCACCTCGTGCAGAGTTTTTTCAATTGTTATGTTATGTGTAAAACTGTTTAAATGTTAAATCTGTAAATAAATTTATGTTTGTCTTGTTCAGTGACGACTCATTTTTGCACAACCTCATTTGTCCCTAGGCCATAGAAAGAACCTAAGTGAACCGGTGTAAGAAAGAGGGTTCACGACAATGTTTGAAAAATATAATGTTGGATATCGAATGAAATTTCTCACAAAACTAAAACATTCCAGCATAACTATAGGGATACTTCATAGCTCACAAAATAGTAAAAATCGGTAGATTTGTGGTCCGAGTCCGAGCCTTGCAGAAATGTTATACATGTAACACATGTCAACAAATATTTTAACCCGGTATTCTTATTTAATGTCCTAGCGTGACTTATAAATTACCCTTTTTAATTAAAACATTTCATGTGTTAAATGCGTGAACAACAACACAGCCCCCCACGCTTTCGCGTATCCGCAAAATAAACGGATGACTAGACGCTCGACCGCATTCCCACTAGCCCAAAAGGACCCGCAGGACGAACATGGTCACTAAACAAGCATCTCCAAGTCGGAATAAAATAATTTAAGTTTAACTGAAACCTCCCATAGGGGGGCAACAACAAAAATAACTATTAAACACAGTAACACACCAACGCCTTAAGTTGAAAAAATACCAAAAGTCAAAAAAAGTCCCTAGATTCCTTGTTCCAGTTGATCACGTCCGAAAACTTTTTTTTTTTAAATTTATTTTAAACAGGGTACAGCACACATTTAGTGCCAGTACAAAACACAAACATATTCAATACAGCAAACAAATGTCATTTACCATAGATAATCATTAAAAATTACAATATTACCAAAAATCTAATTATTACAAAAATCTAATAATTACAATTTTAATAAATATTTATAAATATATTACTGAAAATTTAATCAAATTAGCAAGGGCAGCTCACTACCCCTCAGCCAGCGGCCGCAATCACGTGGTGCCAATTAAGCCTAAACCACCTGAGTTGGGGTAGACACGTGGCAAATTTTCGATGACGTATTAAAGTGTCACACCCTCAAAAGCGTAACAGCATTAGGGTGGGTCGTTTTTTACTTTTTTTAAAAATCGAAATCGCCTGTGGTGGGAAAATCTGTGTATTGCTATTAAATGTTTGTAAATTTTTTTTTTCAAATTCAAATATATTTAGGCCCCCGCCCGGCCTTTGAAGTTTCTCCAAAAATGTAAAAAAATGCATTTTTTATTAATTTTTTAATTTTTTACGTATCAAAATTTTAACCGCCTGTAGTGGAAATTGTTGCATAGCAAGACCCTTTGTTTGTGAAATTTTTTTTTTAAATTAAAGTATATTTAGGCCCCCCCGCCCAGCCCTTGAAGTTTCTCCAAAAATGTAAAAAATGCATTTTTAATTTATTTTTAAATTTTTTTACATATCAAAATTTTTAACCGCCTGTAGTGGAAATTGTTACACAGCAAGGCCCTTTGTTTTTTAAAAAAAATTATTTTGATATTGTGTCATATTTAAAGTCCCCGCTAGGGCGGCGAAATTTTGATATACCCTTTGAAGCAGAATTTTTAATAAACGTATTTTAAAAATAAAATCATTATTAAACTCAATGTCCCATCTGTGTCAAAGGGTTAAAAGAGCTCTTTGCTTATTTTGCCAAAATTATGGTAGAATAATCCAGAATTCACCACGAGGAGGTGGCTGCGTTCGAATTCCTCCCGCATCCACCCTCCCTCCCAACCAAATATGGGTGCATTTCTTTTTCATGTTTAGTGATATAGCAATCTTACACTTTATATTTTGCCTTATTTTCGAAGTTTGGCATCAGATTTCGAGAGGCCAAAGTTGTATGTATAAAGCCATCGCGACTTTTTGTTCCACAGACAAATGAGGATGCCTCTGGCACTATCTTGACTGCCCTTTCGACATCTTGTGTACGGCATGGGAGAGTCCACAGCTTACTTTCAATAAAGACACCTATTTCAGTCATTTTCTCAATTTCTGCACTGGGTATATGTTTAGTAAAAGAAGGTTCTGTAAGTGAACACTTCTTCCAATTGATCAGTTCTGCACAGTCGTTTGCGTGAAATTTGATAGGCGGAAAGACAAAATCACAAGTTGTTTCATTGGGATGTGTTCGGGCCTTCATGATTCTTCTGAAGCCTAATTTCCTCACATAGGATCGTTTGTCGTTGATTATGGCAATCAACAGGTTTTCTGGAGGACCATAAAATCATTCATTTTCATTACAGGATCAACTACTAATTTCGGCTCATCGCTCAGATATCTCGAGTAGTGTATAACTTCCCAAAGATTCTGTGTACCAGCATGAGGGCTCACTTTTAGTGCGAAACCAAACTTTTGCATACACTTTTGGAGCTGCCCATTTCTTTTGAAGATGTAGCAACTTGCTTAAAATCCTCATCAAAATAAAAATCATCTTCACTTTTGGAAGTATAGCTACTATCCATAATACTTTCACATTGTTGAGACTGGCTATTTATATGAGTTTCAGATTTTTGCTTATTCACACGTTCAGCATCCATTGCTTTCCTCGCCACTCGAAGTTTTAGCTCCCTAGTGATTTTAGCATCCAAATTCCACATAAACATTTTAGTCCAAGATCTCTGGTCCTCCAAATATTCTCTTTCCAAAATCGGCTCTTTTCTTGGCTTCTCACATGTGCACAATGAAAATTCATGACACTTACATGTTGAGATATCAAACGGTGTAGATTTTGCATCATTTTGAAACCTTCTTAATTTAATTTTCTCAGCTTCACTTGTTTTTTCAGTAGGCTTCTTTATAATCATGAATATTTTATGAAACTTTTTTATGAATTGTTTTTATGAAATTTTTTATGAAACCGTGCAGTACAATCACACCATCTATCGAGGAAATTCAAAACAAATTTCGCTTACCTAGCGAGAGCTTTAAATATGATACAATATCAAAATAATTTTTTTACAAACAAAGGGACTTGCTATGTAACGATTTCCACTACAGGCGGTTCAAATTTTTGGTACTTAAAAAATTAAAAAAAATTTAAAAAATGCTTTTTTTACGTTTTTTGAGAATGTTACGTCATGTAACCCTTTAGTGTCATGAGATGCATCCGTGTGCCCTCTAGCGGCAATATAAAAAAATAAGTAGAAGTACGAAAGCACCGCTTGACAGCGGTCGTCAGCTACTCTGCCTCCCGTTAGCGGAGAAATAAAAAGAAAGTTAATTTTGCAGCAAACAATGCTGTTGGTCCGTCAGCTTATTTAAACACGAAACTATAATCTAAACATTGTGGTCCTACCGAGGACGGAGACGAAACCAGATATGGATACAAAAGAAAAGAAATCAGTTATGGATACAAAAGAAAAGAAATCAGGTATGGATATAAAAGAAAAAACACCTCCCACTTTGAAGGATTTAAATAGGATTCGTGGGAGGATAAAAACAAAATTTACTCATATCCATAAGTTCATCGAAATGTATGATTCAACCAAAGAAGAAAAAGAACAGGAAATAGTGTTGGAACAAAAGTTAAGTAATCTATAACAAATAAAAGAAGAAATTAACAGGCTATTTAGTGACTATTCAGAGCTGGAAGAAGCCGATGAAGAAACCCTGTCGAAAGCCGACACAGAATTACTTAAAATGGACGAAAAACGAGATAATTTAGAGGTAAATGTCAAATGCTTACTTTCTAAACTTAAATCTGATGTAGCTGAATCTCTGTCAACTAAAGCTGGGCAAAATATAAACTTTAAATCTGTCATAAATCAGTTAGAACTTAACACTAAATTACCGGAAATTCCTTTGCCATTTTTCAGTGGTCAAATCGAACAGTTTACTAACTTTAAAACTCAATTTGTTAGTTTGGTAACAAACAATAAAGGTTTATCTGAAGAACAAAAATTTTTCTACCTGAAGGTGTTCAGTGAAACAAAAATTGTTCTACCGTGTTGAAGCCAAATTTATTGAAACAAGTGATGATACTTTTGAGTCGTTATTTGCTGCTTTAGAGCTGAGCTATGAACATAAACGGGCTAATGTTGACATACACTTCCAGTCTATTCTCAAAATAGAAAAATTAAATGTTGAGTCATCAAAGGGTTTCAGATTAATTTCAGATACAGTAAATAAAAGCTTAAAAGCCTTAAAGGTTCTAAAATTAGAGTGTAACGAGCTTACGAATGCAATATTTGTAAATATAATTTCACAAAAATTAGATAACGAAACAAGAAAGGCATATGAAATGTCTCTTACGTCAAAGGAAATTCCATCGCTTGAAAAACTACTTCAGTTTTTACACGAAAGATCTCTCGTTTTAGATCAGATCTACAAACCCCCCAACCACAACTAAATTTCGTCAGGCTACAACAAGCAAAGTGAACAGTTTACTTGTTAATCAAAATAAACAAAAAAGTTATGTCAAACCCTGCGTTTTGTGTAACATAGAACATCCGTTGTACCAATGTTCGAAATTTTTGAATATGAGTGTTCCTAAACGTATAGAAATATTAAATGAAAACAAATTGTGTAAAAATTGTTTAAAGTTTCATAATGTACCCTGTAAATCAACGTTTGTCTGCAGAATTTGTAAAAAATCAGGTCACAATTCTCTAGTTCATGTTCCATCGGAATCGAAACTACCGCTTTCGAACTGTGAAAATAGTTCTCATGTGGATGAATTATTGCCTTCGGATACGAGGCTGGCACCAAATTCCCCACATTTTATGCGATCTTCTCTAGCCGCTAATTCCAAACATAGTGCGTTGCTCTGCACAGTCAGCTTATATATTGAAAACAAATTTGGAGAAAAATAAAAGTAAAGGGGATTTTGGGTAGTGGTTCCAGTATATGTATAATGACCTCGGAAACAGCTGAATAATTAGGATTGAATAAACAAAAAGTTAACACAGCGATTTCGGGAATAAATTGTGGTGAATGCTTTGAGAAAAATAAAACCACAGCAAAAATATCTAATGAAGAGGGTGATTTTATCCGAACTTTATCATTTTTTATTTTGCCTCGTATTACTGGGTTAACGCCTACTCAACGAATTGATATATCCAGTATTTATTTTCCTAATGAAATAAGACTTGCTGATGCAGATTTCAATGTCCCTAGAAGAATAAGCGTATTGCTGGGTTGTGAATTATTTTTTGATTTGTTAAAGGCAGAAAAATTCAGATCGTATGACGGTTCATTATTATTGCAAAACAGTGTTTTCGGATATCTAGTTACAGGGTCGATCAAAAATACAGATTCTTATTATTTTTCTGGTCTAATTTCAGAACCTGAAAATTTAGATGAGGTTGTAAAACATTTCTTTGAATTAGAATCCTTTCGGGGAGATCGTATAGGAAATTCAGATGACTCAAAAACATTTGAAAAACAGTACTGTGAAGAACATTTTAGTTCTACAGTTAAAAGAGATGAAACAGGAAGGTACATTGTGAGATTACCAACTATTAAAGAAAAACTGCACACTTTAGGGGATTCTAGAGAAATCGCAGAAAGGCGTTTAAACTTGCTTTGGAAAAAATTAGATAAAAATAAGACAATGGGCACATTATATAAAGCTTTTATGGAGGAATATGTTTCTCTTGGCCATATGGAAAGAGTGATCAATGATAAGTGTCCTAAGGAAACCTATTATATTCCACACCACGCTGTCTTTCGCCCAGAAAGCACATCAACACCACTTCGCGTCGTGTTTGACGCTTCATCAAAATCAAGCAGTGGAATTTCTCTGAATTCCATATTGCTGAATGGTGGGACAGTACATCAAGAATTATTTTCTATAATTGCGAGATTCCGTACTTATAAATATGCATTCAGTGCGGACATAAAAAAGATGTACAGACAGATTCTTGTAGATGACAGGGATAGAAATTTACAAATGATAGTGTGGAAACCAACTCTTTGTGCTCCAGTGGAGACATACAGACTTAAAACTGTTAGTTATGGTACAGCTTGTGCTCCGTTTCTAGCGACAAGAACTCTAAAAGCGCTGGCTGAAAATGAACAAAATAATTTTTCCAAGGCGTCCTTAGCACTAATCAATGATACCTATGTAGATGACATTTTGTCGGGATCAGATAGTTTAGAAGAAGCAAAGGACTTGCAAATTCAGTTAGCTCAAATTCTATCTAAAGGAGGTATGGAACTACACAAGTGGGTGTCTAATAACTCTGACTTATTAAATGACAACAAAATTGAAGAATATGTATTTTCATCAGACTTGCCCACTGTTAAAACACTTGGCATGCTGTGGCAACCCATGTCTGACAATTTCAAATTTAGAGTCCCAGTACAACATTCAGAGAGCTACACAAAACGGGACGTTCTTTCAACTATCGCCAGAGTGTTCGACCCATTAGGTCTTATCGGTCCAGTTGTCACAAAGGCGAAAATATTTCTGCAAGGACTTTGGCAGTTGAAGCTCATGTGGAATGATCCCATTCCACCAAACGAATTAAATGACTGGTTGAAAATTTTAAAACAGTTACCTGATGTCAATCAGCTGCAAATTCCAAGGTTTGTCCTTCTTCCAAATGCTACTACCATTGACCTGCACTGTTTTTGTGATGCATCAGAAAAAGCTTACGGTGCAACAATTTACATATCTTCTAAACTCATCAACGGAGAAGTGAAAACAAATTTATTGTGCAGCAAATCAAGAGTTTGTGCAATTAAGAAATCAACTATTCCTCGTCTTGAGCTCTCCGCTGCTTTGTTATTGGCTCGCCTCGTGTCGAGGGTGGTGCCAATCCTACAAATTCCTATTAACCACATATACATGTGGAGTGATTCCACCATCACTTTGGCGTGGATTCGTACACCTCCGGAAAAGCTAAAGACCTTTGTGTATAATAGAGTGATGCTGATAAACTCTTTGTGTCCTAACTATGACTGGTGATATATTCCCTCTTCAGACAATCCGGCAGATGTTATATCACGTGGTGCATCAGCTTCTGACTTATTGCAGAACTCTTTGTGGTGGCATGGCCCCACTTGTTTAAACTCAGACATTCTATCTTGAAATGACTAAGAAAATCAAAATGATGATTTATATAATAAGGAACTTTAACCTTCTGTTCCAGTAGTTTTATTAGGGGATACAAAAATTGATTTTCTTGATAATATTTTAATTTTAAGTAATAATTTCACTAAAATTTGTCGTATTTTAAGTTACATTTTCAGATTTTATCAAAATGTTAGAAATTCAAAGGAGCGCAAGGTAGGTAGACTAACAACAGAGGAGCTCAACCATGCATCGGATGTATTGGTAAGATTGGTTCAAGGAGCTGAATTTCCTGAGGAGGTTTCAAGTTTGACGAAACTCAAACCTATTAAATTTGGAAAATTAACCAACTTAAATCCATTTTTGGATAACAATAAAATTCTTCGTGTAGGTGGTAGGTTACAAAATGCTAATGTAAATGAAAATACTAAAAATCCAAAAATTTTGCCATCTAGACACAAACTTACAAAAATTATAATGGAATCCCTCCATAGGAAATATTTACACTTAAGCCCCCAGGCTTTTTTGTATTGTGTCAGGCAAGAATTTTGGCCAATTGGAGGAAGAAGTTTCGCAAGGAAAATTGTTAACGAATGTGTTACGTGTTTCAAAACCAAGCCCATTAGTTCCAACCAACTACTAGGAAACTTGCCTGCGGAAAGAGTCAATCCTAGTCCTCCATTTTCTCATTGCGGGATTGATTTCTGTGGCCCTTTTTTAATCAAGTATAAGGGTCAACGCAAGGGTATATTTCAAAAGGTATACGTCGCAGTATTTGTGTGTTTTGCCACTAAAGCGATTCATTTAGAAGTGGTCACAGATCTAACTTCAAACGCATTAATTGCGACACTGAAACGCTTTTTCGCTTGACGTGGAAAAAGTTTTTGTATCTTTTCTGACAACGCCAAGAACTTCATAGGGGCTAATTCTGAGATAAAAAAAATTACATAAACTAATGAGTAAACCTTCTGAAATGTTTGTAAATTATTTAATCACAGAAGGAATTAAATGGAAATTCATCCCACCTCGGTCCCCAAACTTTGGAGGGTTACGGGAATCGGGTGTCAAATCGTTTAAATATCACCTTAAAAGAGCAGTGGGTTCTACAAGGCTTACATTCGAAGAATTCTTAACTGTAACAACAGAAATAGAGGGTATTCTCAATAGTAGACTCATTATGCCTATGTCTACAGATCCCATTGATTGTAATGCATTAACACCTGGACATTTCTTAATTGGCCGTCCATTAATTTCGTTACCAGAGCCAAATTTAACAAAAAGTAAAGATAATTATTTATCCAGATGGCAAAAAACGACCAAATTAGTTCAAATGGTCTGGAAAAATTGGTCGAGATATTACTTGAATCATTTGCAATCAAGAAATAAATGGAAATTTACTAAGGATAATGTAAAACTGAACGACATGATATTACTAAAGGATAGCAATTTGCCACCTTATAAATGGAAGTTAGGACGTATACATGAAGTTGTAAAGGGCTCTGATGGAAAGGTCAGAGTCGTTTGGGTAAAAACTTCTGAGGGTATTTTCAAGAGGGGTATAAATCAAGTTTGTTTATTACCCATAGACTGTAAATAGTTGTATATAGAACTTTTCAGACTTTATATAATTGTATATAACCTTTCCTTTACTTTGCATATTATAATTTTTTGTTTTTTGTTTTTGTAAAATTTGCTTAATTGTTGTTTTAACTGTAATTGTAATATGTGTATTGTATTTTGATGAAAATTTATGTGTTAAGCTGTTATAATTGTTGAAACCTTCGATTTCAACGCAGGGTGTATGTTACGTCATGTAACCCTTTAGTGTCATGAGATGCATCCGTGTGCCCTCTAGCGGCAATATGAAAAAATAAGTAGAAGTACGAAAGCACCGCTTGACAGCGGTCGTCAGCTACTCTGCCTCCCGTTAGCAGAGAAATAAAAAGAAAGTTAATTTTGCAGCAAACAATGCTGTTGGTCCATCAGCTTATTTAAGCACGAAACTATAATCTAAACATTGACTATAATCTAAACAGAGAAACTTCAAGGGCCGGCGGGGGGCCTAAATATATTTTAATTTAAAAAAAATTAATTCACAAACAAAGGGTCTTGCTTTGCAACAATTTCCACTACAAGTGATTAAAATTATTGGTACTACAAAATTTTAAAAATAAATAAAAAATGCCTTTTTTTACGTTTTTGGAAAAACTTCCAAGGGCCGGGCGGGGGGCCTAAATATATTTTAATCTCAAAATTTTTTTTTAGAAACATTTGATAGCCGTACACAGCTTTTCCCACCACAGGCGATTTCGATTTTTAAAAAAAGTAAAAATCGACCCACCCTAACTAGCATTAGTGCCGCAACCTCGTGGAGGCATTTAAGCCTAATCCACCTGAGTTGGGGTTGATACGTGGCAATTTCTGAAATGCGTAATAAAGATTCAATTCCTCAAAACCATAAGAGCCTTTACTAGCATTAGAGCCGCAACCACTTGGAGACACTTAAGCCTAAACCACATAGATTAGGGAAGACACAAGTACACATCTCAAAAGTGTATTAAGTTACAACCCAATGCGTAATGTGCGAACCCTCAAACCACAGCCGCAAAGCAAAAGTGATCAATTCATGCTCAACCCACAAATATTATAGACAACACATGTACCATTCTCAGTATCGTAAAGAATATCAAGATTGCGTTGTTGAGGCTAAGTCTTAGCCTCAACAACGTGGAGTCAACACCATCCAAACCCACAAAGATAAGGGACAACACAAAAGATAGAACATAAAGACAAAAATCATAACAAATACTCAATAGGAGCCACTTGAAGCATCAAAAGCCACAGATAATTAGTAAATAAATATTACCAAGTAAGCAAATAACAATAAATAAAAGAGCAAATAATATTAATATTAACACGAAGACAAAACTGCGAGTGTGGCGTCAGGTCCGCTCAATAACATACGCTTCATTGGTTGTTTATAAAGAAATTTAAATGTCAACACGTATAACAAGTGTACCATCGAAGCGGAAAGAAGTGACATTTCATGTGTTAATTTATATCTCTTCTGAAAAGTTCTGCCTTGTGATCTTGTATTGTGTCTGTGCGTTCAGACACTTTCAAGGCCATGAGAGACAGTGGCAATCCCTCGTGGACGAGTAAATTGAACTTTTGTCAGCTGATTTTTTTTTTTCCGAGACGTGTCTGAACTGCTAGAATTTCAGGGGGGGAACAAATTAGTTGACATGTGTCAGCTAATCACTATGTTATGTATGTGTCTATGCTATGTAATGTGTTTTACTATGTTATGTATTATGTAAACCACACGTAGGTTAAACCAGACTCCATGAAGAAGTTAATCTGTTAAGACCCTATCGGTCAGCTCTAGGATTTCTAATGGCTCAGGGATTAATGAGAGAGAAATAAAAATATTTTATTTAATAAACTGTGTATTTTATAATAACATTACCACTTCATGCTACAACTACTACTGCACCTTTACAGTGGACATTTTTACTGAGAGTGTTTTTAAATCACACATGTACGTATATATATGTATATAAATATGGGTGTGTGCAAACTATGAGCAATTAAAAAAATAAAATAGTGGTCGTCATATGCTCTAGTAGAAAGGGTAAAATTTTCACCTGTTCATTTTAGGAAATGAAAGTTTTTTTAGCATTGTTATTCTTCGATGATTGGGGGCTTGTCATAAGATACAACCCATGACAATTATCTTATATATTTTCAGAAGACAAATCAGATTGTAAAATGTGATTTTTTGGAAAATGTCTTTCACTCTGTCAAATATTTCCAAATCTAAACTCGAAAAAATTTTGTCCAATGATTTTGGAAAACTTCTTTTAGCTTATGTCCATTTCATATGTTTCTGACAAGTTTATTACACTAAAGTAAAAGTCAAAGGTTCTATAACATCATTATTTTCATTGTGTCCTATGAAATCTATTGATAAATAAATCCATAACTAAAGAGTTAACGGATTACTGTACATTATTACGTTTGCGGTTACATGTTCAACAAAGCGATGAGCAGAATATTTCTAGATAAAAAGTGTCGACGGAAAAAAAGTTATTTTATTCATAAGTTTTTAAGTTACGGTAGAATCGTACATTTTAAAAATAAATAAATGGACATTTATCAATGTTCTATGAGCGATTTTTAAATTTTTACTCTTTGAATTCTGTAGAAAATTTTGTTAAACCATCTTAAAAATTAAATTGTTAATTTCAGATGTTACAAAAAGCATACATAACTGCATGTGAAAAAGGTTTCTGGGTTAAAAGGATTTGCCTCATTATACATTAATAATATCTTTGTTTATTATTGCTTAACTTGAATACTATAGCAATTGTATAGCGTTTGTCTTAATTAAGTGATTAATTTTAAAGGATCTCATGAAACAAGTTCTTTTTAAAACTAAATATTTTTTTTGTGTATTTAAACAGTCATTAATTTGTGTACTTCATACTATATTTCTCTCCAGAATTATGAACGTATTGTTAATCATACATTGAACTGAAGCGGAGCAAAATAAGAAAATACATGCATATTTCTAGGACATTAATCTTGAATAACGTCCATTTAAATACCAGTTCCTTTGAATAAAAATAGTTGATTTATCTTAAGAAAACGTACTAAAAATTTCTACAATTTAAAACTAATTATCCGTTGTTTCTTTAATTAAGCGTTTCATATAAAAGATTGTAATCGATGTATTAACTACAGTTAAGTAGGTTATTGACAGTAATTTATGAGAATAATTTTTTTCAAAAAATACATACGTTCATTAAAGAAGATAATTGTAATACTCCATGGTGTATGAGTACAATAGATCTCTTCAAAAATCTGATACCTAGTTCAAATGCATTGAACTGGTCGAACGGCTGAGGTGCTAGCATTCGGTACGAGCATAGGCGTAGCGTGCTACTAACTATTTTTTTTTTTGGGGGGGGGACACGAATCAAATTCAGTTAGGGCCCTTCTCAGTGCATTGATTACCAGACGGTCCTTAATATATGAAATATTATGATTTTTTGAAATTGAATAACAATAGAATTGATGCTTGAGTAGTATTCAAAAGTTATACAATGAGAAAAATAAATATAATATAAATAAAATGAGAAAAAATATATAGCATCGAATTTTTGTTACGGATCATATCATTTTAAAAACTATGTTAAGGCTAAAGACATAATCGGAATGTTCAATTTCATAGTTTAAAAAGGCGAAAAAAACCCAACTTTCTTAAAAGTTTTCTACAATTTTCTGATTTTAACTGAACTTCTATTAAGATTTAAATTTATTTCAAGTTAAGTTGGGTGCCCCCCCCCCCCGCTGATGCTACGCCTATGTGTACGAGAGTCTGGGAGTTTTAGTCCCACTGTTGGCACGGATGTGTAGAGCAGTTCGAAATCTGTTTTAAACTGTAGGACCCGGTCTAAATAGAACCCCAGCGTCACAAATACGACCGTAGACAATTGCAGGGACAGCTGGTTTTGTTTTAGTATTAGAAACTTTGATATAAGAGAGATTGTGTAGCAGAATGGTCGTAATAATGGTACCTGACGAAACTAAGTGATTTCGACCATAAAAATGAAAACGTACGTCACAATGGACTCTAGAGGGAGAGTAGCGTTAAAGAGATATCTTTTCATACAAATCAGTAACAGAAAATTTATTCTTCATAGAAAACAAGAAATTCTTTTACCCGAGAATGAAAAGACATCCTAAAGTACAAACATGATGGATCATAATCAGATAACAAAAGGGATTTTTGAAAAAGGTATCGATATCGAATATTTTACATCTGAGATAAAATAGCGAAGAAGATTGATTAAAACGAAATCATTCTTTATTCGGGATTTCTTGGGGGTAAAATAATGCAAAGCGATCATCAAAGTAATGCTGAAGTTATTTTTAGTATGTAAAAATGTAATTACACATGTTACTAACCTTTATACTATTCTTTTTCAATTTTAAAATTTCCTTTGGGGTTATCTTTGTTTCCTTCCTACATTTTCATCAATTTATACTTTTAATCATGGAGAGTATATAATGAGAAAACACTTCATATTCTTACTAGATTTAGAGATGAATATTATAAACCCAGAAATAAAAAAACAATTGGATATAAATTGTTGAATATTGGTACTAGTATTTTAACATCTGCCAGGAATCTGTTTATTGAATGCAATCAGCACTTCGAAGCCGGCGACCCGGCTATTAGATCCCCCTAGTGATATGTCATAATTTCATATTATAATTCCCATTCCTCAATCAATCACTTTAAATACCCAAATTGTTGCATCATGCAGGAGTTCGATTTTGACAATATTAAAGCAGTGTTTTCAAAAATACTCATGCGCTAAAATATGTAGGCCTTTTTAAGGTAAATTTTTCCTTAAACTATTATTTAACGCCAAAAAGCATTTAAATTTGTAGAAAGGTAGTTTTAAGACTTTGGGATTTGAAAATTACTTTATAGAAGCCTAATTGTTTAAACGTTTGTTAATATTTTATTGCTCTTGCAGAAATAGAATTTGAGAATTCACTAAAAAAATTAAATTGGGTGCTAGGCTGTAATAATGGGTTCATTCAGAAAAACATAGATTCATAATTTTTTTAGAAGGACAATAAAACTTAGCTGCATGTTGTATTGACAGTAAATTTTATTTTTCCTGTATATTATTGTACAGATACGATGTCCAGAGTTTATTTTACATTGTTTTCACAAAGTGATAATTTTCAAACATATTGTCATTCTTTTGGGAATTAATTTGTATCATAAAGTATGTATTCATCATTAATAACATTGTTTTGTAAGTTGTTTCTGTGTAAATATATCAATTGTTTAAATTTATGTAAGCAGCTTTTTTCGTATTACTTACAAAGTAATATGTAAACTGACGCCAGTATGTTCAACGAATTTTTATTGTGTTAGTACTAAGCTACTAGATATTAGAAATTAGGATTTTTTGTATCCTTCTCAAGTAAAAATTGGGGAAATATATGTGGTATTAAATGAGGAAAGAAAAGACACAATATGCTACTATAAATGTAAAAGTGTGAAAAATATCACAGTTTGTTAAAATAGTCAAATATAAAGATTTTACATGAAAAGTACAGTATTTAAAGGTAAAAAACACATCAAAAAACGTTTTCCCGATGTAAATTAACATTATAAAAATATAGGAGTTAAAACAGTCACTTACAAAGATTTCGCCCAGATATCATAGTATTAAACGGGAAAAACAGTCTAAATTCCTTTTAAAACGTTAATTAATTTCAAATTTTAAATTGATAAAAGTAATATGCTTGCATTTGTGTATTACTTTAGTTTGATTTAGCGAAAACAAAACGCACTTAATAATTTAGAAAAATGAAAGAATTCAGCAAAAGATAAATTGGGCAATCTTTCTACAGAAAAAAATAAAAAGAAACTTTGTATAAGACACACATTATAGCCTTAGATATGACAGAAAGGCATCTGACATAAGTATCCAAGAGAGAAAATTTCCGGTTCGTGTTTTAACAAAATACATTCGTTATAAAATTATCAAGGCTTTAGAATGGATTTTGTGCCAAATATTTCTGGAAGTTGGCTTATATCAAGGAAAACCTGCACGCAAATCTCTGATTCTGCCTTAATCCAGAAGTTGGGCCCTGTCAACACGAGGAATTTGCAATCTGACATATGAAAAGGTTAAATTTTGGTATAGAGGAAATTATTTTAGATACATATAACTACGGATAAATGTGCTCTAAAGTGCATATAAACTTCCTGTTATTCGCAATATATGCAATCTTTTCGACATTTTCAGCATAACATTCGATCTGCACTTCAGAGAACCACACAGCGAACCACACAGGCATGATATACATAGTTATTAATGTTATCTAATGTAATTATTTAACACCAGTTGCATCTACTAAATCAATGTATAGTGACTGTGGTCATCTGTAAAAAACTTTCCTGTGTAATCCAATGTTTGTACCTCAAAGACTTCGGGGTTTAGAGTATTCAGGTACTGAATGTTTGTAGTGTTGCTAAACCTGTAGCATGATAATTATGAACGATTAATATTTAGATAGAAGTGATATAACTAGCATAGAACATGATTACATGGTAGGAAAACCTTTAACATATATCGACAATTCATTACTGACTGCGAATGTATAGTTAATATATTAAACTAGTATGTATTCCATGGGTCGTCTAATATTTCAAAATCTTTTCTAAATTAATCAATTTTTTTTTCCACTCTTACAGAAATTCAGCTCATGGATTAGGAATGTAAGCATTGTGGGAAAAGTAGTATGATGTTTACGAATGTGTCATAATGGAAGAAAAGTTAGAAGTATGGAATAGTTAATTGTGTCTAACAGTGTCCCTGTATTGTATTTAAACTCACACGTACTTTCGGAAATTTAGTAGTGAGCACTTATATTTAACGTGCATTCCTTCCGAAAATCTTTTTCTTTTCAACAGTTATAAATAATGCAAAAAATCCTTTTAAAATATTTTGATCAGAGAAAACATGCCCAAAGATAGAAACTCTTACGGTTATCAAAGAAAACTCTCACAATATTATATTTTATATTCTGTCTTAAAAAAATAAAAATGGATTTAAAAATACCCTTCTTCAAATGTGTTTTACATATGGGTTTTATTCCGGAAATTAATCCATACAGATCAGGCAGCTCACAACATTACACAGGATCAGGAAACAAACAAAACGAACAGCAATATAATAGAAACCAACATAAAAACTAGAAACAAAAATAAACTAGAGAAATTTACACCTCAAAATGTCAGTCACAAAGAGAGTTCATACTGGTCCTTGCATCCCAATAAAATTTGATGATGTATCCGTTTCTCTAGGAGATTCTGTCAAGTCCATGGCAAGTTAAGAGGGTATCCGAATTCATAACGCCTGCCCTGCAGATCGGGCAAACGTTAATGGAAATATATCCCTTTTGAACAAATGTTCTGCCAAGCAGTCGTATCAGAAAGTAGCCTGAATTTGCTACTGCCCTCCTTGCGGGGTTGGTATCCATACGATTTCCAACAATGGGAACGTTCTCCTAGTTTTTACCTTTCAATTTTTTCCACCATATCGGAGTTGTTTACCTTCTCTAAATTTTTCAAAAACGTGTCTTTTGAGTGTAAACCCGATGTAATAGTCTATATATATATATATATATATATAACGCGTAGGTATGTGGCACAAAATCGACGATATTTCTACACTCCGAATGGCAACGGCTTCAACTACCAGATGTAAACATTACCGACGTCCACAATTTGCAACCGCGAGTCAACATGGATTTACCACACTGAAAAAAGGAATGCTCGAAAGAGAGCGGCACGATCAAGTGAAAATTGAGAACGGTTCTCAAGAAAGAAAGCTATGAAGAAATATTCATTAAGAGTGAGGCGTGAAAGAGAGGCATAAATCATCTCGAAGGTAGGTTTAACAGTCGCCGTCATAGCAAGTGGGAGCCAGTAATAGTTAATTTTCTACACTTTTTCAGTACGTGATGAAATTTTACTCCATTTTTATAAGTGAAGAAAATTTTCCCAACAATTTATTATTCGATATGATTAAGTCTGATAATGAATTGTGGACAATAGTACATAAGAGAGTGATGTAATGAACTACTAATTATTTTTGTACCTGATGAATTTTTAATCCAATTTATAAGGGAAATAGTTTTCCCCAACAATCTTATTTGATGTTAGATAATGTGTAAATATCTTAATTTTGAAAAATAGTACATACAGAGAGGGATGAAATGTTTAAAATCATTGGTGTGGGGTTTCTTCCAGTCTTATCTTTAACTCTGTTTTGAAGTAATGGAAATTCACATTTTTTAATCACGATGTTTTAGAATCCGCCTTATAGAGAATTCCCCTTAACAACGTATATTTATGATGACGGTAATGGTAACATTCCTCACATTGCTACTCATTACTTACATTGTGTGTTCAGTTGAGTTGTTTTGCAAAGAAAATATAAAACTAAATCGACCATGCTAGTCCACGCAGCGGCTAGTTATAATATATTGCTGAATGCGGGTTCCGTTTCTTTAAAATGTGTTTTTAACAGAACTGTTAAGTAAGAAAAATAAAATATGATCTTTTCTTGTTCCTATGTCATTTAGGTCGGTATTGTGTTCTAATTCAGTACACATTTTTAAAAATCTATCCGTAGCAAAATGAAGAAAAGTATTATCATAAATATTATTATAATTCGTGATATAAGTATGACAGTCAACAATTATATAAAAAGGCAAACCATTTCAGCTTTACACCAATGCACATAGATTTAGATTTAACCAGGGTTATTGGCTCTTTATGAACACATAGCCAATAAAATTGAGCAGAAAGCAACCCCAGATATAGATCTAATTTAAACTTTTATCTTTTTCCCGTCTTCCAGCCTAAAACAGAAATGATAGCTTCTCAGTGAGATTGTGGTAAAAGCTTATGTTATAAATAGAAAACAAATTATAATTCCCCGACTGTCTCCACTTATGAAGCAGTGGTTCATAACTGAAAGATGTTAAAATCTCCTTTAAAGGGGAAACATGTTTACTGCTATTGACAACTTGAGACGGCACTAGCGTAAGCCGCATCATTCCGAATTAACAGTGCACATTTAATTTTCGTTGGAATGTACTGAAATTAGACTTTGTAGTTAGCACCAATATGTTGTTTTTCATTTACAATTTATTAGTTATTTGTGCATATATTATGGTTTGACGATAAAGGGTTTGTGATTAAAAAATAAGTGTTGCATTTTACGCCCACTAAAGAATTATAACTACATAAAAACTAAAAATAAATTAGATTTTACTTAATGGCGCTTTGAAGCCATAAATTGTGTTTAAAAAGATTGTAAATTATAAATTAACAAGTGTAGCGAACATATAAAAAATTCCGACCTTAATTAAATTGAATATTTTTATTTCGTTTTTGAATTAGTTTTCCTTTTAAACTGCAAGTAAATATCTGCGAATTAGCTTACTATTTAGCAGTTTCTATGCAGATGATTCCTCATTATACGAAACAATTTCGATTATTCTACATAACTAGTGATCTAATTAAAGCATTTTTCCTTAAAGTTTATCTTTATCAAAGCCTTTTTTTCGAAACAGCCGGAGCTAATTATTTTTTAGAAATATTTTAATGATTCTTATTTTCACTCTTGTTTTTGTACTCCTTAAATTGTACTCGATTGCTTGTCTCGATGGGGAACTGAATTTTTCTTATCTTCTGGTGTAGAATACAATTCTTTCCTTTTAAAACTTTTTTTTCGCATTTTGTGTTAAATGACATCTTTATACACCAAGTCTTTAATGTGTCAAGCAGAGTTTTTAAGGGTTTTCTTTTAAGTTTATATTTTTAAGGCCTTTTATATCAGATATATATTTGAGATACAGTGTTTATATAAAGTTATGTAAATATACATAAAGAGAGTATTTTTATTTGTCGTTCTGAAAGCAGGGATATTTTTTTAGTGTAATACATTTCAAGTTTTATTGCTTTTAACTGACATCCAAAATCATTCATGTCTTATATTAGCCTATGCAACAACAATACAATGAATAATGCAATGTTTTATGCTTTATTTGACAAGCATTGAAAAATTTCTTTCGAAGCATATTATTACTCTAAAATATTTTCTTGCTTTATTTTTGTTATGTGGAATTATAACATGCAATAAAATAGATGATCGTATAGTGGCATTTTTAAAAAAAAAATTGTTAATTGGAGAAAACACATTCTGACACATGTCTGAGATAATTAGTAAAACAAGCTCAATTTAAATAAATAATATTAAAATATAATTTCTCTTCTTCTTATTTAAAATTAATTTAATCGTTAGTTACAATTTGCACAGAAAACATTATAATAATTATCTACATACATTAAGAAAGTATTCAAACACATAATAAAATCTAGTTACATATATTAATTATTCTGTGCTCTCGCCTGATTAAATATGTTACAACTTATTGTTACTCACCACCACCCTCATTGGAGACTGAAGATTATATCTCCTTGTATTATTAAACTCGGTCCAAAAGCAGACCAGAAATCTCAGCATACAACATGGTAACTAGGGCTAAAGAGCAGACAACCTAGAGGTATATAACAGTCGCTGCCTTTTCTTCAACTGCCCCCAAAAAAACGTTAAAAAATTCCAGCACCGAAAAACGCAGAGGTCAGAAAATGTTCTAGAACAATTAACGCCTTTCAGCTATCACTGGTTAAAATATGTTTGCTGGGTCGTTGCTATGGAGAAGCTATGTCCCTTTAATGACCGAGAAGGTGGCAAGTAATTCTCCCTTCTTGTGCAAATGACCTTGTGTACTATTCGTACTGTTACAGGTCACACTCAATTGCCTACGGGAGGCACATTCCCTTTTTCCAGGAAAACCGGTACGAAAAACCACAGGAATGATTTTCAGCACATATACATTTTAAGATTTACAAAATAAAATAAATACACTTATAAATGTGCATGGAACCGAATATATCTTGTTTCGAAATTATGAAATCAGAAAATGAAATTTTTTTTAGACTTTAAACAGTATAATAATAGAAATAATTACAAAAGTCGAGTTCCATGTCACTATTTTCTTTTAATTTCTAAGCAGGAAAATACGTATTTAACAATAAGAACAATACCATACCTTAATATTGCATAATAAATAGTATAACAGAGGTAGTAAACGCTCGCACGAGTCAACAGTAAGCCGTGTGTGACCTACACGTCTAAACAGTGCTATTTCTTATTACGTCGTAAATTCGCGAGCTAACGTAGAGGTAAATCAGTTAGAGTTTATCGTAACTATTACCTACTATAATACCTTATCGCTATGATTAAGGATGTAATTTTTATCTACAGCCAAATGTATTCTAATCATGTCAAATGAGAAAGTTATATATATCTCAGTTTTATCATTTAAGTTATTTTGAAGTAGTTTATTTAAATTGTACTTTTTGTTTATTATATATATATATATATATATATATATATATTCATTCAATTTTTTGAAGTCTATCTCTTTTATCTTGATTAATGAAAAGTAACATTGGTGTTGTGTTCGGTAGTAATATTTCATACACTGCATATTTTAAAAGAAATAGTGTATATTAAAGTAGTACACATCTCATAGGAAAGATAGCATTAATCAGTTATTATAGGAATTTGAAATGAACCTTTCAATGGGATCCTTTCAATATATTCACAGACGTTATCAACTTGAAAGTGATTTATTTATTAGTCTTTCAAAAATACCATAGCTTATATTTAAGAGTTTATTTCTACATTTATGTTTTTAACCTTATGTAGTTAACGACAGTGAATTTTTACAGAATTGATTTTTTTTCAGTTTAGGGCATATCGTAGGAACTTGGTAACAGTATCAAAACATTACATTTGTAACTCAACATGAACAGAAACTACGTTATTGAATTTAAGACCTAAAATACGTCTAAATTAGGAAATGATATGTAAAGTAAAGAGGGTTTTGAAGAGAAGGAGTATAATATTTTCAAAGATAAATAAATAAAAAGGGCTAAAATTACACTAAATATATAAGCAATATTTATCTCAACTTCATATTCTTAATTTCTCTTTTGCTGCATAGAATAATTTTAGTATTTTATATAAAGCATTTTAAAATGAATGACATATATAATGAACTATTTCAGTATAACATAAAACTATTATTTCATAAAACAAACAGAGCAAAGGTTTTAATATATTGCTAATAAAATATACTTAGATTTTAGTTACTTGATTCCTGAATAATTTAAAATTTTTACTCTGCAACTGGAGCTTATGCCGACGTGAACTGAATTTAATGGTAGTCTAGAATGCAAGATTAAATTTCAAATCAGACTGGAAGACACAAACTTACCCTGAACTGGCTGAAAATTTATACGCAGCATCCCAAGATAAATAGAAGAAAATGGATATAAAATTGGTTTCAAAACCCCTCACGTCACACCAGACCTGTCGAGAAGATATGAAAAAATACTTTTGAAAATATATGATTCAAATTTTCTTATTCGAAGTGTCTAGAATGCGGGTGATTAAATGGTTAAAAAGTAGTTGCCATAAACAGATTTAAAGAAGGAATATATTTATACAGTTTTCAATGGTGCAAGAAAAAAAGGTGAACGTGCAGATAAAATCAGAAGTTTATTTTCTTGAAAACGAGATACATATAACTGAATATTTAAAGGAAGGATATTTTTAGTAACCTGCATTTAACTGGTCGAAAAATGAGCAATTAAGATATTTTTTCCCGATGTACTGAGTGTTTTAATTCAGAAATTGTCCTCAAGTAAGGCAGAGAAAGTACAAAAATTCTCAAAGTATAGATTCAGATTTTGTGATTTTAATAAAGATTTTTAAAACCGTCTTACTTTTCTTTTTAAAGGGATAGTACATCGAGATTTATTTTAGTGGTTAAAGATGGAGTGAAAAAACTTAAAATAAAACATAAGGACATTAGACGAATTAAATGCATATTTTACTTTTAAAAATGATTTCATTCAGAGATATTTTTTGCATGTTACTCTTAACACCTAATACGCTCTTTGGGTAAAATTTTATTTAAACTATGTTTTTACTTAAACTTCTACAAATACTGTCTTTAAGAGCTTTTCCTCTTATTTAGAGAGAATTAATTTTTATTGTAGGAAATTTGTTATTTCAAATTTTTCAATGAATATGCCTATAGAACAGCTAATTAAAGGAATATTTTGAGACAAAATTCCTTTGTGAACATTTAAATTCTATGTCATAAAATTTAATTTTACACTGGAGCACGGGACAAATTGATAATATACAACTAAAATTTAATTCCTATCGTTTAATTAAAGCTTTACAAACATGTGTTGAAAACTATGTTAAACTTGAAGTTAATTATTGTTTAGTAGAAGCTATGGATACTCTTACATAAGCCTATAAAACCACCCTTTGCATGTGAAATTGGAAAAAGTATAACCTTTGACATCAATGTGACTTTTCTATGTTTTCTATGTGTTAAAACATAACGCACTGACTGTTCTAGAGATCATGTATTATCTTTTTTGAATGGGACTCGTGCAGCAAAGTCATTTGTCTGTGTACGTGTGTCGTCCTTTTGGTTATATCATCTATATTTATAAGATTATTGTTAATAAACCACGATTTGATTGTTGGTGTCGTTGTTGCTAATTCCCCCTGGCCAAAAGTGTTCCAGACTAGATACAGATAGGTTTTGAGGGCTGATGAGGGTGGCTCCAGTTTACAATGTACTACAAGGGTCGAAGTCGGTCTTAGCTATGTGCTACCTCAATTTTGTCAGAGGAACCCCAGGGGAGACATCTGGGGGCATCGTACATTCTCACACCTTCTCTGACTTCATAGAGGTACTTTCGGGTGTATGGATTTAACGTATCCATATCTGACCTAGACGCGATTGTATAAAATGGCCCTTGTCGAGAATTGAAACAAACACCTTCGGAACCGAAAGCTGACGCGCTACCACTAGTCTTCCTCGGGCCCTACCTGTTTTGATTTTTTAATCGGTGTCATAAAGGAATGTACAACACGGATAATTTGTCAGTTCATTTCCCCTTCCATGAAAATAAACAAAAAAACCGAATTATTTTTTTAATATATATTTCCAAAATACCGGGTGGCCATAATTAAACTGACAGTGCTCACAGTGTTCTGTAGCGCGATCTATTTGCGAGAATGCCGCCACATTTTGTAGGAAGATTAAACAAGACGGGGGACGAAGGATTCCTCGAAAAAATAAATTAGTTCCAAAAGTCACCGCTAGGGGAATATTTGGCGCTACGATGGACCTACGATAAATTCCGCTGTGAACCCACACCAAACAGTTACCTTTGGTGAATGTAAGGGAATTTCTGTGACTGCATGTGGTGATTTGTCATCCCAAATTCGGCAGTTCTGGGTATTCACAGTTCCATGCAGGTAAAAGTGGGCCCCGTCTCCCCATAAGATTTTCCACGGCCAAGCATCATCCACCTCCATTCTGGCAAGAAAGGTGAGAGCAAAAGTCAATCGCTTATCATGGTCGGGGTAGAGTAACTCCTGTACACGGCTGATCTTGTACGGATAGAAGTTGATAATCTTTCGTAAGATTTTCCATACCGTACTGTAAGGCATATCCATATTCCGAGCTAATCCACGAGCGCTAGAGGTGGCAGCAATATTGTCTGATCCTCTGTCGACAATCGCCGTGGCAACTGCTTCGATTGTATCCTGTGGTACAGGTTTTCGTCCTCTGCCTGACTGAACCTTCAAAGAACCTGTTTTCTCAAACGTCGCAACCATTGCTTTTAGCCCATTAACTGACACAGGACCGTTACCTTTACGCTTTTTTTTGTGCGTTCCAAAAGCACGAAGAGCGGCTGACGCGTTGCACTGGTTGAGGTAAAAGAATTTGACCAGTAACGCATGCTCGACTAAAGAAGGAGACATTGCACATAAACTTTCAATCCGATTGATTCGAAACGTAACACATTGCCTTTTAAAACCCAAACAGCTGGCACTGTGCTAAAGGATGTAACGTGAAATTTGAATAAAGAACTTCTTCTGCTCAGCGTACGTGATATTGCAGATCACTAGACTTTATCGGTGTTTATGTAGATTTTACACTTTTTTAAAAGTGTTGCCATATTGCACTTGAACTAATAAGAAAATGTGCATAATAAAAGGTAATTTATTCCGTATTAATTTGCATTTGTTAACACTCAATTTCTATTACACAGCGCCAAATATTCCCCTAGCGGTACTTTTGGAACTAATTTATTTTTTCGCGGAATCCTTCATCCCCCCGTCTTGTTAATCTTCCTACAAAAATGTGGCGTCATTCTCGCAAATAGATCGCGCTACAGAACACTGTGAGCACTGTCAGTTTAATTCTGGCCACCCGGTATATTGGTATTTTATATAAATTTAATTTCAATAATGGTACATATTTTAACTATGAAGTTAACGCTTCAATTTAAACGTAATCACCAAGTTTCATTTCTACCTAGTATCTTCCTACCCCGCACTGAGGAATTAAAATGCTCTACTGATTATATCAATAGGGAAATAAATAATCATGGTATCTATTTTCTCCGACATAATAGTTAGGAGTTAAAAGACAATAAGCATCCTTAATTTACCAAACATTTTATATACTAAAACAACCAATATACTAAAACCTCTAATAAACTAAAATATATGTTTTTCATCCTGAAGAAATTTTCTGAACAGTATGTTTTAATCTCGAGACGTATATCGGAAATAGACGAAAAAATATTTCTGCATGACTCATTAAATATAAAGATCATTCTTGAAAGTGTAATAGGAGAATAATGATCCGAAGGGAGTTGAAAGGAATGAGATTCCCTCAAAGGAACAGAAGGACGAAGTTTGAAATGCTTAAAGCATCTTTAGCGAAATAATTAAATTTATAGAGCATTACAAACAAACGCGAACAATGAATACAAAATGTTAAATAATGAAAAGAGATAAGGAAGTCTAGTAAATTCCTGATGCATAGAAAATTGCTGTAAAGTAGAAAATAAAGAGTATGTTATACTATACATTTAAAATCAAAGAGTCAGAAGCAATGTTTGTAGCTTTTAGAATGCAACATTACTTCATTTGAATGAAACAGGAAATTTATTACCCTAATTTTGTCTGACAGTTTATTTAGAACATGTGCACACACACACACAGACACATAGATAATATATATATATATATATATATATATATATATATATATATATATATATATACATACAAAATAGAGAATAAAATGTATAAAACTGTATTTTATATTTTCCATAACACAAAACACAACTCATTGCAAATTATATTATATAACTTCCTGTAAATGCCTCACTTCTGGGCACTACTTACTCTAGCAGTAAAGGGTTGTCACTATAAGTTAGCTTTTGCTGAACCTTATTTTCCTACAAAATAAATACATGTAATTACTCTACCCTAAAGTATCGAACAATAATTTTAAAGAACAATTTTATCTCTTTAAAATAAATCATGATACAGTTACTCTAGAAGTACAGTAAAGAAACAGAGGTACTCGTATTCTATAATTCCCTCTTCCTGATGGGACTTTCACCATTTTAAAAATTATCGTGTATGTTTATTAAAAAACAAGAATTATAATTTGTAAGTTACGAAAATTTTATAAGCTAAATTCTAAGAAATTTAATTTACTTCCACTACTAATAAAACATTGTTTTTTCAAGGAACAACAGCGGTTTTTTTTAAAGCGTGTCATTTTCCAGAAATATGCAACTGTAGTTTTTACATTTTATTAATTAAAAATAATTATATAATATGTTGTCGTTCCGAAAAAATAACATATAGTTTTTTTTTTAAATTACGTCGAGGAATTAGTCGGAAAGACCATTTCCCTGCGTGCGGCCCAATACAAACTAGCCTTAGAATAATAGTTGTCAAGAAGTAAAACGTTAGAACTAATGTTGGCTAAAGAAGCACAAACTGTCAAATGTCTAAAATCCATAGTCTCTCCATTTGAACACAAGGGACAGTCAGGGGTATCCCTCACACCGATTCGGTGGAGGTGTCCTTGTAAATAGTCATGTCCATTAAGAGTTCTAAAATTTTCAGCAAAGTTTTGTCTGGGGAGATTCATTGAAACTAGATTCCCTAAAAGAATTTCCCATCTCTTTCCCTTAGAGTCTGTTTTTCGAGTTTCACATACATAGTTCTTTGTTGCTCTTGCAATTGCGGAAAAAGCATGCCTGTAAGTTAAATTGATAGTAGGCTGTGGCAGGCTGCAGCCATGTTTAGCTAGAGAGTATGCCCTTTCATTACCTGGAATATCACAGTGACTGGGTAGCCACTGAAATGTAATTGTCCAACTAGCACTGCTAAGCAGGTTTATTTTTTGTTTTGTCTCCTCTACCCTTCTTGAATCCGTATTAATAAGAGAGCAGAGGGAATGGATTGCAGACTGGGAATCTACAAGGAGAACTGCATGCCTTTAAGAAGTGGTCAAATCCAATAAAGAAGACAACGCTTGACCAACTGCCTCAATTTCTGCCTCATAGTTTTTAGCACCCAAGCCAACTGCACAAGAACCCTCGAAAACTTTCTTGCAATAATAGCCAGCCCTAGCTGGAGCGCCCTCCTGGGAAGAACCGTCTGTATAAATGTGGAGCCAGGTGTCCATAGGATACCTTGTGGCTATGGCCTTGAGGGCGTAAGCACGAAGAACAGCAGGGAAGGCATCACTCTTTTTTTCCTGGAAATCAATTTGTAGGCTTGAAATTGGAAAATCAAGGGTAGGAGGAAAATTTCCTTCTAGGCAGAGAGGTTCACGTGAGGCATTAATCACATTGAATTTGTTCATCAACTCATCAGACTTTGAAAAGAAAGACTGATGTGTTTTTAGCCTCTTTTGAGCCGGAACATGATTTTTCCAGTGCTCTATGGGTAATATTTTCATTTTTCGTAAATAACACATAGTGCATATATGAGTATATCACAATCACGTGTTCTTATTTTTCCTAGAATATGAATCAAAGAAATTTCATTTCATGTAAAAATTTTGATGAGTGATCAGAACCAACGACGTGGAATTAAATTTATGTAGATGATGTGCAGCATATTAATGTTCTGATTAATTAATAGGAAAATAAATTACAGATTTTAGTTACCCTTGTATAGTTAATTAACTGTCTGGCGTACAATATTAGTTTTGTATATTAATGTAGACGATGACAAAATGAAATGATCATGAATATTAAAATCCACCTGAAACACAGAGTTGTACTCATGAAAGTACTAAAGGAATTGAAAATTTCACACTTATCAAAATGGATGCATTCAGTAATCACCATAGAATTATCGTAAATAAATATTAAATGTTATTCATATTCTTTCCTTCATTGGTACCTCATTTTATAATTTTAAAGATTTATGTAGAACATTCACATATGTTATTTAATTATTTTAAATTAGAAATTTGAATAACAAGAAAATATTATTACAGAATAACATCATGAGAGGATTATTAACATTATTGTTTTGAGTCCTATTTCTGAGATCTCTCTGTGAATTTGTTCTGTAAAACAGTAGAAATTATTCATTATTTATTTGTGCTATTATGAATAATTACGTTAGAAGTTATGAATAATTCTTACAAAATATTATTAATAACTTGACAAAATTTTGTTCATACTTTGTATTAAAATTTTTATTTTAGACACAGTAATCTTAGATGATTTTAATAAACATTTATTATACACTCACTTGGAATGTAAAGTTTCTGTGCCCGATAAAAACAAAAATATATGTGGAATAGTTTAAAATTCAAGACGTATCTGTTAATTTTACTCTTTGGGGCTGAAAATGCATCTTAAAAATTCAATCTTCAAGCTCATTTTTTTTTAATAATACATTCAACTGAGGAATGCATAACGGGGTTTTTAAAACGCCCATAATTAAAATTTTATCTTGCCTTGCAAAATAATAGTAATATTATTGCAATTATAGTTTGATATTCTTTTGGCAAAGGGTCGTTATCCATATGTGAAATAAAAAATAAGGATACTTGAAGAGTCCCATGAAGTAGAATATTTGATTTTTTTTTTTCGATAGCTTTTTTAATCTTGGATCTCTTTCGACAGACACTACATTTTTGATCAGGTTCAAGGTTTTGTAATATTTGTAATTATTTTAAACGCAAATATGCTATAATGCATACATTGTACATACTTTTGACATATACTGACAATCAATGCTTCTGTTGGTGATCAAGTTCTAATTACATCGTCTTGAGTAAAATGTTCCTTTACTTCCATACCATTTACATGTTTGACGATTTGTACTAATTTGGTGAATGCTTATTTTTTAATTTTAACTTATAAAATTAGAGAAAATCTTTATCAGTCAAACCTTCACTTACATCCTTCTAAAACTCAGAATAACTGGCGTAATTTTAAACTGTTATCATATATTTATTTTTAAAGAAAAATCTTAAAACTGCCATACAGAGCATATTTACAATGAGGACGTTGCATCTAGAATTGGTCACATTTGATTTGTTGTAGACACAACAAAAAAATTACGTGCCTGAAGCAAGATAGTTCTGCTACCCAGATTGATAACAATAGAAACAGGTGCTTATTTTTAGACTGAAAATGAAACTTCTTTTTACAGATAAATGCATGTAATTAATTTACTCATATAATTTCGGATTTTTCTATAATCTTTATGAGTACATTATATGCTATCATCACCTATCCTTTCATATATTCGTATTTGCTTCGTAGGTATTAGATAAAAAAAATGAGTTTTTACGGTCTTGCTAATACGAATACATACCACTTAGAGTTCTTTCTCTTAATGTGTATGTGAGATACATATAAAATGAGAAGACATATGGCATTAAAAATGATATTTTGAATTAATTAACTTTTTCTTTTCTAGAACAGATGTTGAATTCACGTGTTTCTCTTGCGTGAAAACTGAAAAATGTGTTTCGGAAAGAAATCAAATTTAATGGAACCCATATTAAATGAAGCAGAGCGTACGTTCTCCCATAAATGAATCTTGAATGCTTTACTTTCTTTTAATTTTTAATTTATAACTGTATTTTGTCTTAGTACAATTTTCTTTTTTGAGCTTTTACGTTGCCGTCATGAATAAACTACAGTTTTTTTAATTTTAAACATACTCTAGTGAGTGCATATTTTAACCCTTAAAATGCTTGAGAATATTTGTATCTCTGATATGTGACAGTTAAAGTAGGGAAAATAACGCGCATTTTTCCGAATTGTCAACTAAATTTTCAATATTAGATGTACAAAATATCAAGTAATCAGTGGCATTTTGTTCCATCATGACCTTGAATCAGAAAATCCGTCGAAACATAAAAGTACCTGAATTATTTGAATTTCTATTCAGAAAATTTCCCTCATATCCTTTAGATATACAACTTTAATAACATTAATTTTCTCGTGTCAAAAATATATGTATTTAAAAAACCATGATTGGAAGATAACAGATTAAGGGGACACAGTACCTGTATAAAAATTTTTTTTGTTTTAAGTATGTTCAATAAGCATTGTAATTGTATGGCATTTTAGCAGTCATTTAAAACATATTCTGAAAGGTAAAATTTATTTTAACAGGAAATTTAATTAAAATTTTAATTTTTATTTTTTTTTAAAATTTTTAAAATCCTTATAACTTTTTCAAATATTAATTTTTCTGCCCAATTTTTTATAGGTAATGTATTTATGTCTACTATATAAAATTGGCATGGGTTTTTAAATACTTTTAAAATTACATTTTATATAAATTTTTTTCTATCATTTGCGTGAAAAAACGATGAAAACTGGCTACTTTGTTGTATATTTTTGAATATAAAAGAGAATAAGCATGTTATTGCATATTCCATGCCAATGTTTATGTTATACATAATAGAACCAACCTGTATAAAAAGTTTAAATACTTGTGTCTTAAATAAAAACAAAAGTTTTAGCAGTTTTACTGCATGAATGTCAAGAAAAACAAACATGGAGAAAAAGTCATTTAAGGTTTCATTTGTTAAAAAGTCCCTTTTAAATGAAATGATATAGAAATTTTGTGGGTATTTATAATAGTCAACTAATTAATATATATATAAACATTTTATCCATCCAACTTCAATATAAAATTTTTATGCAATTTTAAAAAACATATCAGTGACTGAGAAAATAGAGTCGAAAACAACTGCTCTTGTTTAAATTTTTTTAAAATTCAACAATAAATCTTAATGTTAATTCCATGCGAAGTTTCATTAAGTGTATAATAAAGACGATGTATAAAACTTTTAATATCTCTATCTGAATTATTAAAAAAATTATAACGTTGCTCAATTATAGACCAGTTAAGAAAAGATACCATGCAAGAAAAAATAATCATGGCTTACTTGAGAAAGTCATACCTGAAATTTGTATAAAATTAATGTGGAACTTGATTTGATGTACAAAGTAATGCATAGGTAAAGCATTTCGAATCAGTTTTTAACATAAAAAATTTCCTTTAGGGTTGTAAAAGCATGAAAATTTTTTCAAAAAATAACAAAAATCGATGTAATTTTCATTCATGAAACCTAATCCATTTACTACCACATTTTCTGAGAAAATTTAAAAACATGCTTATTTTACTAAATTAAAATCCCCAGGTTTATAGTAACAAATATAACGAATAGAAATATAGCGTAAAGTTCAAGCAAAAGCATAAAAATATACACTTCAGGAAGAAAAAAAATGCTGATTACAATTTTTCAAACGAAAATAAATAGCTACGTGCAGAATTACCATTACCATGTGTAAACAATCTGAACAGTTACTTTTAACGGTTACTTCTTTAGCTCTGGTGAACAAAAAAAATAATTAATTAATTATTAATTTGAGTTTTTAGGCTAGTGGAAAAAAATGCCACGCCCACTTTAAATGGTCACTTGTCCCTTTAATTTTCTCACAACCTTATAAAAATCTAAATAACTTTTAAAGTATTCAAGATACAGCTTTGAAATTTGGTGATCATATATAGAAAGGTGAGGACAATAATTTGGATCAATAATAAAAATCGATATTTTGACGATTTTTAGGGTACTGTGTCCCCTTAAACAAGAAAACATATTACTTATTCAAACATATTATCACCATAAATTTTAGATTAGAAATTTTTTGGAGAGTAGGAAATAATAGTGTGATACGAAAGTAAAAAGCGCCAAACTATAAATACCTATTAAAAAGGTTGGATTTAATTGCACATAATTTCTATCCAATACAATCTTTCTTTAACCACACTCATATAGATAATAACAAACAAACAAACAAACACACCCACATACACACGTGTGCGTGTGAAAGAAACAGTGTGAGTGTGAGGAATAGAAAAATAGTTTAAATGGTTATCCTCCCCAGAATAGTTTTGTTGGTAATGTACGAGACTCGAAATATGCTAGAGCATGGTCGTTTTAGAGGTAACTATCCGTTAAAAAAATGTTCACCATGCTTGAAAAAATAACTAAATAAAAATACATGATTAAATACAGGTATTTGCAAAGCAAAATTTCTTTTAATTTCTATAGTTACCTTATAATTTCAAAGAAATCTAGCCCACAACGTAAAAAAAATTCATTTTTTGCTGTTCAGCATTTATGGCTAAGAGATTACAATTGTTTACTAAACCTCAACATCGTAGTAGGTCATGAAAAAGTAGGCGACCTCAGCAACCGTGGATCTATGTTTGGAACATAAAAGGCGTATCTACTTTATTAAACTTATAATTAGATTTCTGATTATTTTTTTCTTAATCTTAGAATGCAAGTTTTGTTCGTGGAAAAATATGGTTTCAGAGTTACAAAAATAAAGATAGAAAATCTTCTCTTTAATTTTACGTTGTACATTTTTTACTAGATTGCTACAAAAGATAATTAATTTTCCTCTTTAGAGCGTGTTATTGGATAACTATGTATATAGAATCTTTGAATAATTTACGTGCCATGTTATGGGCTAATGAATGGTAACTAAAAGTCCACACACACACACACACATATATATATATATATATATATATATATATATATATATATATATATATATATATATATATATATATATTCTGTATATGATCAATAATTATATAAACGTGAAAAAATAATAATAAAGAAAAATATTCTGGAAGAGAATAAAAATCACTTTTACTCAAAAAAGTATATGTGTAAGAGTTATATGTTAAAAACTTAATATATTAAAATAGAGAAAGTCTCATTTGCATAATAATGTACTTCCTTTCATTTGCCCACTGAGTACTTGTAGAGATTTTAGTAGTATAGTGCATGATACTTTCCATGTACAACTGAAAAACATTTAAAAGAACAAAAAATAATAATTTGTAACTGTAAACTGATATATTCAATACAAAATTTATAGGTTTTCACTGCCCCATGAACTCATTTTTAATGACTGTGCATAAAGGAATAGTCATGTAACTTATTGATAATGTGACCGACAATTGAAAATTATAAATAGAGCTAAGAAGTACAATTCCTGTTTTCCGTTGATAGTGATATAGAAGTATTGTTTAAGAGGAAACCACATGAACTGAAATTGCCACGAGTTCAAATTAGTTTTGTAAATTCCGTAAACGCGTTTTGTTGGTCATTACAGAACTGAGCTATTAAGTTAATGTTGTTTAAGTTCTGAACCGTGGGTGTTTCGATACGTAATATCACCATTTCATCCAAAACTGTGCATTTCCCTATAGCTCTTCATTACAGTAATAAAATTAACTATTTGTAACTCAAATGTTTATCGTTTAACAGATATTTCGTAAAATTTTCTGAATTACCCTCTTTGCAATTACTAGATTCAAAAGAAGTAAATAAGGCTTTGACAAACATATCATGGAAGGCCTAGTTCCAAACGGAAAGTTTGGTTCAGGATGAATGTTTACATATCTATAAAGATGTATGAAATAGAAAAATAACTGTATCTCTTGTAGGTCAAACTCACCTCAAATAATAGGTTTTGCATAAAGTTGTAATATACAATGTTGTCTAATTGTTTTCATAATGAAAATTACTACTTTGAAAGTCAGAAATGTGTAGATTGATTTTCTAGCAAATGCTCCTACGACTCTCATTTCCCAAAAACTTTTTCTTGAAAATTGAACACTATATTATATTCTGCCCCAAAGTTTCATAAAAATAACTTAGTCTTAAAGGCTTTAAACTCCTTCTATATATTCTGTTTTTACACTTACGGTAAAGGACGCATAAGCGAGGAAATAAAATCGAAGGGCTTTTTATAGAATTACCTTTGTATTCTAATACCTGACAAATGTGATTTTGCTGTTCGTGAAATAAGGTCATTGTTATTTTTCCCCAACCTATCATTTCAAAGAGATAAGTCACCATATAAAGAAACATAAGATATCGAACATTTTGTGTTTTCATGTTTGGTTTCTCAGTAGTAATATAAAAGATATTTTGAGAATGAATGATAACTGATAGAACTAGGTTAAACATCTAATATCACAGAAGGAAGGAAATGGGATCTACTGTTAAGTAAAATAGGTCATGTTGTTTATTAAATATTATGATGTTTATTCAATATTATCATTTGATCGTGTGATGTTAAAATTTCTAAATGTTTTAAGCATTTATTCTTTCCACTGATTATAATAAAATAATTAATTACTTATTTATAATATCCGTTTTTAAGCCTGTAATATATTTCACA
Organism: Dolomedes plantarius; assembly: GCA_907164885.2. Lineage (NCBI taxonomy): Eukaryota > Metazoa > Arthropoda > Arachnida > Araneae > Dolomedidae > Dolomedes > Dolomedes plantarius. The sequence goes on along the minus strand of OU015494.1, from coordinate 87,157,129 downwards.
TAAATGTTTTAATGGCCTTGGGCACGCACGCTGTATGTACTCATATTTCAGGGTTAGGAGATAACTGAAGATATTGAACATACAGGTACCGTGGATAGAATATTTGCTTTCATCTTATTACAATGGCTACGTTTATGTCCTAAGGGCAATTGGTCGCAAATCTATTCAGAGGTGTCAGCCGAGGGGGAGTAATTAGAAATGCAGCTGTTGGTCTTTATACAAGAGCCTTTCAACTGTGCACTATGATTAGCAAGTTCGGGAAAAAAAGATGCGGTTTTTATGGCAGTTGAAGAGATTGGGGATACCAATCAGGATAACATTGTGATTTTCCTCGGCAGATATTACCCCTTTAACTACTCCTTATCAGGAAGAAAATATAAATTCTTTCTAGAATTCAATAGGTTTATTGATAAAAAATGATGAACACCATATTCTCAAAGGAAAAAGATGTCATTCCGGAATCTCTGCCAATCAGATCGCTGATGATTTGGCAAAAAAGTGAGAAGAATTTTTTTCAACTTTGTATTGCTATCCCTTTTTTAAATACCAAGGGATTTATTTATTATTGCATTAAAAAAACAGCTAAAATACACTAGTTATCAAAAATTAAGGAAAAATCACAAAAAGATCGCACAGGGCTCGCATCGTGGATGCTTATCTTGAGCAAGAAACAATTCAACGCATGGAGTGTCCAGCTCGATCACCGGGCCTGAATCCTCTCGAGCATGTTTGGGACGCTTTAGGACGACATATAGCTGCTCTCAATCCTCCTCCTAGGACCCTAGCCACGCTTTCAACTGCTTTGCAAGAGCAATGTCTCTCCGAACTTCCTACCGAACTTATAGACTACATAATTGACAGCATCACACATCGCTGTATGTGCTGTATTGCTTCTCGGGGGGATCATACGCCATATAAAAGGTACTTTTCCTATACCAAACTGACACATCCGATTTGTTCATTGTATACATATGCTAGTTTTTATAACACCATAATTGTCTGGCGATTTCTTTTTATGCTATTTTATACCTACCTATGTGTTGTATAATGTGTGTAAGTTTCATTAAATTCTACGCGTAACTTTTTGAGTAATCGCTATTTTTGTGACTTTTCCTTAACTTTTGATAACCAGTGTATATGAATAATATTTCAGAAAGTCCCTGAGGACTTTATAAACATTTTCAAATTGTTTAGAAAATGATAAGATATGGATCCCGGGGGTCTACTTAGCGTCTGCTTCCGTTATAGCACGAGTCATGATTACTGGCAGATGCATCTACATAAATTTCACTACTGTTTTTTTTTGTGTGTGTGTGTGTCTACGAACAGTGCAGAATAAAGTCTTAATTAGAACCAAAACCCTGGATAATAAGAACTGCCAGATCAGTTCCCTGTGGGCTGTTCTGGAGGAGTTCTCGCAGTGACAAAACAGGCTTGAAAAGGGCAGCTACAATGAATGGAACAGTCAAAGATATATTCTGGAGAAAGCTGGGTATCTGGACAATTTCATAAAGAATCTTGTGTCATGAGGGTGGATTATCAAACCTTTAAAGGGATTAGTTCGTAGTCTAGCTATTGTAAAAGTAATTGTTCTTGGATAGCTTAAGTTCGTCATTAGTTCTTTTTATAGGGGTTGGTTGGATAATCTACACCTGTCCTCTGTGTTATCAGCTAGTGTACTGGACGAAGAGATGTGTTCCAAGTTCAGCACTCCTTTGGCTAGCAAGTCAGCACACTCATTTCCATAAATATTGACATGAGCGGGGATCCATTGAATGGTACAGGATTTTCCCTTACAATGAAGGTGACAAAGAAGATCCCTTAAGTTGTGGGTTAACAAGGTTTCCCAATTTCTTATAGCTTCTAAGGCTGCTCTTGAGTCAGAAATGATAGCGAGACCATCAGTAGAGCAAACAGCAGGATTGGACAAATCTATATTAATAAAGAAAGGTCCGGGTCTGTCTGTCAGTCACACTCTCCGGGTGTACCGCCTAAATGTGTGTCTGTGTGCGTCCTATGAAACTTACAGCCATGAAATTTGGCACACGGGTAGTTCAGACTATGGGAAAGTGCACCTCGAAGCTCGAATTTTAAATTTTATTCTAGGAATTTTTTTATTTTATGTTTTGTGGGATATTTTATGTTTTTTTAACTTCAGATTACGATATCTCGGCAAAAAATGATCGTAGAATTTTGATCTTTTTACAATCTAAAACTACAAACATTTCTCCTCCAAACAAGACCTCATTTGTTTAAAAATAATGTAAAACAGACTAATATTTTCATCAAAATATTAAACCCACTTTTTCGAGAAATTTACGCAATTTTGTAGATCTACGGTCGATGCTCTTCGAGTTTTTATCATAGAAAGAAAATATTTACATCATCTGGAAGATAAAAGCTTTCTCATTCATATAAACCTCATTTGAAGTCTCTATCTTAAAATTTCGATTTTTAATTGAATTTTAAAGAACGATACTTAACACAAATTTTCTATCGGTTCTTCAAATGCGAAGAACGGCAAATTCTCCCCTTGGGTTGTAAACAACGATTAAGTCATTCATTCACTTGATTCATTCATTGTCTTCCTTTGATGGCTTGAGCGTAGCTGGGCGAAGCCCGGCTAGTAAAGAATAATTTCAAGATAAAAAGAACTTTTTATATACCAAGCTTTTAAATTTTCCGTTGAATCATATAAACTTGACAATTCTGTGTATTAATAAATAATTTTTTCAAGTTTTTTTGATGAATCATCCCATAAACTCGACAGAAAATGAAGTTAATTGGAAGTTAACTTGCGTTTAACTTTTCTTTCCCGTTCCAGTAGATAGATGACAGCACCATTCTACAAAGCAAAATTAACTGAAAATGAAGTCCAATATGCTTAAAGATGGCTTAAAGTATCAAAACAATGCATTGTCATCGTGTTCGGAGCTATTCTAAAAGTTTCAAATGTCTAGCTAGTCGGGAAGTTAGTTACAAATCGATTGCAAGATTTGTACTGGACAAACACACACACAAACAAACAAACAAAGAAGAAAGCGAGTTAATAAAAACATGGAAAAAAGTGCTTCCTGAATTATAATTAATCCACTGGTGAAATTTAATGCAATTGAACCAGTGTGAATTTTGTGCAATTTTTTCGCCATTTGGGTGAATAAAGAGAATACCAACACCACCTTGTCATGGTATCTATAAGAGGAGCCATCCGGGTAAACAACCGTTCTGTATTTCGCTGTGAAAGTTCTTTAATTGCCCTTCGAGTTCTTTAATTGACTCAAGGCCCTTCAGTCTTGCGATCTGATGATTGTATGAAGGACAAAAACTGTTTTTTGTTTTTTATGCAATATTAAAGATAAGATAAGAAACCCTCTTAAATTATATCCTTTTCTTAGTGAACGAGGGATTGACTCTTCCTACTGATCATAATTTTTATCAATGCTTTTAAGACGTGACTTTATGTAGGACTGTCCGTCGTAGGCTCTCCCTACATAAGAATGACCTCAGTTGTATGGACTTACAATAATTGTATATTTGGCAAACAGGATTTAGCGACTCTCAAACGGGGTTATAAGTCAAAATGCTACCTCGAGTGGACATAAGAATGACTCGCCAATGTGCGATAGATTTTACTTATTTCTCCCAGCCTAACACTGTAAATATCGCATTTTTCTTCGTGTGAATTCCATGTCACATGTGTTTAAGGATAGGACTTTTCCGCAAAAAATTAATTTTTTTTTTGATTCCCATATATCCCCCAAAAAGTATATTTTAACTACATGTTACTTAAATTGGGAGAAAAAATGACAGCATTATTTTAGATAACATACCATTAATCGATTCTAATGTCAACAAATGTAACCAATAAAAATTACTCATTGAATTATATTGCTTAATATACATGAATCATATATTATTATTACCTAAATAAGCTGCAGCCAATTTGGAAGAAAAATCTATTCAATATATATTAATCATTGAAAAGGTATGTTTACTGTACATTTATTTTCCTTAATGAATTTATTTGTATCGTTCTATGAAATGATTTACAACACGAACTTTCTAATTTTAAGCTATACTGAGTTTGTAGTAATATATATTACTAATTTATAATAAATAAATGAGAACACAAAACATATGCACGTAACATTTGCATTTATTATTTTTAATATAAATTTTGAAACGATTTCTAAATTGGGAAAAATAATTTTCTTCTACATTTTCTGAAATTCAATTTGTATAACGTTTCAGAATTCAGTACCTTGCATTTGGCAAAGCCCATATTTATGTGATTAGGGTGAAGTTTCGAAATACTAAAATAAACAAGACTAAAATATTTCGAAAGGATAAATGTTCAATCACAAACCTGAAATGTGTCATTCATATTATTTATTCTAGAACGTAAATAAAATATTGTGTTTAAGATTTCTTTGAGACCAAAGCAAGTTAAAAAATCTTTTTTATAGCTTTATTAGATAGTCTGATAATCAAATTACCTTGAACTATTCAAGCTTAGTTACGCTGGTATATGCATGTAGCAGATTTAAACCCTTCATGTAAATATAATTATGAATCAGCATAGAAAACGTTTTACAACATCTGTGCCGTTTAAAAACATTTATGCCACATATTGACTGAATTGGTCGGTCTTTAAGCAATTTTAAAAGTATTTGTTATAGATTTTTTAAAGATATGCATCATTTTTGCCGTTTTTTAACAAATCATTCAACTCCTATACTACATTTTCAGGAAAAATAGCATTTATTTGCGAACTTTGACACTTCATTTTTTTCGAGATAATAGAAAACAAATGCAATACATTTTAAAGAAAATAAATATATTTTATTAAAAATCTTACAAACTGGGAAATATATTGAATTCTGTATTCAATATTAAAAAAATACTGAAAAATTTAATCTTCTAAATAAAATATGGGAATTTAGTCACGCAGAGTAAAAATAGCAGCAGAGTAGTAGCAAAACATTTAATAGGACTAAGACACATTTTCACAGCACTTAACATAGAAGCATGTTACAGAGAGCAATATTATTCGCTTTCTACCACCGCTCACAGAGCGTTCCCGTACAGGAGAAAAATATGATGACGTCGTAATTAACGTGTGCGCACGCATGCCGTAAGGAGCATAAGGAGAGAAAATGAGCGTTGATTTTCAACATAAAACTTAAAAATCAAAGAAAAATCATGATTTCTTTCAAAACTCAAACTCACGTTTATTCGGAAGCCAAAAACTGAATAATAAAAAACATAACATTCTATTCACCATAGACAAAATTATGGTGATAACGTAAATTATATATGGATATACTTATTTTGTCATTTAACTCCTTATTTCTATTTCAGAATACATTTTGTGTGGTATCAAAAGCAATAAACCCTTATATAAATTATATGTTCCAAATAATTAGAATAAAGACGTTAAAAATACTGTAATAGTCTAAAAACATACGTATAAATAACAGAGATAGAAAATTAGCTTTAAATAATTTCTTTACTTAGGCAGTATAAAGAATGGGTAATAGTTAACATCCATAAATAATTTATTTTTTTTAACTTTAAATTTTTTGATGAACTTTAAATGAAATATATGTATTTATTAGCGTAATACATTTGTATCATATTGATTTATTTTGTGACACTATTATCTAATTGACAACCTATTATTCTACCAAATTTACTGTTAAAATTCTGTATAGCATTGTTTGCGATATATATTCCTTACTGAATGCTAATAATTCATTATTGAATTCTAGAAGCTATGATGAAATACGGCTAGGTGAAAAAATGTTTGCATTGTGCAATGCGAACAGAGATTTCAATCCTGTGAGTTGTTATTGAAAGTCAAAATATAAATAAGTTTGTAACTATTTGTTAGAAAAAGCCGTTTTTCCCCCAAGCTATTTTTACTAAGTGAGCCGTATGTTTGACGTCACCATTACCGTCGATTACACCATTCATCCATAGCTATGACGCAATCACCAACCCAGTGACGTATACCTTCGTAATGGTTAACACTGTAACCGAAACTTCAACCTGTTGAAAATATTTGCATATTTCCACAGCCGAGCGCGCCACCAGACGGCGACACGCACACCAGTCGTGTATAAAAGCCGCAGCAGCTAGGCAGTGGGGTGTTGGTGTTTGGTGTTGTTGGTTGGGTCGTTTGTAGTTAGTTAGTTCAGTGAGCTCGGTGAACTACGCCCTGCCGTCAGATCTCGTCCAGGTACCTCCAGAAGTCACCGAGTTCTCTCACATAGCAAGACGAAAGATATGGAAAGATATTCTGGCACAAACGGATCCCCAGCTGAGTTCCAGCAGTTTCTTACCAGAACCTTGAGGGGCTGTTTCCGGGCAACTAGTATCGGAGCTTGGTATCTTCGTATGTTACACGCGCAATGATAAAGTACATAAACATCAATCAGGTAGTACAAAACTTTTAACTTTGTTTCTGCACCTCCGTTTAATTTTACTTTAAGCAAATTTTGAAGTCAAGGAGCTTTACCTTATGTGATAATCAAGACCTTTTTTTTAATGTTGTTTGTTTTATTTTGAGTATCCGCTAATGAATAAACGTTAGCTTACTTTTAAACTTTTCTTGTTATTCTTGTATGTTTGCACACTACACACTATTTCCGGCTAATATAGCTACTTTTAAGAAACTCATCAGGTTATCACCCACCTTCCACTGCGAGCCAATACGACTCTGTAACCCCAAGCTACATGTGTAAAGCTATTGGCACTTTTAGCCATATTACACTAGTAGGGATTCGGCATTCCTGCCAAATTCCCTAACACTATTGATAAATTCTTATATAATATGAAACACGTGTTACCGTACAATTTAAAATGTTATTAATATAGTCAGGATATTTAGCTTCCAATATACGAATGCATAATTTTATTTAATTTAAATTGTAAAAATATTAAATTTTTACATTTTCTAATATATATGATCAAATATTCTTTTACACATTTGCATTCAAATATTACTTATTATAAAGTTTAATTATATATTTAACAGGAATATTAATTATTTGCAGATATTCCTTTTGTTAGTTCTCAAAGTGTTTTTTAATAAATTTTGAAATTTTCTTGTTACTTACAAGCAATTTCAGCAAGTTATTGAAACATTATAACTTTAAGCTTTAGAGAGAAAAAGAAAGTTACTTTTTCTCCTTATGATCAGTCCGTATGTCACTATTTGCATACCGTGTAAAATTCAAATTTTCTTTCGTACTGCGATTCGTTTAAATTCTAAGCAGCAGCTGCCGCCATACTTAATTAATATGCTAACAGAACGATGAAACTATTTGTGAAATTTATCTAAAGAAAAATTGCAAATATTTCTATGTCATAGTAAAAAAAAAACCCCAAATAAATGTACAGAAAAAGTAACTGAAAATTAAGCCTTACAGTGAATGAAATATATATTTAAAAAAGTGTTTTTGAATAAAACGAGAAATTGATACAAAAGTATTAAAGATACAGATTCATTTTTCCTATATAATTCTTCACTAATTTATGTATTTTTAATAAATCTTCCGGTGTACATCACAGAGAAATTTTAATTCGTATTAAACATAGAAAACATAAAATAACATTTATTGATACAATTTTAGGGAATGCGTTTATCTAGTTATGAATATCTAATCACGCGTTAACGCCCTTTAAAAAAACTGGAAAATGCTTCCTATTTTTCAACATTTATTACCTTACAATATTTGCTTGTTCAATTCATTCAGCATCTCTTAATCACAAAACAGCGACGTGACCTTCATCCAAATGGCTGAACTCGTGTGTTAGTAAATCTCCGTGTAAATAAATGAGATATAAATGTAAAATAAAAATTTCGTTGCTTAGGAAATTGGAGTGATGAGAACAATTACAGATGTCTCATTACTGATTGGTTTCTCGGATATCAGATATATAAACAGAAAAGTACCCGATCTAAAAACGGGTAAAATGATATTCTGGGGTTTCAAAGTGGTCGTAATCCAGAAATTACATTTCATTTAACATGGAAACAGTTCGAATATTAGTATTCATATAACTACTTTTCAATGAACATATAATATTGCGAGTACATATATAAAGCTATCGAGCGACATCTATGTTTGGAAGATTTTAAAGTTTAGAGTGGAAATATATTACTCTCTTTTAGGATATAATAGTAATTTTAGGATATCTATAAAGATCATTACTGATGGCTGTAGAATTGCTGATCGTGCCGGTAGTGGTGTATACTTTAAGACTCCCGCGAAATCGCCTTTAGGCAACGTTATCCGGACTCTGTCTTCAGATATGAATTGATAGTAACGGACGAGAGGCTTGCAGCCATCCTGTGTGAGAGAGAGTTTGGGGATTTGTGAATTCTGTCAGACAGCCGTGGCTCACTACAACATCTTAACAATTGGACCTCTGGGGGTTATAGATCCAGTATTTCTATCTTAAGTGGCTGATGATGATTTCTTAGTCTCACGCTGTTCACCTTCAGTGGATTCCTTCCCACATGGATATTCATGGAAATGACGTTGCTGACCAATTGGCTAAGGAGGACTGCGAGGATACGTAGTTATCCAGCACTTCACTTACTTACCATGAAATTTATTCGGCCAGAAAAGCTCTAGATATTTCTTGGCTGACTCCCATCTGGTCCGCCCCACCCATCACTGGTACAAGAGGAGTCATCTCGGCGCTCCCTTTTTCCTAAATTGCAATAGAATCTCCCAATTTGTCCTCTCTAGGCTTGGTTGTGGACACCTCAGGTGCCTTTCTTTTGATGGAGGAAGAAAGGTCTTTTTTATCTGCATTAAGAGCCATGTCCGGCAGGCTTCGCCAGAGCCTATTTTGGAGTGTCTGGGCTTTACCATAGAAGATCTCATAACAAACCCTCGTCTCGTCCTTTATTTTGCCCGAATCAACAACCTCGCGTATCTTATCTGAATTTGTTTTCAGATGCCAGAAGGTTAGAAACAACAACAGGATTTATGATGGGTTATAAACATGGAAAAAAGTAGGAGTGGCAACGCTGACTTCGTACGAGTAGGTCGGATATCGCTGGCTCTCGTTTCTAAGTGTTTGTTTTGTGAAAAAGTGATACAATTAACAATTTTTTGTGGATATTTACATTGGTTAGGGTGATAGAATTATTATGGTATATGTTTTATTGAGAAAAATTCAAGTATTTCTTCGAAAAGTTGAATATTGAAATATTGAACGGAGTAGGACTAGCGGGCTGCGGAGCTTGGCGAACGACTGCGGCAGACAGGCCAGCCCTTATCGGCAGGCAAGTTGGATTGTTTCCGTACGACAGCAGATGTGTCTGGAGGTCAAGCAAAGGACGTGATTTGGAATGAGCCGTAAACTGAAAACAGTGGTGATTACTGGGTGCGTTGTACAACAGCTGCATTTATGAAGTATTTTTTTTCCTTTGAGTTGAAGGATTGGATTTAATTATGTATTTATGTTTATTAGTGAATGTATTAACAGCTAAGGTAGGCTTTATTATTATTATTATTATTATTTTGCCTTGAGTTTTATGTTTATGTAATAATAGCTGATGTGATATATGCACAGTGCATATAAGAATATCTATTTTATCTTTGTATACATTTGTAACAAATTGCATTTAGTTAAGTAAAATGTCTAAGGCTGATGAAAGCAGAAGGGGCACTAGGTCCACTGCCAATAAGGTAGAAAAGGAGGGTGATGTAGTGATACTAGGATTATATGTTGAAGCTGATAAAAAGGAATATGACAAAGCGTATAGGCACAATGAACACGTAGCGAAGGAATGCTATGAGAGAGTGCAAAAAAATTTGACATCAAAAGCAACCAAAATAGAAAGAGATAAAATATTAGAAGATGTCAGTACTATTTTTGACATATTTAAAAAACAACAGGGGCACACACAATACCTCAGGGGAATGCTTAGAGAATACGAAAAAAGGCAACATGAAATTGGAGGGACATATGCAGAAATTACTGCAAAAGAAAGAACAAGAAGCAGATCTAGATCAAGAACGAAGCAGGGGGGAGGTGTGCATGTTATTACGGTAGTACCTAAAGAGGAGCATGATTCTGAGATTACTAGAATGGATATACAAAGGGAAATTAATCCTGCAAAGATTCAGGTTGGAATCGATACATTTAGGAAAATAGGAAAAGGTGGGATGCTGATAGGCACTAAGAATGAGGAAGAATTAGACAAGATTTTGGAAGAAATTAAATCTACTGATAAGTTAGCGCAGAATTATAAAATTGACAAGCCTAGAAAAGGAAGGCCACAAGTAGTAATATATGGAGTTATGGAGGACATTGGGACAGATGAGTTAAGGGAGACAATGATTGAGTAGAATGAAGAGCTATTAGAAGGTGAAGTACAAATAATTACAAAATTTAAAGTGAGTGAAGGACAGAACATTGTAATAGAGTTAAATGGTCAAGCTTTCAAAATATTAATGAAATAAATAGAAAATAAAGATTGGATGGAGAAGGTATGGTTTGAGGGAATATATCAGGCCAAAAATTTGCTATAATTATTTCCGTATTGGTCATATTGCGAAATATTGTCGAAATGAAAAAAATATGTAGAGGGTGTGGCAGGAAAGAGCATGAGGGAGTATGTACGATGGAATTAGAGTGCGTTAATTGCAAATTCTTAAATACTAAAAATATTGTAAAAGTAGATACGAGACACAGTCCCACAGATTGGTCGTGCAAGTGTTATAGCTCGGAAGTGGGAAGAATTTCAGTACAACTGATTATGGCTAGTGCTCATTGTATTTTGTTTAAGTGTCTTCATTTAAATTTTAGAAATTTAATTTACGCTGTTAGAGAGTTTACAAGTAATATGGACTATGATATAATATCAGAAAATGAACCGTATGTAAAGAAAGGGGAAAGGCATGAGGTTATGGGCTTTCCTAGTTGCTATCAAGTTATTCAACATGAAATTGAACCAAGAGCGGCAATGGTGGTAAAGAGAAGTATTAAGTATTATAATCTACTTACTACTGACTACTTGATAGCAATCAGATATGGAAAAGGTGACGAAGAATATATTTTTATTACAATGTATTTCCCTCCAGCTGATGGAACTATGGATCGCACTGACCCACAATGGGGTCAGTTAATTAGATTACTCGAAAAATATAAGAACGAAAATATAATACTTAGGGGTGATCTGAATGCAAAGTCCACTGTCTGGGGGCAGAGGCCTACAGATCATAGGGGAATGGAAATATTGAATATGGTTCTACAATACAATGGAACAATCCATAATGATCCTCACAGTTTACCAACTTTTAATAGTGCGACAGGGAAGGGGTGGATTGATCTTACAATCTCATTCGGAATGGAGGATGAAAATATCTTGAATTGGAGAGTGTCAGATGAATATTTAAATACTGATCACAATGCTGTAATTTTTTATATAGGGGGAACTAAAGGTAGTACAAGAAATAAAAGTTTTACTAGATGGGATATCCAGAAGTTAAACTGGATAGACTTTAAAATAGATCTAAGGGAAAATATTGAACATATAAAGAAAACATTAGAAGAGTTAAGTATAGATGAGCATATAGAGAAATTAAATGAAGAAGTGATAGGCCTTTGTAAAAAGTATAGTAGGAAAATTAAGAAAGATCACAGATACAAAGCAAACTGGTGGAGTGAACAGTTGACTATAAAGAGGAGCCAGGTAAGGGCTCTTAGGAGAAAGTACCAATAAATAACAGATAATGATGAGAGAGACAGATGGATGACGAAGTACAAGAAAGAAAGAAGCAAGTATAGAAAGATGATAATAGATGAGAAAAGAAGTAAGTTTAAGGAGTTTTTGGAAGGTTTAACAGTAAAAGACACTTATGAAAAGATAAAAAATATAATGAAGGACAAAAGACAAAATGTTCTTGAAGCGATTATTGATGAAAATGGTGTAATGAGAGAAACAGAAGGAGAGATTGAGGAGGCACTGACAAAATTTCATTTTGGGAAAGAAAGGGAAATGGAAAATGAGCAAATTGAAGGAGTTATTGTAGACGAGGATGATGAGATAACAACAGAAGAAATTGACTTAACGATTGAAAGTACGCCCAAAGATAAGGCCCCGGGTTTTGAAGGGCTAACGTTGGGAATTATAATAGAGATATACGAGATAGATAAGAAGATGATATGTAATCTATTGAATAGGTGTCTGCGAGAGGCGTATTTTCCTAGAATTTGGAAAATGGAAAGAGTGACATATTTTGCTAAAGAGGGAAGAGATGCGGCGCACCCCGGATCGTATAGGCCAATATGTTTATTGCCTGTCATGGGTAAATTATTAGATAATATATTAACGAACAGACTTGTTATACATTTAGAAGAGAGGAAAATAGTGTCAGAATGTCAGTTCGGATTTAGGAGAGGAAAAAGTACATTACAAGCGTTGGGAAATATTTTGAAGAAAATAAAGAAAAATAAGGATAGAGGTGAGCACACCTGCCTAATATCACTAGATATACGTAATGCCTTTAATAGTATTAAAAAAAGCAGTATCATAAGGTAACTGAAGCATTTGGGGTTGAAAGCATATTTGTATAAAATAATAGTAAGCTATATAAGTAACAGGAAAATAAAGTTGGAAAACGGAGAATATGAGTATAATATTGGGGTTCCACAGGGCTCATCTCTTGGGCCCATTCTTTGGCTTATTATAGCGAATGAGATATTAAATGTAGAAAAGTATAGAGATTATTTTTACATTCAGGCTTTTGCGGATGATTTGGTTATAATGGTAAGCAGTAGAGTAGTATATAAATTTGAAGAACTGGTTAAAGAACCGTTGAAGATTTGTTATGAGTGGGCTGAAAAAAATGAACTCAGTTTTAGCATAGATAAATGTGGATACACAATTGTAATGGGCAAAGGTAGAATTTCAAGAAAACCAACAATAAAACTAGGAGAAGAAAAGATAAAGTATTGTGAGGTGATAAAATATCTACGGGTTAAAATAGATAATAAGTTGAGTTTTTAATCAGCATTTGGATATGGTTAAAGAAAAGACCATTAAATTTACACATAAACTAGCGAGAATAAGTAAAAAACCTGGGGGATCTCAGCTAATATTATAAAAGAAATATAAAGAAAAGTGATAGAAAAAATACTGCTCTATGCTTCTGAAATATGGTATAGGGATAATGTAACATTTAATGCAAAACTGAAACAGGTTCAAAGACCATTTCTATTAAATATTACTAAGTGCTATCGAACTGTGGCAACAGATGCTCTAAATGTACTGGCTGGGTGCGTACCCTTAAACATAAAGACAAAAGTCAATAGTATAATACAGTGTGTAACAAAATTATAAGACCACTGTGAATTTTGGGATTTTTACTATAAATAGTATAATTTAAAAAAAATTAAATTTGGTTGGTGTTAATAAATGAAATAGAAAATACACTGCTGGCCACTGTAAATGCAACACCCTGAAGGAAACATGCAAATAACATGAAATTTACAAGTTGCATTAGAGGAGGTGAGATATGCAAATGATTAGAATTTCAGCGCAGACTCACATCACGCGCGCCTGTGGCGCCACTTCAAAGCGCTATTTAACGCTTGGAGATATCGACGATTTCAAGTTCGGCAATTGTGTTTTTCTTGTGGTTTTTTCAAAAAAACGATCAATTATGCCTCGTCGAAAACAGCGATCATATTTTGATCAAGTATCCGAGTTCCACAGAGGAAGGATAGTGGCCTACCGAGATTGTGGATTATCTTTCAGGGAAATCGGTAGTCGTGTTGGACGAAACCAAACAACTGTAATGTGGATATGTGATCGTTGAATGCAGGAGGGTACGACGGACCGGCGTGTTCGATCGCATCCACCTCATCGCACCACTTCACGTGATGACAGGCAAATTGTGTGCATGGCAGTGACGGATCGCTCAGTCACATCACGAACCATAGCACAGCACATGCAGTCTGTAACGCATCATCCAGTGTCTGCGCGTACAATTCGACGTCGTTTACAGCAGAGTGGTCTGTCCGCAAGGCGTCCATTGCTTTGTCTACCCTTGACGCAGAACCACACACGTCTCCGCCGCCAATGGTGCGATGACAGAAGGATGTGGACGGTAGAATGGAATGAAATTGTCATTACTGACGAGTCACGCTTCTGTCTGCAACACCACGATGGTCGCATTCGAGTCTGGAGACACCGTGAAGAGAGGATGCTGAACAGCTGCGTTATGCATCGCCACACTGGTCCTGCACCGGGTATTATGGTATGGGGCGGTATTGGATATCACTCTCGCACACCTCTAGTACGCATTGCCGGTACTTTAAACAGCCAGCGCTACATCTCCGAGGTGTTTTAGCCAGTTGTCCTTCCTTAACTTCAGGGCTTGCCCACAGCCATATTTCCACAGGATAATGCGCGACCACACGTGGCACGCATTGTCCAACGGTTCTTCGTCAATCGCCAGATTGAATTGCTTCCCTGGCCGCCTCGCTCTCCGGACCTTTCGCTGATAGAAAACATGTGGTCTATGGTTGCTCTACGATTGACCCAGATTCCATCTCCAGATGCCACAGCAGATCAACTTTGGCAACGTGTGGAAGCTGCTTGGTCTGCTGTACCCCAAGAACTCATGCAAAGTCTCTTTGAATCAATGCCGAGGCGTGTGGCAGCGGTGATCTCCAACAATGGCAGCTACACTGGCTACTGATTTTGGCAGGAACCACACTTCACAGAAGTCTATAAATTTAATCATTGATACTTGGTCAACATGTTATCTACAAAATAAATTTTGTTGTGATATCTCTTGTCTTTCTTGGTGTTGCAATTTGGGTGGCCAGCAGTGTATATGTATAGTAATTTTAAGAGATATTTAAATATACTAATTATTTTATCAACAATTTCAAAATTTTCCAATCAAATATCTGTAACAAAATTATAAGACCACTAGTTAAAACAAATTTTTTTAATAAAACTAATATAATGTTGATCCACCATTTTTCTGAATAACTTCAAATACTCGATTTTTCATTGAATTAATTAGGTTTTCGAGCAAATATTTAGGAATTTTGTCCCATCATCCCAAACTAGCTAGTTCCAATACATACACAGAATCATTACTGACGAGTTATTTGCATACACTTGACGAGCCCAAATGGCCCCACAAGTTTTAGGTGGGATTCAGGTCTAGGACTAAGGCTTGCGCCAGTTAAAGACCTCGATGTTTCTTTTTGAAACCAGGTTTTATTTGATTTAGCCACATGGCATGGCGCATTGTCTTGCTAAATTTCCCAGTTTGACTCCTCCTAAAAATGGGCCAAAAGGTATAATGGTGTTGGTAAAGAAGTTGTTGATAACAAAGGGAGTCCATTTTTCCAAGAACTCGCTGCATATCACATTTCCCATCATATGCAAAAGCTCCCCCACACCATCACAGAGCCCACCACCCAGTCTGCCTACTGAAGAAAACCCGAGGTTCCGTTCGTAAATCATGCCAGTAGGAAATATTACCGTCCGGGCCATCCAAATTAAATTTTTTTCGTCGGAAAAAATAATATTTTTCCAAGCAGCCTCCCTGGTCATGACTTCCTTTGCCCACTTCAGCCTTCCTTCTTTATGATGCTTGAACAGTCTTGGTTTTCGTTTTAATTTCCGAAGAGCAACATTTGAATTTGATCTTAAAGTTTGCCAGACTGTCATATGTGAAATAGTTTTACTTGTCTGCTGTGTTATTTTACGAGTAGACAAGTTCTGTTTCGTTGCAAGCTTGAAAATTCGTCTATTATCGCGAGTTGATAATTTACTCTTTCTGCCAGATCTTTTATATTTTCGATAAAAATCTCTTTTACTTAAAACATTATGAATAGCAGTTTTAGAACGTTTAAGTATCTTACTTATTTCACGTTCCGATTTTCCAGAGCCTTATAAAACCAAATTTTTCGAACTTCTAGTTCAGATAATTCTCTTCCACGCGGCATTGTGAATTTCCTCATAAAGACAAACAAATTTAATTCTATTTTCTTTTACAATATTATCGTTTGGACTTTTTTGTGATGTAAAGTTACAGTTTATCTACGATTTTGAAAGAAAAAAATAAAATAGTTTTAAAAACGCAAACGATTTTAAATAAAAAAATAAGTGGTCTTATATTTATGTTACACCGAGATTTCAAAAAATCGTTTGCTGTGTGAAATTAACTCAATTTTTTTCCCTTTAAACGATTTTTTTGTGAAAATATAACCTTTTTCATTTGCTTCAAATTTTTAAATTATTATTTTATGCAGTGTAATATTAAAATGAGTGATATTTTGGGTGGTCTTATAATTTTGTTACACACTGTATATAAAATATATGATGAGGAAAGAGAAATGGAAATAGACGGTGGAATATATAATAAAGAAAATTGTGAAACTAGAGAAGTTAGAATCATTAATTTAGGAAACCTCATAAGACTAGATTAGACAATAGACAGTAATCCCAGAACGAAAGTAAAAATTTATACCGATGGCTCAAAGAAGGAAGATAGAACAGGGGCCGGAGTGGTTATCCTGAAAGAAGCTGGAGAAAAGGTTATAATTAAAGAAAGGATAGATGGAGGGAGTTCCTATGAGGTGGAACTTAGAGCCTTGCAAATAGCCATAGAGAGAATGCGAGAAGAGAATATTAAGGAATTTGATGTATATACGGATTCTAAGAGTGCTTTAGAATCGCTAAGGTCAATAAAATTTAAAGGAAAGATAGTAGAAGAAATTAAGGAGATTATAATAAAGAAAAATATGAAGGTTCACCTACATTGGGTCAAGGCGCATGTAGGAATTGCGGGAAATGAATAGGCAGATGAGACAGCAAAAGCTGCTACTAAGTTAAGTGAGATAGGTATAAGATATAAACAGACAAAGAACAAGATGAAATCAAAAGTGAAAAAATTTGGAAAAAAGTTATGGCAAGAAGAGTGGGAGAGGAGTATTAAAGGAAGAAAGGTAGATGAATTATAAAATGTGGTTAAAGAAGGGCGTGTAGATTTTAAGATAAATCAACTTATAACAGGTCATGGTTGTATAGGGAAATACCATCACCGTTTCCATCAAAAAAGTGATCTATGTAGTTGTGGGGAACAGCAGACTGTTTACCATTGTCTATTCAGGTGTCAACAGTTCCAGGAGCTTAGAAAAGACTTACCAGGGGACGTTGAGACATGGTCGAAAAGTAGATTCTTTGAGGATTTTTATTGTAGGCGTTTCGTAAAAAAAGTAGTTAATATCCTTATGGATGTCCATATTCCTTATTTTCACACTGACTAGGTTGTGTCGGTGTTTATTTTGTTCTCAACCTTCGTTTCATTTTGTACTTTGTAACAAATATTTATATGCAAGTATTGTATTACTGAAGTCTGTGATAGTAAACTTGAAATTTAAATTGCATTTGAGTGTATAGCGTGTAAACAATGAAAGTCAATAATAAAAGTAATTAATGTTAACAATCAAAGTAATAGTGTTAGTTTCTGTTACACAACATAGAATTGTAAAATTTTTAAGTATTGAGAAATGTGCAAATAGAAAAATTAGGTGACTTGATTGTAAAATGGTGGTGTTAAAATATTGACAGAGCAAGTGTTAATTGAAATGTAATGCAATGTGTTAAATTATTGTGAAATGTAATAACAGAGTAAATTGTTAATTATAAAGTAAGAGTAATTGTAATTGCAAAGCAATGCAATGCGTTAGAGTTGCTGAGAAATGTGATACTCGTGTAGTAAGGTGATAATTATAAAATAAGCGGTTAATGAGTTAATAGTACAGAAATATATCCACAGTAAAGAAATGTAAGGTGCTAATTTTTAGTGTAAGTAAAAAGAAAATAATTCTATGTAAAGTTATTGCACTCACCAAACATAATATATATTGTGTATTATATATTATACCTAAAGGCAGTGTATGTTATGTATTATTAGGTATTAGATGTTTTTGTATTGTTATGTTTTGATTATTATGCATTGCTTAGTGTATACCGTTTTTTGTTTAATCGTGGGGTTTAATTTGGACCACCTAAATGTAGCTAGTTTTTTTTTGTTGTACGGTTTGCTAAGTGAGCACTCCTTGTGTTAAAATTTGTGTTAAAATTTGATGAATAAGAAATGTATAATCGAACTTAAATAGGATATAATAAGGTCAAATTTATAAGTCCAGTTGGAACACGGCAAAATAGAAATTAGTTTTGAAGCTGTCGATAGAATTGATGGTTTAAGAAACTTGAGAATTTTTTTTTATGTTTTAGCACCAAATTAATAAATTAATTATCAAACTAAGGAATTAAAATTGTTGCCACTGAAATAGTTTTAATAAACAAAAAAAAGGGATTTGTTATTAAGAATTAAAATTTTTAAGATACAGGTCGTCGCTTTTTGCGCGGAGGTTGCTTTTATATAAACGCTGTTTAAACTCACGCTGTGATCGGCAGAACATGTCGAATAAACATGGAAAATAAGAAAACTTGCTATTTTAAACCATGTAATTTGATTTTACTGTGTTTATCGCGGAGTGCATGTCTCTCACGGAATACAACTATGAAATAAACTTAAATAAGTTTAATGTACCAATTTTAGATTAATTTTCAATATATGAATAAAAGATTAATGTTTGATATATTACTAGAAGTCCCTCAAATATCTTGTTTTAAAGACAATTTTAATTTGATCTGAAAAAGAATGGAACTTTTTACCTTTACAGTCACCGAAAATGATTATTTATTGCTTTTACACTGGGTATTAAAAGTGTCCACAAAACGTGTACTTGACAATAGAAGATTTTTATATATTTAAACATAGTTTGATAAACCGTTCCCTTGTAATTTTGAATTTTTTTAAAAGTCCATAAAAAGTTTTCAGTCATGCTATGAGTACTTTTAATAATTAAATGATTTTTCATCATATATAAGTAAAACAGAAACATAAAAGTACTATAATTTCTGCTCAGTCTTGTCAGGGGATCTGATTGATATGGCTGAAAAAAAAAATTTCAAAGTCAAAGATTACATTTATTCAACTAAAGTAAAAGACAAATATTTAACAGATTGAAAGTCCCACTGTGAAGGAAGATTTTCGAAATTAGTTTGCTTTAACTGCTTTTAAATAGGAATACTTTGACTTGAGTTTTAAATTGGGTTTGGGAGCGTTTTTTGTTGTTTGAAGGTTTATATACCCCGTGTTGGGATTTAAATAGAATTTAATTTAAAGTCAATCTAAGTAAACATGCAGATTTTTAAGTTCAGTGATAATAAAATCTCACGTCATTAACTGGATCGAAATTTATAGTCAAACGAATTTCTGTACCTTTTTAACCCTCTACTTCCCAGTACCTTTTAAAGTGAAATTATGACCTAAAAATTTGTAGGCACTCTGTTTAGGCTTAAAGGAGTACACAGTTAAAATTTCATAAAGATTGCACTTCCGGTTTCGATTTTGTGGGTGTTCCATGACCTGGAACACTGGGAAAATACCGCTTTGAAAAGTGCGGCTAAGCGAGCC
Organism: Dolomedes plantarius; assembly: GCA_907164885.2. Taxonomy (NCBI): domain Eukaryota; kingdom Metazoa; phylum Arthropoda; class Arachnida; order Araneae; family Dolomedidae; genus Dolomedes; species Dolomedes plantarius. The sequence goes on along the minus strand of OU015494.1, from coordinate 87,137,585 downwards.
TTGCGGTGAAGCGAACAAAAGAAAAAACGCACACACACAAATAAAAATACAACAAAAAAACTTGATTGTATATGATTTTAAATAAATATTTACAGTTCCTATATACAAAAGCAGTTCCTATTTTTACAAAAGCAGTTCCTATGTACAAAAAAACACACAAATAAAAACACAATAAAAAACTTGATTATATATGATTTTAAATAAATTTTACAGTTCCTATATACAAAAGCAGTTCCTACACTTAAAAATATTCACTAACCTATTTTTATGCTTCGCGATATTTTTGGAAGCAAGTCAGTCCCTTCTGAAAAAAGCAAAAACCAACATTGCAGGTTTTGCAACATTACAGGTCCTCGAGTTTACGAGCAGTAAACTCGAGGATGCCAGGATGCTGCCCAGGCAATCGACGAACAACGAGGAGCCCGGAGGACTAGTATTGCACAGGATTTTGGACATAGGGCTTTTGTTCGAGGTATGCGGTAGAAGTTGAACCGGTTTGGACTGGCTAAGCTGGACAGAGAGAAACACGTGTTCTACTGCTCAAACTGCTCTAGTTTCCCAGTGTTCCATATCATGGAACACCTTTTGAAAATCTTTCGTTATTTCTATGATTTCGGTATAAAAAATTTAAAATAATATGAATAAATTAGTTAGAGTATAGCAATACAATAACATAGAAATTTTTTTCCTTGCAATTTTTTTTTTGTATTTAAAAATGATTTTTCAATTATGGCCTGGAATATGGCTCTTTTTTATAACGCCACTGGAACGAGGGTATGTATGGGCTTGTGACACGCTGCCATGTATTATCAAAAGCGTAGATCAAATGTAAAAAATGAAGCTAATCTGCTTAGTTTTTCGCAGACTTTTGACGGTTTTTAGGAGCGAGTAAATTTTGGTGTTCCACTATACTGGAACACCCGGGGAGCAACAGGGTTAATGAATATGTTTTATTTCCCTGATTTCCCCTCTAGGTTTTATGCTATTAACAACTGTATTGCACTTTCTATATATATTATATTATATACACTGCTAGCACCCTAGATTGTAACACCAAGAGAGACAAGAGATATCACAACAAAATTATTTTGTAGATAACATGTGACCAAGTATCAAATGATTAAATTTATAGACTTCTGTGAAGTGTGGTTCCTGCCAAAATCAGTAGCCAGAGTAGCCGCCATTGTTGGAGATCATCGCTGCCACACGCCTCGTCATTGATTCAAAGAGATTCTGGATGAGTTCTTGGGGTACAGCAGACCAAGCAGTTTCCACACGTTGCCAAAGTCGATTCTGCGTGGCAGCTGGGGATGGAATCTGGGTCAATCGTAGAGCAACCATGGACCACATGTTTTCTATCGGCGAAAGATTCCGGAGAGCGAGGCGGCCAGGGAAGCAATTCAATCTGGCGATTGACGAAGAACAGTTGGACAATGCGTGCCACGTGTGGTCGAGCATTATCCTGTTTGAAATATGGCTGTGGGGCAAGCCCTGAGGTAAGGAAGGGACAACTGGCTCCAAACACTCTGAGAGTAGCGCTGGCTTTTAAAGTACCGGCAATGCGTACTAGAGGTGTACGAGAGTGATATCCAATACCGCCACATACCATAATACCCGGTGCAGGACCAGTGTTGCGATGCATAACGCAGCTGGTCAGCATCCTCTCCTCACGGTGTCTCCAGACTCGAATGCGACCATCATGGTGTTGCAGACAGAAGCGTGACTCGTCAGTAAAGACTATTTCATTCCATTCTGCCGTCCACATCCTTCTGTCATCGCACCATTGGCGGCGGAGATGGCATAGATTCTTATTATATATCTTAATACAAAAGGAGGTTTTGTTCTAACAAGTAAACTTGTGATTCATATGCAAATTTTTAGGTAATAACAAAGATCAGTATTTGGTAATACCTAAAAATACAAAAGGCAAAACTGGAAAGAATACTAGAAATATGAAGGCAAAAAATAATAATAATAATAATAAGAGTGAAAGAGTTGATATCAGAGGTTATTCGGCAATGTAATAAATAATAAAAATAAGCATATAAACGAAAGGGTCCTACGCAAAACTTTGAAAAAATGCCGGCGTTCCGATTCTGGTAGAATGCTGGCATGAAGCCTGGACCTACGGCACATTTCTGCTTACAAGTTGGGTAGATTACGGTAAGTCGACACCAATTATTGCTCCCGTAACCGGCCCGTCAACGTCCGATTACGCGGCGGCTTTCTGTCCGCATTGATGGGTTCCTCGCGGCTGCCTCACGGTTCGCAGTCGGATGAACGATGGCTCGATTCCTACCGGAAGCGGCCCAGCACTCGACGGGGTAGTCGCGGGAGAGATGATACTCCCGTGACGGATCCGATACTGACCTAATGCGCCGCGCCCGGCAGTGGAGAAATCGGCTGGCCGGAATCTTCCGGCCCCGGCTCGATGCCTCTGTGTTTGTTGGGTATATATATATATGACACGGAGCTTGTTTTGCTCCTGTGTTTAAATATTAATAATGCAGTCCACATCTTCTTAAAATACTTGGAGGACTGGCTGGGAATGGATTCACGAGATAGTCGATAATCTTTAATCCTTATTTATAGCGTTTCTTGAAATAACCACGCTCCAGGGTAAGAAATTCGCTCCGCCATTTTCTCGACCTGCTCGGCACAACTGCCGCGAGCATCCACTAGCAATGCAATTCCCACTCAATCTGCCGTCAAAAACTTAATTTTCTCGGAGCTCCTGCTGCACGGCGCATGTGTAGACCTCATCCTTGGGCATCTGGACCCTCATTAGTGCTGATCGTGCATTCTTAACTTCGCGCCCAAAACCTGTACACTTCTAAAAATAAATCCTCTCGCCTAGAATTATTCGATTTCCGCTCAAAGTCGCTTTTAAAAGATGATTTTCTCCACAGCAAAATACGCGCGCTTTGTAAATGAGATTGTTAGATTCTTATTATTTTAAGCCCCCTTTCCCCGTATTTCTCAACTATTTTTTGACAGTTCAGTTATGTTTTGACATATATATATATATATATATATATATATATATATATATATATATATATATATATAATTATTTTTAATTATTTTTAATAAAATCAAACAACTTATCTTTCACTCACGATCGTGTAAGTATAATACTGGAGGTTGAAATAATTGAGTATAATATTAGTCTGAAAACAACAAAAATATTGACCTACTTATTGTCTTACCGACTTTATTGTTTATAATAGTCATACTTTGTATTTTAAAAACTAATAACTTAAAAATAAATTAAAGCTATGACAGTATACTATGTTAATATGGAATTGTAATTATGCATCTGCTTTTGTAATGGTGATAAATTCTAAATTAATATAACATTTAAAAAAAAAGTCGTGTATATACCAAGTGCTGCAAGTAATGCATAACATTATTTATTTCAAATATTTTCACTAAATTATGCTCCTTGCAGTAATGCTTGCGTCCAGTTAAACCCCGTGGGAGTGATGTTTTCCGTATATTTACTCTACCAGTTGAAGACAGTTTACAACAGATGCTTTGAAGCTTCCATCTTTAGGATGGAAATCTCTATTTCGGGTAACTTCTGATACTCTATGATGGATTCTTTTTTTAAGAAGTACAGGAAAAATTTAGCATATATCTTTTGCCCATGCAACTGTAACCACACAATTTCTACTGGTTATTTATGCCACAAAAATAGCTAATACTGAGAAAATAATAAATTCCTGCTGATATTTAAACAGTTGTAAAATTTAACGCTATAATAGTTATCATCAGCTTTATCTTAGGATATTACTTGCCATATGATAAAAATATAAGCAGTATATTTTATGCTCATGTATCTCAGGGACGAAGTATATTCATCGGTACTTACATTAGATAAAGGAGAAGAAATTCTCAAAGTGGAAGAGAAAACTTAACAATTTCTGAATTCTTTAAAAATTATTTAAGTTTAGTGACATGGCTTTCCATGTACCGATAACACATTGAAATTCAATGCACTTGAACGTGAGGTTTCGTAATAGAAATTGAAGACATTCTCAAGAAAAGAAAATCTTGTGCTGTTAAGGTATAATCACATATCTTGCCTCATATTAAGAGGTGGATCTTGTGTTTTTTGCATATCGTTGCTGTTTCTATACATGTACTATTACAACCAGTCGGAAAGTAAGCGAAATTACAAAAATTTGAATAAGAGATACGTTAGCCTAAATCTGCATTTTTTTAGGGAAATATTACATCAAATTTTTTAAGTTTATATCTCTTATTGTTGTTACATATGTAAAAAAATATAGGGACAAGGTACATAAAAAAATGAATACAACATACATTGCTGGCCACCGAAATTGCAACACCAAGAAAGACAAGAGATATCACAACAAAATTTATTTTGTAGATAACATGTTGACCAAGTATCAAATGATTAAATTTATAGACTTCTGTGAAGTGTGGTTCCTGCCAAAATCAGTAGCCAGAGTAGCCGCCATTGTTGGAGATCACCGCTGCCACACGCCTCGGCATTGATTCAAAGAGACTTTGGATGAGTTCTTGGGGTACAGCAGACCAATCAGCTTCACACGTTGCCAAAGTTGATCTACTGTGGCAGCTGGGGATGGAATCTGGGTCAATCGTAGAGCAACCATGGACCACATGTTTTCTATCGGCGAAAGATCCGGAGAGCAAGGCGGCCAGGGAAGCAATTCAATCTGGCGATTGATGAAGAACCGTTGGACAATGCGTGCCACGTGTGGTCGCGCATTATCCTGTTGAAATATGGCTGTGGGCAAGCCCTGAAGTTACGTGACGAGAAGTTACGTGAAGTCAAGTGACGAGACCGGAAAACTTGAACCCGCACCTCTAGAGGTATTGTTTGGGAACTTGGAGGACATTGCAGCAGGACATTTTTGTTCGTGAACCAACCGTCATTAGTGTACACGTTGGTGGTTTTGTAGGCGACGGGTGACTTGCAGATCACTGACTTGCAACCAGGGACTTGCAGATCACTGGTTCGACACCTTTGCCTACCGGGCCACCACACCCTCGAAATAAATATAAAGTTAAAGATTATTTAAAACATTTAATGACATTAATTCCCATAGGAACCTGTAGTATGTGTTTCACTGCAACTGAGATAAGATCAGCTAAATAAACTATCTGCTTTCCGATATTTAAAGTTAAAGAATTATTCTCTTTCAAGTGGAATTTTAGATTGATAATTAAAATATTTAAACTTTCAATTACGTGGATTATTAGACTTCATTTATTCCTAATTATATTTAAACTGTATTAAATTTAACAGAGTTGAAGGGGTAATGTACGGGTAAGATTTGTGCATGGTTGAGGTAGCATAGAAGGAAACAGTGAATTTCTAGACGGACTAATTATTTCATCTGTAACTATAAATTCTTTTATGAAAGAGGATATGCATTTTATGGGTTCACTGCCAGTATTTCCACCTTAATCGTCTATTCACATCCAGCATACAATTAAATGCTGACTCACAGAATAGTAAATTAGTTCGTTTTTGTCTCCTAGAACGATTGGATTAGAAAAGGAAATACACATTTTTTAATACAGCATCTATCAAGTATTTTAAAAAGCCTTTAAAATTTCTATTATCTCCCTTAAATATCTATCATCGTATTTTTATTACGAGAAAATATTTTTAATTTTATGCTCATACCACTTCTTCATCTCAATATCTCTAAGTTATTACAAGTCATTTAATATATATTTTAAGAGAAGCTGCGATGTTAACATTTTAAAATTAAGCTGATTTTTCACTATGTATAACGTGATGGTACTAACCAGTGATGACTGCTACGGGATTTTGATCTAGCCTAAAAGCTCGTAGTTTTAGAGTTATCTAGACAGAATGTAAAGGATGATTCGTATTGTTCCAACATTCTTTTACGAAATTACACGGCTATGCTAATATACTTTGCCTTATCCTCTGTTCCAATCTGTAGGCTTTCATAAGTATGCTCATTCGTAAAGGCCAGGCGTTATAGTGAAACCTCAAAGGACTTCGCTGGCAGACGAACGAACACACACATATATATATATATATATATATATATATAATATGTCGAGTTGTAAACTCGTACAGTTCATTCACGAAGGGTACAGTGGTAGTCCAAATGAAACAAGTCCTTCAATCACTTAATTAGTCTTTATTTCCATCTTAATGACCTCCAACTCCATTATTTTAATGATACCATTTTATAATTCATCCCACCCCGCGACATGCGTCTCTCTTGTTCCTCTTACTCTATCGTTCTGCGTTTGCTCTTAGTTCGTTTGAAGAGCACGCCTTGAAACTCATACTCGAATGTTCTAGAAGAATCGCCTCTGACCTAAGCAATCTGACGTAATACTGATTACAAGATATTAAATTGAAAGACGGCCAAGTGCTGCCATCTCTCGACTTTTATGCTCACTATCTCGTCAATTCTTTTTCTTTATTATTTCGTGCTGTTTCACTTAAATTTATCATAATTTAACCGAATTTGATCTAGTTTACGTCCCTGGCATGACATAATATATATATATATATATATATATATATGCATTTATACAGATAACCTCATGAATGGCCAGATATATGAGGCTGCTTGTATGATCATAAAAAAATTATTATTTTTTCCATTGTATATCGACCGTGATGACTCAGAAAAATTAAATGGATTCCCCAATATTTTAATCTGAAGATTATTCCTGAAGGATAAATACTAATAGTTCAGGGAACAATGTGACAGAGTTAATATTGCAAGTAATTTATAAAAAAAATATTTTTTAAAATTTTAAACAACATAATTAATTTTTATAAAACATTAAATACAATATGAAAAATACTACGTTACATAATTAAAAATATAAGGATTATACTGCACAATTAAGAATGACTGTTTAATCTTTTTAAAAGAGCAGTTGTATTTTTTTCATGAATATGTGACGACATTTAAATAAAGAACACATTTGTATATTAATTAGTGGACAGTTTTCCCCAAAGATTTGTTTTCTGCAACTCCATATTTTATTCAGAGGAAAATCTGAAAAAAAGACCGCTTTCAAAAATCCCTTTTCTTTATGTGTGATTTTTATATGACTTTGTGTCAACATTTAAATAAGTATATACATTAGTATATTAATTAGTGGACAATTTTCCCCACAGAATTGTTTTCTTTAGATCCATATTTTACTAAGATGAAAATATCAAAAAGGATCAATTCAAAAGCTTTCCTTTCTTTATGTGTGATTTGCATGAAGTAATTAACTTTTATCATGATGTAATGGAGGAATTAGATTCCATGAACGTAATCCAAAGATGGTTCATTAGGATTTTTATCAATAAAATACTTTTCTCTTTTTAAATGATGGAATTAATAAAAAGATATTGCGTAGGGAATGGATGCAATGTACAACATTTAGAGCTCTTCTTAAGAAAATAGCTTTCATTAAAAATTATTATTTCCTTTAATGAGTGCAGATAGCTCACAAAAGAAAAAAATCTGTATGCTGTTCATATGTTTTCACATTCATATTTTTAGTATATACATGTACATATGTGTAAGCATGAAAAGAGTATCTTAGGAAATAGAAAACTATTATTTACAATAAAGTGCTTATTTTAGAATATTCGAATTTAAATTTAAAATATTTAAGTTTTAAATTGTTCAATAAATGTTCAGGAATGTGGATAAACGTATTAAAAATGAACAGAACTTTAATAATTATTCTTAATATTTAATAAAGTCAAAATGAACTGGATTAAAAAATAAGAAATCAGTGACACAATTAAAGAAATAAAATCGATTTAAAAAATGAAGTGGAATATTTTAAAATACTCAATAGGTTAAATTCAAATTTATCTTCCTTTAAACTCTAAATAACACTACTTCTTTATAAATCCTCAAAAGTTGTGAAGGACACGAGGCAAGTCATTTTTTGTTTGAGTATAAATAACTCTGTTTATACTCAGTGCATAATTTTAATTTTACTCTAATTACAAAAGCATTTGCTTAACTATAAATTATGCGTTTTCAGACGAAAAATATTCATTTTATAATTATTTCTAACGACTGCTAAACGCATAATTTTGCTGACGTCTCTTGATGTGTTTCTCGAAGAGGTTGACTAAAATAATGTTGGGAAAAAACTGATCTCCATCTATTCTATTTTGAGGATATGCAGTACTCTAAAATGTTCTATCTTAAAATTCTCAAAATCTGAAATTTTAAATTTAAGTTTTAAAATTAAAAAAAAAATAAAGTTCATCTTTCATGTTTCATATTTTCTGTTAATTTTTAAAACTTGCGAACAGAATTTGAAATTATATGTAAAAAGAAAAAACAAATCTAAGGCTGAAACTTTTTCCTCTAATTACAATTGCAGTAAATTAGAATTATGGATATAATAACAATTCTTCTTATGGTAGTGATACTTGTAGCACGGGTCAATTGTATTATTAACAATAATCGTGAAACAAAATCTTATAAGTAGAAAAGGGTTTGTCTTGGGAATGTGGGGCCTAACTCTATCTATAGATTTTTCATACCTTTAGATAAGTACTTTTTGATTTTCTCGTAAAGAAGTTCCTTTTTTGAAGAAGCAACATTATATTTTGTGTATAGAAGAAGCGGTTCCTACTGAGCAATTTAGGCCTTCATGTAATTAATACTGATATGGACAAATGGAATGTATGGAGATGTATCTTCTAGTTTTACCTGTATACGTTTTGAAACCCAGTTAGAAAATTTTTCAAGGTATCTAAATACATAACAAGCCTAACTGCTGACATTCTTTGATTCAATGTAAGTACCTTTAAGTTAAAAAGAACCTATTTACAATTTGGCGAATATTTTATAGGTAAACGGATAAATGTCGTTTTTGTAAATCTATTGCATTATATATTCTTCTACACCCCTTACGAATTACTCTTGAACAGGAAGAGTGAGAAGACTTTCTAATTTTATGAGTACACCTGTGTTTAGAGAAGTATCAGGTTTTAATGAGGAAAACTGAAAGCAAATGAAATTATTACTATTATTGCTAAGTTGTTTATGTCTAGGTAGTTTTTTTTAATATCAGCTCTTAATTTTGCCTAGTTGGGTTTTAAATTTTTATAAATTCAGAATGTTTATGATTTTGTAACACTTATTTTATAACACTCTTTTCTTTTCAAATTTTCTTTTCTATTTATTGGGAAATTTTTCATTTTTGATCTTGATACATAACATAAACATTTAAATTTTATTTTTCCTTGGTGTGACTTTTTTTCAATTTTTCCCCAAGTGCTTATATGTAAATAAACAAGCACTGCATAATCTCATATGAAAAATTTAGTTTAATTTTTTTTCTACCTATATCACTACTGACTTTATCTCTATACCGAAATACTGTTTCATGTTTTACAAAAAATTAATGTTTCTTTCTTAGAGACCTAATTCCTCACTTTAATTTATTGAACCATATCGATGTAATAAAATTGTTTAATTTCGCTCCCTTTATGCGTGAGCCTCAAGAAAAATGCATAATTAAAACTCATTAGCATGATGCTGAGATTGAAAATTTAGACACCGAAAAGCCGCATCTGCAGAGAAAACTGCGTGCATGTAAAGTGCATTTTCCACTATCTCGGAACATTTCTTTCGAAGCATGAAGTATAAAATACTCAATTATTTTACCCTAGAGATATGATACATCAGATATTTTGAGCACAGGCTGTATTATATCAACAGAGTCCAGACTTAAAGCAATAAAAATTTCAAGACTCTATTCGCTGTTTGGGAATTTGCTAACAAAATGCAGGTGATGGCTGTTGATTTATGATGTAAACTCTTTATTCACATATCCTGACTTCGGAGGTCTTTCTGAAATAGGACATTAATACATCAAATTTATTCAACAATTTGTAATGCTAAATTTACTCACATTCAGATATTTTTTATACATTAATAAAATATTTTTTTATGTTTTTATCGTTAAGACACCTTCAAAAATATTTCAATATAATCTATCTCTATTGTAGTTACTATGTTTAAATACGATGTACTTTACTGAAAGAAGAAGAAATAATTTCTTACAAATAGTAACAAACATTAATGTTTACTTCCTAAATTAAATATTTAGTTGCTGGATAAAAAACATTGGCTATTTTTATTAATGAAACAAAATCTATATTATTATGAAAACATTAATTTTAATAAAAATTGCATGTTAAATTCCATTTAGACAGAGATATTTGTTATGCATTTCCAGAATTTGTCATATTTTCAATATTCAATGCCTTCTCAAGTGGGCAAAACAAAATTTGGAAAATAGCAAGAATGCTAATATAAACGAAAACTTTCATTAATCTAATGATACTACATATCACTAAGTAAGGACACACTGACAAAAGCAACTGTTTATAACGACCATTAAGAGTTGATTTTTAAGACAATTACAGCGATTGCAACAGAAGAAAAGCTATATTTGCTGCAAAAATCCTTATATCAATAGAAATTGATTTATCAAATAAAACTAGCTTTCCCTAAAATATAAGTAAAGTTCTTGCATACTTTGTAGACATGTTAACACCCCTTTATTAAATTATTAACTAATATGAGAAGCACTCCATCATAACGTACACATTAAACAGCATACTTACTGCGCACATTTAGTGTATGGATATTACGTTTCAATTTATATGCGCACATATACCGGGTGGGCAAAAATCCATAGAAACTTTAAAAATTTATAAAAACCGGAAAAATTACCAAAATAAAAAAAAATTGCACGGTTAGCATCGCTAGGTCACGGGATTTATTTTTAAGACAGGAAAAAAGAAACTGAGAAAACAGCCGACAGGTGGCGCTGACGTACACAAGTCAAAGAAAAGATACGCAAATACCGAAAAGAATGCTTCTAAATCGTTTATTATAGCAGTAGGTGTTCCACGTGATCCCCACCACAAGGGATAAGGCATTGCAGGCTAGTCACAAATCCAGCAACGACAGAGTGCAGCAGGTTCGGATGTATATATGACACCTCTCCGCGGATTGCGGAACAAAGGTGAACTGGTTGTGGATTAGGAGCGCACGTTCTTATAACCGTCTCATTTGCATATTTCCACAGAATTCGCTCATACCAGCGTCATCTATCGGCTTTTTTTTTGAGTTTTTTTTTTCCTGTCTTAAAAAATTCCCGTGACCTAGCGATGTTAACCCTGCAAACCTTTTGTTATTTTGGTTATTTTTCCGGTTTTTATGAATTTTAAAGTTTCTACGGACTTTTTGCCCACCCGGTATAAAATATTAATTTGAAATACAATTGAGATTTTATGAAGACTGAGTACAGTGTCTTAAAATATCAAAATATACTTTAAAACCAATGCAATATGGAAAATACTAAAGGTATACTTCTCTGTTTGAAAGGGCAACTTAGTCATATTCATACTTGAAGCTCTTCATATTTGAAACGAAATTATCATTTTTCTCTACTTTTAATGTCTTTGGCACTTCATAGAAACAAATAGAGATTCTTCTTACTCCATATCGTAGCACAAGCGATCAATCGTTAACTACCTCATATCGAAGAATAGAGCCCTTGTAATAAATGGTTTTATCATTGACAATAAATCTTAAAAAAATATTCACACACGAGCTGTATTTTGGGAATTCTTGAAGTAAGAATTTTTAGTTTGTTTATATAGATTATTCTTAATTTCTCAACTGAATTTCTTCCTCAAGCTCTTACTATACTGATGAAACCCACGTTACGTTTACTAAGCCAACTATCATTTACCACACACAAAAAACTAAAAGAACTAGCCCTGTGAAACATTAAAAGTTTTATTGAGAACCAAAAACGAGTTTTAATGAGAATAAAAAGGTTTGCATTATGACGTAGAATAATACATAAAAGAATTATATTGTGACGCCTAATAAAAACACACACTCCTCGTTCTGGCTAATTGTTAACTCTAATTCTCAATTTAGAGTTTATGCTCTGTAAATCAGGTTATCCCATGACAGGCTCAATTTTTCCTTTACATTTTCTAACCATTAAACTCAATACTTAGCACATCTTCTCGAGTTTAATTTCCATAAACTAATCCTTCTACTTTGTTTAACTCTTCGTGAAATGAGGTTTTCCTTGGATTTCCATTTTAATAGGTTTACTAATTCCTTCACGTGCCAGCACAAATAAAAAAGCATTGACATGTATGCCTACCTATACTTTTCTAATTACCGAATACTGAATGCTGAAGGCTTCTGAGTACGGGTGAAATATAAATGAACCAACAACACACACACATTGAAAGAGACTGAAAAGAATTGAGGCAGCAAACTTAATTAAAACAAAATATTTCTTAAAATGTAGTTAAAATATGAAAAATTTTTTGGTCTAATAGAAATCAAGAATTGTCTTACTTTTAGAGTATCAAAATTTATACCAAACCGATTGACAGACTACTGAGCAAAATTCTCAGTAATAAAAGTCAGTGCTTTTATTACTGAGCAAAAAATACATTCTATTAACGATTAATTCAATCTAAATTATTTCAATTTAAAGTCATTTCTACATTTTATATTTGAAATCGGAGTTAAAAATATTTGTAAAAATAAAAATTCGGGTTTAGATTTGAAAAATAGCTTATAAACTTTCTTTTCTTCCAGTAATATATTACTTTTAATATGGAATTGTAAAATGTTTCATGTAAAAATAGCAAGTATTTCGAACATTTTAGAGTTATGATGAAAATGTTACTCATTGTGCATTGAAACTAAATATAGCAAAGATTGAAATTGAACTTCTATGCCATTCATAATAGTTAAAAACTCCCCACAGTTTGTCAGAAAATGATAAAAATTGTTACGTAAGAAATAGTCTTAAGACAATTGAAAAGCTAGAGGGCATAAGGTCGAAATGTTTTTCCGCGAATAAAAATGAAAGCTCAGAGTTTATGATACAACCATGGACAATCTTTCTTGAACATAAAATAAAAAAAAAGTTGAAATATTTTGTCTTGCTCTGAGAGTATTTTCGCTTGTAGATAAAAATATTAAAAGGTATGCTGTAAACTGCGTAGAACTATCCAAAAATAAATGTACATCTTCATAAGTATGATTTATCAAAATGTACATTTAATAAGAAAGTTTTTAAATTTTTTCTTCCTGTTAAAATTACCTCTGTGAATAACCATATTATAACAACAATTTATTACTGAGCAAAAAATACATTTTATTACTGTAGAATCACACACGACTGTTTCCGCTGTATAACTATTGGTATTTTATCTAGCATAGTTTCATTTTTAAACTTAAATTAGGAGAAACCTGCTTGAATAATAAAAGATTTTCCTGTTTGATGAAATACACACTGAGAATTTCTATGTCTTGAAAGATAAAAAGACACACTTCAATGTAATTTATCCCCAAAATATGCATACATTTGCTTTAATTTTAAAAATTTATGTTACAAAATTTTACATTTCTTTCATTTACAATGATTAAATAGGCTCCTATAAATTAAGCATAAAAACCAGGTGAAATAATAGCTTTCCATGAAAACGCACTAATCTAAGTAAGATAAATGGAAATGAATAGTTTAATAAGTTGCATTTTTATTCTTTTCATCTCCCTGAAAGTCTAATTTATGCATTATTTATACACGTCTTTTGTTTTTATACATAATATTATTCTGTACTTTTATCACCTCTTAGAATATTTTGTTTCCTCACATTTGTTCTTCTTAACTGTTTTATACTTTCATTAGTCAGAGCTTTTTATGTGATATTAATGTAATAATTACCGCTCTTTTTTATGCCAAAACTTCCATTTTTATCTCATACTTAGGAAGATAAAACTTCTTATTTTAAGTTACGAGAATAGTTAAGGTTTAAGCAAGCTTTTTTTTATATATACGACGTAATTATATAAAACAGGTGTTGAAATACAGAAAATTATCTGTGAATTAATAATGGTTATGATGTAAAATGATAGCGCTTATATTCTTATTTTTATTTTTTCATTTTTATAACTAAGTACAACTAGCAATCTTATACACTTTTAGAGCTTTCAATGGGTTATTTTTAGTTAATGTTGGTATTTACAAAAAGCGATTTTCAGTTATAATTTTTGGAAGTGTAACAAGATTTTTATAGTAACGAATACATTATGAAGGGACATATAAAACTTTCATTTAAATATTTACATTTTATAAATTCTGTAAATGGTTTTCGGAATGGCTTTAAAAATGCATTTTTAAACTGATATAACGCGTCTTTTAGTCATGGAAGTTTATTTTTGGCAATTGTACAACATAGGCCCGAATTGCAATGTTTTTCCGTATAAATTACCATAACCATTTGCATTTAATCTCTCATTCTCGAATTCCTAACCTCTTAACAATTCCTGTCATTGAAGGAGAAACTTTCGGATATTTTTAAATATTCGTTCACATTCTATATGAATATCATTAATATTTTAACGTTAAATATATAGCAAAATTGAAATCCAATGGATATTTTTCAATTAAGCACTACAAAACAAATGTTTTATTTATACTGAAGCTGAGAAGTGTGGCTCCGATTTACAACAGCACCACAAGCGTTGGAGTACGTCTTTGCTAGGTGCCACATTAATTTTGACCGCGCACCCTCAGGGATGACGTCTGGGGAGATCGTACTCTCTCCCATCCTCTCTGGCATCCATAGACGTAGCTTCGGGGGGGGGGACGTGCCCTCCCACAACTTAACTTGAAGTAAATTAAACAGAAAATAATTATTAGAAGTTCAGTTAAAATCAGGAAATTTGTAAGGTTTACATAAGATTAAATTCACAATAATCAAACTTTTAAGTGAATAAATTTAAAGAAGCCGCTTTAGATATGCTAATTGCGGCATACGCGGTTGGTATAAATACCAAGCATCTAGATTAAAGAAGGGTCGACGAAGTGTTGAGGAAGTGAGAGGAGGTGAAAGGAGGAGTAGAGATGACGAGACGAAGTATCGAGCTGGAGCTAGGCTTAGAGTCTGGTTTAATAATAGTTGAGTTTTGCGAGCAGCCGCTCGAGGCATAGCTAGGTTGCTTCAAACCTACGCGAATTCTTTTTAGGCCCAAAGTTTACGAAGCAGCATTGCTGGTCGACTTTCCGAAGTATTTGTGAGTACCTCAAGTTGTATTGTCATTGCATGAATAGAAATACCAGAAAATATATTGAATTGTATTTCCTTTGCATAAATATTATATATCTCTTACGAGTAGTGCGCTTGCTTTATGTTGAAAAGCAAGATTTACAATTGCAAATATTTGAATAAACATTGTTGATATGTAAGGACTGTGTTTGAATGAATTTATTTAGAGTGCCACTTCAAGATATACATACCCGAAGTTAGGGTGAAGTGTTAATTCTTTGTAAATTGTAGAAAACTTTTATGAAATTGGTTTTTTCCATCTTTTCAAACTCTGAAAGGGAAGATTCGGATTATGTCTTTAGTCTTAACATAGTTTTTAACGATGACATGATCCATAACAAAAATTCGATGCTATAATTTTTTTCTCATTTTAGTTATATTATATTTATTTTTCTCATTTTATAACTTTTGAATACTACTCAAACATCAATTCTACTGTTATTCAATTTAAAAAAATCACAATATTTCATATTTTAAGGACCGTCCAGCAGTCAATGCGCTGAGGAGGGACTTAACTGATCTCAATTCGTGCCCCCCCCCCCCAAAAAAAAAAAAAGTTAGAGGCACGCTATGCCTATGCTGACCTCACCTAGGGTTTGGTTTGGTTTGGAGCGCTACAGTCAACTTTTTGCTATAAAAGGGCTAATGAGAGCGGGACCTACAGTTGCGGTCTACGAATTTATCGTGCCCATATCCAGTTGAGACAAGAAGGTATTTAATGGCGCTTGTCCGGATCCGAACTAAGCACCCATGTCTCCGAGAGCCGACGCACAGCCAAGAGGCTACATTAGCCCCGAAATAAATTGTACGATATTTAAATGCGGTTAGGCAAAATCACGGGGTTTAAACTGCAGTAATTTCATAAAAAAATTTTGGCAATCAAAAAGTAATGCTTGAAATTTTTAAAGAAAGCTTATATTAAATATTCTTTGTCTGGGAAAGGAATCAATATTAGACATTCGAGACTAAATAACTGAATTTTTTTTGTTATTCAGAAAGTCAACCAATTCCCTAAAGATTATTTCAGTTGTCATTCTTATATTTACCTTAACATTTATAAATGACTGAATAAATAATTGCAATGCATTTTTTTAAAACCAGAACTCAAATTCTGAAAAGTTTTTTGCAAAGCTCTACTTTACGGGAAGTGCAATTAAAAATTTACTTTAAAAATTGTCTTTCTTATTTCAGGAAAAAAAAAAGCTGTTGTGTCTGAGTTAAAATGACATCCTGAATAATGCTTGCATTTTAACTATCACCAGGTTTATTCATTAAACTATCAAAAAGTTAGTGAACTTAGAAGTTAAAAACAAACTTTATTGGAAGTGCAAATAAGATTAAACTGATTGAATTATCATGGAGCATTTATTTTCGCAGCAATCTGAATTCTTCTCTATCGTTATTTGAGTAACATACTTTTCCCACACGTAATATATATTAGAATACTGAAAGTTTTAGAAACATTATTTCAATTATTTTGGGGATGATTAAATATTAATTCAAACTGACAGAATAGAGTAGTTAGTAAATTAGTTCAATGTGCATAATTACAAACTAGGCACCAAGGGAAATAGTATAACTCATCAATCCATACCGATAGTTGTAAATGCTTTCTTATACGACCTAGTTTCTTGTTAGATTAATTTTAAAGTGCTTCATTCTAAGTTCATGCTTATTAAACTAATCAGAATTAAAAAAAATTATTTCTATCTAAAACAATCATCGACATGTTAGTTACGCCGTCTTGTCTTTGTCACATTCTCAGTTGACCAATTATTTACTATGGTCTTATGTTTATGTAACGTCAAATTTTAATAGTTGGTGATGAAGTTCAGATATTGAAGAGGAATTGATGAAGAGATTTGATTAGGCCTGATTTGATTATTTATCCTTCATATTATTGTTCATGAATAAAACCTAGCTTTGCAGAGATCGGAATAAGGTTATGAGACATAATCTATTTACCCCCAAGGAAGTGGAAATATGGGCAAATTAAAAACCCTCTTCAACTCTTGAATAATTTATGGCTAACTAGTATTTTTCTCATAGTTTACTATTTCTTTTCCAAACTTAATTATATATTGGCATAGAAAATAGATCTGAAGTGATTGAAACATGTTATCCAGAATATTTCTCTTGTTCTTTTCCCATATTTAGCTAATATTTTAAAATGAATGTTCTAGTTTTCTTGAAAACGAAACTAAAATAAACATAATTGCTTTAAAAAGACTTACAGCAAGTAGAAACTCAAAATTTGGGCATAATTACCTCAGAGAAATAGAGAAAAGGAATATTTTACACCAGCAATTGTAAAAAAAGGAATTTTTTTCAAATGAATTTACCTTTGCAGCAAAAAATTTAAATGTACAATGCGTGTAAATTCATAAACAAAAATAAATTTTCACTCATAAATTTATACTTGATTCAAAATCTTATGCCTTTCGCATAATAACTATCATTACACAACTGTTCAACAATGTCTGAATTTAACCTTACATAACAAGAATTATGAAAATTACCATATTTATGACATTAAAAGAGTATTTAATGACTTAACCAATTTCCATAGTTAATGAGTTCTCTTGCCAAACGATTATGCACAAAATTCAAGCTGAAACAAGCCATTTCATTAAATTTCTCCAGTTCAAAGACAGAAAAATTGCGTGTTTGCCCTTGAAAATATTTATTACAAAAATGATTAAAGTATGCATTTATGAGTCTTATTAAAATACTTTGAAAAACTATTATTCATTTTATTTATCGTTTCTTCTCGTGCGAAGTTAATTTAAACTAAATCAGTTTGTACAAACGACGTCTGAAATTATAATAGCGGATACCCCATGATTTTTTTCTCGTCGTTATTACACAGATTTTAATTTTAGTTTTTGTTTTGTAAACTTCACCAAATAATCATTTACTTCGTAATAAACTTTATCATTTAAACTTTATTAACATCCCTCGAAATGAAAGTATTTTTCTTTTTTCTTTTTAAATCGGAAGAGAGTTTGTACTATGAATTAAGTAAAATGCAAAGAAGAATGGTAATTGCTTTGTTTAAACTTTGCCCTAAATACTGCCTCTTACTCCGTTTCATGTTTTTCTATACTCCGTTTATATTCGGTATAGATGGGCTATTCTCGTGAGCACATAGTTATCGGCCCCAATTAATATCAGGAGTTGCGGCTAATAGGCTTCAAGATTACAGTTTGGAATCCCCATTGTATGCGATTTGGTATGGGTGCAATAAGATATCGTTATTTCCATCTAAGTGGGAATTAAACATGTAGCAGAGGACTTAAATTAAATAGTAGGATATTCTTCAACTGTCGTTCAAAACCTTTGTTCCTTTGTTTTCATGTTTAATTTTTTTCTTTAAAATTTGGCAGAAAAAATGTTCTTTGTAGACAATTAAAGTTAAAAAAATATTGTTTGACTATCACTTTGAACATGTTTACAGGAAAAGAACCAAAGAGAGAGTGGCAGGAATGTTGCATTAAATTATGCAAAATAGATTCAGTTCTTCATGTGTGATGCTAATATAAGTTGTAAAACTGGAAACATGTAAAGGTAAAGCTATATTAATCAGTTAAATGAACTATTTATATGTTCTGCTTGCAGCATGTGTAATTTAGCAGATAATCGAAAAATATCTGGATATCGATGTGTTTAAAAGTTTTATAACTGAAATAGTATCTGAAAAAACGTAGTAGTGGATTATTGGGAAAGTAAAGTTAATAGAAACTTTCGATTCGAACTACTGATAGAGAAAAAAGATGGATAGTATTTTTTTATCTTTACAACACCATAACGAAAAATATACATGGAGTCGTCTTAAGAAATCAATTCATGAATTAAAGTATGCATAATAAAATGTAGATTATTTATTTTAAATAAGAAATGTTTAAAGTTCACTTTCTACTATTTTCATATTTTAAAAACAGTTTTTTTTATAAATAAATAATATAATTTCCATAGCAAATATGTTAAAAGGCCTTTTTTATTACACACCAATAGCACAGGCTGTTCAGAGGATGAATTTTCGTTAGAGTTTTTCATAAAACTTAATTTTCGAGCTAATTTTAATTCATCCCATTAAGCTATAATAGATTTTTATTTCTCATTTTCTTTCAGTAATTAAGCACAGAACAGTAAAAAAGGATGGAATAACCGAAAGAAAATAGTACACAGTGGAAATATCAACAGAGTAACTGATTTTTTGGAACAAAAGAAATGAACAGACTTGGTTTTGTTTTCCCCGGTTGATCACAAAAACCTAAAAAATTATTTCTCTTTGTTTTTTGAAAGAAAAGATGGCGAAGGAAAGCTGTCACACTCACTTCCAATTTGAAGAAATGATAAATACCAGAATTATTATTTACACAGTATTTATTATCCTTAATATGTAATATGATCCATAAATTTAACTGTGATTTTAAGAATAGAACAAATTAAGGTAAATAAAAGAATTTCACTGTTAAAAAGATAATCTAGTTCTAATATGTAACTTATAACATTGACCGGAAAACTAAATATTACGTAACACTGGAAAGATGAAAATAATACTTGGATATTTTAAGGGTTTTCACTTTTGAATTTCCGTAAAATCTTGACTATAATACGTACACGTGTATAATACGCATGCTTGATTTTGCTCGATATTTTTGGAAAAAATTAAAATTCGACTATAATACTCACCCATAACTTTTCAATATTTTCTTTAAAAATTGCACAAATATTTATTAACAGAAATAAAATTTGTAATAAAAATAAACGAAAACGTCAAATTCGGTAGAAAACAAAATTAAATTTTTAATTCAAAACAAACAATACAGTGAAATTATCAGTCTTAATCACTTTCACTAAAATACAACTCATCTATTGTTTGCTGTTTATTCAATGTTTAAAACTAAGTTTTTTTGTACACGAGTATAATACGCACCCTCATTTTTGCGCACTAAAATGTAAAAAAATTGCGTATTATACTCAATATTTAACTGCAAATCTTACTACTTCTAAAGAATATTTTAAAATCCATAAATTGTTTTCGGCCATCATATTACCTATTTTGTTTGAGGAAAGGAATTTTGTAATCTTCTAAAATTTTTAAGTATTATTAAAATTATTGAAAACTTAATATTTAGAAAGTAACTTTTGTGTAAGATACTTGAAACTGCATAAAAATATCAACTTACGAGTTCATAAATTTGAAGCATCCTGAATAGGTTACTTTAATAAGAGTTTTACAAAATTGGTTGCTGACATATTAATTTTTTGTTATGAATTATTTACATGCTTCTGCCAGTAAACTGTAATTTGCATTTCTTGAAACACCGGATGAAATTTTGTAGCTCTGTCTGAGGAAAACTTAATTAATTAAAAAAGTGAAGGCATTATATTATGTATGACAAATGTCGTTACGAAGAACTCTAGTTTGGACCATTGTTTGACATGGTCAAATTGAAAAAAAAGAAAAAAAATTTCTCTCATTTTGTTAATATTTTAATAAGCTTTATTTGAATACGCTGTTTGAAACACTTTTACATACATAAATATATGTTACATTTTCATGACCGGCAGATCTCATTTCTTTAAATTCAAAGTACCACAGCTCTGTGCTAGCTCTAAAAATCCTTTTTTTTTACTATTCAAAGCAGAGCTATATATGCTTGTATAGAAGAAAATTAAAGTGGTTTCTTTCGGGAAAAGATACTTTGCTTTGTGTGTAAAAGAAATGAAGCAAGAATTCTTAAGACTTGACTGCTCTTATATTTTGCTTTTTCATTTTTATTACATGAGAGAAGAACTTGGTTTATTTTTTTGTAAAGGAAATACATGCTCAATTTTTTTAAGTAGAAAAAAAAGATTGAGGAGAACATTAGGTTTTGACTGTAGTTATATAAATTATTAATGTCCTCTTTCATTGTAGAGTGTTTTTTTCCTAATATATTTTTGGTCTGTTTGCTTTATTAAAGAATTTTTGTCATGACTTCCTCCATTTTAATTTATGAACATTTGTTTTTTCCCAGTTGTCGAGTAAAGCTAATTATTGTTACTTTTATCATAACCCTATCATTCAAAATTATTGTTTTCCTCGATTTATCGACAAAAAAAAATGCATTTTACATATCGTGTAGCATCTAATGATATCTTTGTAAATTTACCCCGTGGAAATCCCTTTTAATTAAAGAAAAAATACATCCTTTGATGGGGAGTTCCTTAATTGTTTATAACGTAATCTAAATAAATTCATGTTTTTCTGTGAGATTTTAAAGTTCTTTAGCTACAATTTTATTTTGTTTATTTCCTGTATTGTTGTAAAATCTCTATACCACGTTATTAGGGATTTTAGACTTTTTACGTTGCAGCTCATCAAAACTTCAGTTATGTAAAGGTATGCATATTAAAATTTTTTATTTACAATTTCAATCGTTTCTCATCCTTCTTGTTGAAGGAATTATATAGTTTTGTACTACAATCCTGGAAGATTTTTTTATTTAACTACCTCTCACAAATTTTTAAAGAAAATTAAACCCCATTTTTAAAGTTGCCAACCTCACAAGTTATCTTACACTCTATACAGCCACATTTCTAAAATCAAAGTATTGAGGCCAGGGATTTTTTTATACTTGGTCACTCATTTTCAGATGTCAAAATTTGTAAAATTTTGTGTGTCGAGATTTGTAAAACTTTTGCCATACGCACTAGTTCCTAATTCTGAAATCTAAAAGTATCATTCTGAAACATATTTTTGGATTACTTAATCACGTGAACATTTATGGGTTATTTCCCGAAGGGATTGCATGAAGATTTTTTTATCATTATGACATGCGTGTAGGGAACAATGTTTTTGATCTGAAGAAAGGATATTGTTGGCAGCATGTTTTATAAGTTAGTAGCTTGCTTTTCTTATTTTTCCTTTCATTTTATTTTATTAGTCCAGGCATGATCTTTTATTAAATTCAAGCTTTAAATTTAGAATCTTTATTATTGAAATATTAATCCTTCTTTAGGAACTTTAAATACCCCGATATTTTTCTGGTAGAGGTAGTGATTTCGGCTGATATTTCCAACCTCGACATTTGTTGCAATATTCCGTTTACTTCGACGAATTGAAGGTTTCAAATATGTCAAAGTTTTACAATATCTATAACCTTTCACACACAATTTTAGTAGTTTTTTCATTTATATATATTTAGCTAAATACAAGTGTAAAATATTAACTTTAGTGATTCAGTCTAATATAGTGTTCGAAAATTATATCTTGTGTTACAGGAACACACAACTTCTTAATATCCTTATAAAAACTAAGAGTTACGACTAGTTTCGAACTTGTTAATATAGCTTTAGTGAGAAGCTTTATTAACTAGTCGTTTCTAGGGCTGAGGAGCTTTAAGGAGATAGTGGACATTACAAAGCGATTTTTGAAATTTTTACCTCAGAGATATGAAATTTGCATATATATAGATATTTATTACAATATAACTATACTAAACACCTTATAAAATTTTATAAATATTGAAAAAATTATATTTTAAAAATGAAATTATTTTTTTAATTCTCCTTGGGATCCAATTATTAACTTACCCCCTTAATTTTGCAATTACATTGCTTAGAAATACATTTTGAACTACATTGTACTTTCGTTGAATAGTTTTGAATGTACTACATTGTACTTTCGTTGAATAGTTATTTTTTAGGAAATATTTTTATTCTTGAAGTATTTTACGCTTGAAGTTTTTGTATTTTTCTACACTTCAGTTAAACTTTGATAATCTTAATGATGTCAAAACCTAAAATGGATACATAACTTTGTTTTGAATTATTAGAGGGGTCTTTATTATAAATTTTATAAAATTTCGTCAAAAATTATGACCCAAGGAGCATTTCAAAGACTTGCAAATCTGGAAATTACTAATTTTGAGAAAAAGCCATATAAAAGATATTTTTTCAACTACCTTTAATACTTACTTTTCTAAAGCCCCCAAGTTTTCATTTTACTTTTCACTACACGTTTAAAATGAATTTTATTCCAATATTTACATATTTTTAGAATATTAATGCACCAAAAAAATTCAATTTTTTTTTTCGATTTTTGGTAGTTTAAAGGTCCACCATCCCCTTAAGTGTGATTGTCTCAACGGAAAATTCATAATTGTTCAGAGATGACCGATTCATAAAGACAATTAGTTCAGAACTAGTTGCTTCGCTTTGTTTTACTGTGTACATATTATTGAGTATTAAAAAGCTGTGTGTTCTTGTTACGAGTTTTCTAAAAATTTAATAACAGTAATATATCTTTTCAAAATTTGCCGTCCCCTTTTATTCTGGGCACGCTGTCACCGACTGAATGATTCAATTACGTACAGGATTTTGAGTTGCTTGAATTTCGTGGATCATTATTGGAAAAGGGACATTCAACCTCGTTTTTTATATTTTAAAAATTTTACTCAATATACCATATGAGTATAGTTAGTTTATTTTACTGCATTGAATTCCCTGAAAATTTACAAATAAGTATTTTGTGGAAAAATAAGACTTGTTTTTCAAAAACATTCTTCAAAAATGCTAGATTTTTTTCAAAATTGCCCATGCGTCCACTCATTTTTTTTTTTTCTGATTTCTTCCAAATTTCCCAGGATTGTTAATGTAAGTCTGCTTGTCATAAAACTGTGCATAATTCTTTGAAACCTCAAATATTTTTAAAGTTTATAGACCATGGAAAAGTAAAAACATGCAAAAACATAAAAAATAACAGGCAGAATGTAAAAAAAGGTATTTAAGACTTTAGATTCATACAAGAAAAATATCAGTACACAATTATGTTTATAAACATACGGTAAACTTATATTAAAAATTGAATAATTTCACATGATATAGAATTCGCCTGGAGTATTTTGAATAAAGGTAGAAGTTTTTTAAAATTTTTGAAAAACAGGCATTATTCTTCCAAAATATCCTTATTTTGAATTCTAAGGGTATTCAATGTGGTAAAAAAGAGTATTAATTTTTCTCATTCTGTATATAGATTTACAAACGGAGAATAAAAAAATGATGTTGACGGTCCTTGTCCCCTTAAAAAACATATTTATTATGAAGAGTGTATTTGAATCGATTGAATTTAATTTTCGAAAACTACTTATTTTTCTTTCAGAAAAGGAAGTTCAAAGAGAATTCTGTTATTTATTATGGGATTTAAAATACGAGATATATTATTCAAAATAGTGAACGATTTCTCATATACCCCATCCAGTTTTTTTCTTAATGGGAAAAACCTTCGTAGCCTTGGGCCAGACTGTTCCTAAATTGCTAATGTCTTACTCTTCGGATCCAGAATCTGCCGATTCGAATCTCGCGGAAGGCATTGGTGTTTGAAACCGCGTGGAGTTGACTTTAAGCTGTTGGTTTTGGTAAGTTTCGCTTCGTATTGCAAAAGATAACCGCATCACCCTGTAAGGTATACATAAGATTCGATTCACAAGAATCGAACTTTTGAGTGAGTGAATTAAGGGGACTCACGACTCTTAAGTCGAGGAAATAAGGCATATTTTCATACTTTTTGACTCTTTGTAACTATTTCAATTTACTCCCAATTTTTCCGAATATTATGTATATGATAAATTGATATATTTATTTTAATAAACAAATTTTTAACTCTCAAAATAATTTAAAATAATTTTTTTTAAAAATGCTTTAGATATACCTTGTTTTTTAAGCATTTTTATTATATACTGGCTTGCGCGCAGAACTATGAAATTAATTTTACACTTAAATGTATAATTCCTGTTTTATATTTAAAATGAATAATTCAAAATGCAATTGAACATAAAACATTCAACATTAAAATATTATTTCATTTTTTTTTTAAACTGCTCAAAATATACTTAAAAATTTCATTAAATTTTTGCATTAATTTATCCCTAAAAAATAACAAAATGTGCAGTGATTGCAATAATTCTAGTTCAGACGCAATGAAATAACATGATTATGCAGTGATAAAAATTTCATGGAATTATGTTCCATAGTTTTTGAGATATCAGTTGCGGAATGATGCGAAATTACATTTTGAGAAAAATGATTTTAAAATTTTTTTTACCATAAACTTGATCAGTAATTAAATATTTAGAATATCAATATCTCCGGAAATAAGCGGAATATTTTCATACGGTTTGCTTTATTTTGTTCAGAAATGATCAGACTTTAACATATATTTTTATCAAAAAATCGAATGTTTTAAAGATTTAAGGGTAGTGAGTCCCCTTAAAGAAGCTGCTTGAGATATGCTAATTTCGGCATACGCGCTTGGTATATATACCAAGCAGCTTGATTAAAAAGAGGTTGAAAAAAAGGTTGTTCAAGTTGATAGATAAGCGAGAGGGAGCTACGAGGTAAGCAACTCCAGGTGGTATTCTGTAATAGTGCTTAGGGGGCCCAAAGTTTACGTGGCAGAACTGCTGGTTTGACTCTGCTGGTTTGTGAATATGACAAAGTGTATTTTTATTGAATGCTAATATATATTCCGTACAAGTAGTACGTATGCTTATTCCTGTAAAAGCAAATTCTATATGTGCAACGAATTCAATAAACATTGTTTCATGTATAAACTGTGTTTGTATCAAATTCAAATAGAGTGCACCTAAGTAATACTCTATACTGGCGCCCGAAAGTTTATATATACCCTGGTTGTTCTCGTTACATGTATAACGAAAAACATAATTGAAGTTAAACTGTGTACTGTGTACTTATATTGATAAAATTGTTGGAAGTACTTATATACTATTTGAAAATGAGTGTTGTAGAAGAAAACCCCGCTGGAAATTTTCCTCGGGTAATTATGGTTCAGCAAATTGCACCATTCGAAGCCACCTTCAATGGCGGCCCTCAAGTCAATTTCTAAAGAAAATTGAGTATTACTTTCAGCAACAATGCACTCCAGAGGGGGATAAACTTAAAATTGCTCTAGCCGCTTTAAGAGGTAGTGTATTTCAGTGGTACACGTGTATGCAAAGCAGTAATCTAATTTTTGACTATTCGTCATTCAAGCAACAGTTTCTTAGCGTTTTTCCCAATACCTTTAATCAAAGTCAAATTGAAGCGGAAATTTATTCGCTAAGGCAACGTGAAGGTCAGTCTGCGTTAGATTTTGCGATGGAAAAGATCTCCAAGTGTGAGGAATATTTAGAAGGGATGATGGAAGCGGTAATCTTAAAAATAGTTATTCAACGTTTGAATCCAAGTGTTCAAGATTTTTGGACAATCAGAATATTACAAGCAAGGTTACCTTCCTTCAACCTTTAGCTAAACATGGCAATAGGTATTTCTTCGCTATCCCTTATCCTCACTCAGGTGCGAGAAATTTTATTCACCCCCGCCAAAATTTTTCGCGAGTTTGAAACCAACAGCGAAACCAGTATCGCGGGCGAAATAATAGAAGCTTACATTACAAGGAAATTAATGCACTTAAAGTAAATAATATGCAAGCACTTTACGTGCACTGACAAGTTGTTTCACATGATATGGTTCAACCTGTTGAAACTGTGTGGTCAAATGTATTAACTTGTCCGAGCAGTAATCATTATTTTGAGCATAGTGAAAGTCGGGGTATTTTTGTGGCTTATAATGAAAGTGAGCCTAGCTGGAATAATGCGGCAATTCCAGTACAAATTTCTGAAAGTAATGCCGATACTAATGCTAGTGGTTTAGAAAATAAACCATCGGGAACTTCTATTAATACTATACCTGATATTTTAGATGATATTCACACATCTGTTAATGAAGGAAATTTAGTGGATGACGAAGTTTGTGATACGGAAGTTAGTAAATACTTATTAGTTGACGACATAAAAAAATCTTTAAACGATATTAGGAACTCGCTAGGTAATGCTGATATTATTTCAAGTTCCCAGCCGAAGGGGGATGCTGTAGGCCAGGTTGATAATATGATCTTAAATAAAGTACATGAAAATTAGACTGAGAATCAGGATGAAAAGTTGACACAGAGTTATACTGCAAGTAGTTTAGCTGGTGCTTCAGAAGTTATAAACGTAGTTTGTATTAAAACGCACGAGTACGAAAAGCTTAATCTTTCTAAAACTGAAGTAGTATGTATGTATGTATGTATGTATGTGATATATATCGATGTTTTTTAATACGAATTTAAATGATAGCGATTCTGAAAAAGGACGTTTTAAAGACACTTTTTCGTAAAAAGAGGATAAAACTAAAGTTAAGGGGGATAAAAAACGTGAAAAAGCGCCTTCAGGCTCCAGCATTAAAACTGCTAATACTGAAGTAATTAAGGCGGTAACGAAGAAGTCGTATAAGCACAAATAGGAAAAACAGAGTCAGGTTGTTGAAAAACATGAAACAAGCGGCGAACTAAATTGTAAACGTATCATAAATGGCGAGATAAAGCCAGTAACTAAACAGATAGGTGCGGCGTATAAGTTTGAAAAAATAGAATCTGCATTGAAATCTAATACCGATACAAGCAAAAGTACGAAGCAAAGTAAAGTGTGTACTGCAAAACCTCCATCAAAGGATGAACGTGGCACACATAAGGTACACAAGGTTATCAAAAGGAAGAATTACAATTCTAAAGTTCGTTTGCATAAGTACAGGAAGCGGAAGATATCTGCTGCCCAGCAAGGATGGCCTCCTCCCAAGAGACCTCCTGTCCATCGTCAAGCCGGACCAGCGCCTCAGGACCAACGACCTGCTGCACGAAGGATGCCCACACGGTCAACGAACCCCTTTACTAGGACTGCGACCATCAAGAGAGGTTCAACGGAATGGACAGACTGGTGCAGGGAAGTTGCTGCTTTCATGAACAAGTCTTGTATCAATTATCTTATTCTAACTCCCACCCTTTAATAAAACCGAACCAAATTGGTTTGAAGTTCCCCAGTGTATATGCTGTGCAATTGTGTTGACACTTTTAACTAAAATAGATTTTCTAGGCTGCAGTTGGCCAGCCCAGTATCCGAAATTCTGCAAATCCACTGTTTGATGGTGTCACCTGGACCCTTCGGGGTTAGTTTTGTAAAATGGGAGTGGCGTTTTTCCCCCACACAATGTATGGAAGGTTTTTTTGGCTTTACCACCCATTATGTAAAAAGTCAGACCAGCACGCGTTTTCAATTAGTTAACTGAAGCCGTTCAGACCTCAGTTACCTAATTGTTTTTCGAGGGAGGCCAATGTAAGGTATACATAAGATTCGATTCACAAGAATCGAACTTTTGAGGGAGTGAATTAAAGAAGCTGCTTGAGATATGCTAATTTCGGCATACGCGCTTGGTATAAATACCAAGAATGCTGCTTGGTATAAATACAAAGCAGCTTGATTAAAAAGAGGTTGAAAAATTGCATTTTTGGTCTTAATGTAATAAAATGTGGTTGATCTTTTGTTTATTATTATCTAAAGTAATGTAATTACTTTCTTTTAAAACTTTTGTCTCCCGAAGCATAGGTCTTACTGTTTAAAACCGCTCAAATATGTAAATTTGCATATTTTGATTGTCGGAATGTTATTGTAGGTGGGACAAAAGAAGTACAGTTCATATGAATATTGAACTGCTTTAATAAAGAGATAGTGCATGGGATCGAGGTAAGCTTTTTTAATCCTTGTTGTTCTTAGATGCTGGTCTAAAACGACATGTGGTTTTCATGAAGAAGTTATAAAGCTCTAGTAAATCGTTATGGCTATTTTAATCAGAGTTTAATACCATACTTTAGGGTTTGTAGAAAACGACAAGAACGGTATACCGACTAACATTAACGAATCGGGCATGGAGGAAAAGGAATTTGCATGGACAAACAATGTCGAAAAGTCTATACTTGCTTATGAACTTCTAGACATCTCCTAAAGTGTATGATGGTTCTTGAACGGTTGGATATGACATGAAATCTTTGAGCAGCATACAAAAATATATTTTATAAGCAACATTTGAAATATTTGACGTAGTATGTAAAATATAAACTATTCCAAATGTTTTTTCCCACATATTGAAAGAGAAAACTTTTAAAATGTGCTTTAAAAGTTTGTTTTTTCTTTCAAAATAGGTTTACAAATATTTGAAGATTTAATTCTAACCAAAAAAGCAAAGAAAACAGCAAACTACTTTTCCAAAGGGTATAAATAAAACTTTATTTCCTCATTAAATATTTAACTCACAAATTTGATCAACGAATATAAACTTGTTCACTTAATATATGTGTCACTACTAAATCACCTTTGAACGTATATTGAGATGAGTTATTCGTTGAACATTAATACTCTTTACTAGGAAGCATATGATCCTCTAAAAATTAATAACAGTAAACTAGAGAGGAATCCAGTATATTAATATGGTTAAGGATTGACAGAAGCTGAAACTGCCTTCAATCTTATGCTTACTGAAAATTATGAGTTATATAATTAATCAACCTTCTGCGCAACCATTCTATAGCCTCCAGTCTTAAGAAAGTAAATCTGAAACAGTCGAAGTGTAATTTCCGCCAACTACGCTTCATTAATATGTTGCATTTGAATTTTCAAGTAGAGTTTGTTGTTAACTTTAAAGCATTTTCGTTATTACAAAGGCTTTAAATAGCTGTTCGAGAGGTTTCTGTGTAATCCCCCTCGTAGATAATTTTGCATATCATTTTGCGTTACCACTAAATATGTAGTCAAATATATACTGAGACAGAAGAATATAGAATTTTTATAGGAATAAAAATACTATAACACTGGTCGACAAAAATGAACTTTTTTCTTTCACAAGAATTAAAATAACAGTTTCTAAAAATATTTTTCGTGCTGAATTCAAATATCATTTCAGTTTTTCCCCATTGGGAAGGAGTTTTGTGTGATATTCATTTGAATATTTTATAATATTCTAAAAAATCCGTAGCTAGCTATCTAACTCAAAATTATAACTACTCATTCTCAGTTACCTAGAAAGTGGTAGATAGTTATATTCGGGCATATTTTGCATCGGGAACGTCTCTCATCTTGGTCCAACAGTAGACAGCCAGCATATTGGAACTCCACTTGCCTTGGTACCTGAAGTAAAATTGTGGTGGTAAAGAGGTAAAACAAAATTAGTTCAAAGGTTATTAAAGAGAGGTATAGTGGTTTTTACATGTGTACATTGCAATAAGACGTTGTGCATGTTCTGACAGTATTAACAAATTGAAAGTTAAATAACTTCATTTTTTATCAACTCACTTGATATGCAGATAACCCGGAAAATGTTACCTTGTTGGAATTCTTGACTCTCCCACTTCTGTGTCTCTCCCACTTGAGCATTGGAGGTGGGAAACCGAAAGACTGAAACAGTTCTGTAAACTGGAGCAACGTTGAACAGATGAAGCCCACGATGTCGAGGTTTTCAGTTCAGCTACCGTAAATGATGGATCGATTTCTGCCACGTGGAGACCGGTTCCTTATCGGTACGTTGTTTACTGGAACTGCATCAAACTCGCAGATAAAACTGGAATCACACACCAAGCACGAAACGCAGGGGGTAATTTGCAAGAAGACACTGTATCATTTGAACTTGAAAAAATTTAGACTGTGTACCCTTTAGCACTGTAGATGACGAATAGCAGAATCACGCATACTGAAGTGAAAGAAATTGGCACAGACAAGATCTTCTCGAGAAACACTTGTTTATTATTTTCCTTATAAAATTTCCATTCTACACCTTCAGCCAGCCAGTATCACAAAAAATAATGTCCGAATATAAAAATTTGGGGAGACACGCTCCAAAATTCCAATCCCTATCCATGTCGCTAACAATCGAGCTCCCTCTTTTATGGAGGGGAAGCAAACCTTTTGTACCCAAAACCTGTTCACACAAGCCTAGGTTAAAGTGCTTACTCTGATAAAGAGATCCCATCTCCTTTTAGAATAAACAACAAAATAATGTCTGTAGAAAGGGGATAAATATTTAATAATAGCTGTATCAAAGGACTAAATTAGCAGAGAAATTAAACTGCGATTATATTGTTATTATCTTTAGGAAACATCGGCGTATGAATACATGTAAGCTATTGCACACGTGGGAAGTAGTTATTTTTGCAGTTAAGTTGAGAAATCGAATCGCGATGCGAAATTCGAATGAGGTAATCGATTCTATTATTGGAAAATGTAAATATATTTAGCTATTGTAGATATTAACAGTATAATCGCTTTAAGCATACAATATGTATCTGGATAATAGTTATTTTAAATTAATATTAATACAGCTAGCAATTAATCGTTTAGATGATATTAATTAAGTTAAGTTAATAGCGGTTATCATTAAGTCTTTAAATTCTTGAGTAATAAATTTTACATAGTGGCATTATGCCACATACCTCCCCTCTACAGAAAAGAAAAGAAAAAGGAGATGGATCTTTACAAAGTAGCCAGGATTTCTGACTGATCAGAGCAGATACACACCGTCAACAATTTTAAAACATTTTTACAAAATCTATTATAAAACACATTTAAAAACTGTTCTAACACACATTTAAGCGCTGACTGGCATGAAGAATTTTTTACAGGTTTCAATACCTTGACTTAATACTTTTTACATGATGCTAACTATAAAATTACATGATTCAATACAATTAAAATATTTGTGATTTACTGTGCTAACAGTTTGACATTGAATACACTTTCAAATTTGTTTTATCCAATAGTGATAATCTCCTGAATATTTTTTATGTGAAGTTATCTAATCCATTCTCTTGGGAAACAATTAAAGTTGGATAAGAATCAATCAATCAATGTTAATTATACCAATTGTGAAATATCAATACATCATTATAACAAAATTTTGACACTTAAACACATTTCAACCTTGATTTGTTACTTAATTACACCATTTGAAATTCTGAGCAAACATGTGGTGTGGCGAAAGGATGTATACATCATTTTGCATTATTTGTCACTCTTGAAATTTTGCACACACCTAAAAAATTTTTATTTTGATTCATTTTACTTTGTATTTAATTGTGATTTAGCTCAGATTTTTTCTTTTCAAAAAATTATTTGTTTTAACACATTGCTAAATTTTCATTTTAATTCTGCCATTATCAAATTATACAAATGCTAGTTTCAACACATGAACATAAATTGCCATACAATTGAGTACGAGAACTCCAATATAACTGCAGCGTCTCCATGAGTCCTAATTACAGTGGCAAATTTGCTAACGCAAAAACTTTCAAATTTGAAGTTGCATGTAATTACAGGATGCTATACGCATAACTCGATAACTGAACAGTAATATTCATAAAATAGTACCTAACTCATTGAAGATTTTTTTTTTTTTGAAAAAACACATTACACACATTAATAAAATAATTGGGTATTGTAAAAACTATGATAGTTGCAGATAAAAAAAATTTTTTGTTATTCTGAACATATAAATATAAATCATATTGAATTAAAATTTCCCCTGATTAATTTCGGACCAGCCAGCAAAATAATCAGCACATATGCATTGATACGTCTATCAGTTCATATGAAAAGGAATGGCAACAGAGATGATTACATAGATTGTTGATGAAACATGTGTAAAATAGTTTTCACAAAAAGGAAGCAATAATGAACATTTGGTAGCATGGTTTGTACAAAATTTGAAGAAAAATTTCCATTTTTACAATATGGCACTAGGTAACATTGAGAGAAGGTTGCAGAAAAAGTTTACTAACATGTAGTTTAATTTGTTTTTGGTCTTCGCCATCAATTTTCCTAATAATGTAGTTGTTATTACGCAGTTTTCTTGTGATTGTGTACGGTCCATTATATTTTGGGTGTAGAACATTAGGATCCGTAAAAGATTTTACGTATACAACATCATTTATATTAAAAGTAGGAATATTTCTGCCCTTGATGTGTTGGGATTGGCTATTAAAGTAATTTGTCTCATTTTGTTTGACAAGTTTTCTAGTTGAAATGATGTGTTGGTTTTGTTTTTTAATGTATTCTGAATATTGTTCTGAAACTTGAGGTTCATCATAGATATGTAAAGGTAAATTTAATTCCCTGCCGAAAAATAGTTGTGCAGGACTAAACTTTGTCACAGAGTGTTTGGCACAGTTGTAATGTAATTTAAAGAATAATAATCTATCAGACCATTCAAAAGTATTATCAGATAACGAAGCAATACTCTCTTTCATGGTACGATGGACCCTTTCAACAACTCCATTGGAAGGTGGGTAGTAAATGCTACTTTTTCTGTGGTCAATGTTTAAGTTTTTAAGAAAATTAGTGAATTCATGTGATGTAAAATTAGAAGCATTGTCTGAAAGTAAAATTTTTGGAATACCAAATCTTGAAAAGTATTGATCAAGTGCAGATATAATAGCTGATGACTTGGCACTATGTAAAGGAATGGCTTCGAGAAATCTTGAATAATGATCTATAATTGTTAGTATGTAATTCTTATTGTCATGGGAACGAGGAAGTTTACCAACAATATCTATGGCTATGAATTCCCCAGGAGCATAGTCATGCTTGGGAATCATTTTAGTTTTAGTTTTTGATGGTTTTGGCTTATTTTGTAGACACTTGTGACAATTATTGCAAAAGTTTTTTGTATCATTAAACATATTAGGCCAGTTAATTTTGTAGCAATTTTTCTAATAGACTCTGCCAAATCATCCAGACTTTGCCCTGGTTGCTGTTTAAGTTTCTCAAATTTTTCATTTAATTCACTAAATGATGACTGGTTCTTGAATTTGTTTTCTAAGATAGTTGCAAGTGAATTATAGTTATCAGCCTTAGATGCATTGGTATCATCAATTATGAAACTTAGAGCTCTGTCTGTTAGATTAAGTTTAAGAAAAACAAATTTTTTGGAATCAGACCAATTTTCCAATTTTGCAACTTCATCAAGTTGTTTTAGAAAGAAAGATATGTTGTCTGTACCAGTACCAGCAAATTTTGGCAAAATACTGGCTAATGATTGCTTGTTAGCCATATTAACCTACACTTGTATACACAATATTTCACACAATTATATCATACAATACACTATAAAAACACAGAATATTAATACTTTTGCATATATATAACACACTATATATCCATAGCAATTTATCTTAATGGTATGCACTATCAAATAAGAATTATATTTCACAATGTTTTATAAATTTTAAGTATGATCAATTTATATTTCATGCATTGATTGATTCTTATCAAAATAATTATTAACACTATCAGAACATTTCTAACCCTGATTCGAACCTAAATTACTTTAGTTTTTGAACACGGCACCAATGAAGTAAAATTGTGGTGGTAAAGAGGTAAAACAAAATTAGTTCAAAGGTTATTAAAGAGAGGTATAGTGGTTTTTACATGTGTACATTGCAATAAGACGTTGTGCATGTTCTGACAGTATTAACAAATTGAAAGTTAAATAACTTCATTTTTTATCAACTCACTTGATATGCAGATAACCCGGAAAATGTTACCTTGTTGGAATTCTTGACTCTCCCACTTCTGTGTCTCTCCCACTTGAGCATTGGAGGTGGGAAACCGAAAGACTGAAACAGTTCTGTAAACTGGAGCAACGTTGAACAGATGAAGCCCACGATGTCGAGGTTTTCAGTTCAGCTACCGTAAATGATGGATCGATTTCTGCCACGTGGAGACCGGTTCCTTATCGGTACGTTGTTTACTGGAACTGCATCAAACTCGCAGATAAAACTGGAATCACACACCAAGCACGAAACGCAGGGGGTAATTTGCAAGAAGACACTGTATCATTTGAACTTGAAAAAATTTAGACTGTGTACCCTTTAGCACTGTAGATGACGAATAGCAGAATCACGCATACTGAAGTGAAAGAAATTGGCACAGACAAGATCTTCTCGAGAAACACTTGTTTATTATTTTCCTTATAAAATTTCCATTCTACACCTTCAGCCAGCCAGTATCACAAAAAATAATGTCCGAATATAAAAATTTGGGGAGACACGCTCCAAAATTCCAATCCCTATCCATGTCGCTAACAATCGAGCTCCCTCTTTTATGGAGGGGAAGCAAACCTTTTGTACCCAAAACCTGTTCACACAAGCCTAGGTTAAAGTGCTTACTCTGATAAAGAGATCCCATCTCCTTTTAGAATAAACAACAAAATAATGTCTGTAGAAAGGGGATAAATATTTAATAATAGCTGTATCAAAGGACTAAATTAGCAGAGAAATTAAACTGCGATTATATTGTTATTATCTTTAGGAAACATCGGCGTATGAATACATGTAAGCTATTGCACACGTGGGAAGTAGTTATTTTTGCAGTTAAGTTGAGAAATCGAATCGCGATGCGAAATTCGAATGAGGTAATCGATTCTATTATTGGAAAATGTAAATATATTTAGCTATTGTAGATATTAACAGTATAATCGCTTTAAGCATACAATATGTATCTGGATAATAGTTATTTTAAATTAATATTAATACAGCTAGCAATTAATCGTTTAGATGATATTAATTAAGTTAAGTTAATAGCGGTTATCATTAAGTCTTTAAATTCTTGAGTAATAAATTTTACATAGTGGCATTATGCCACAGTACCTCTTCTGCATTGTAGAAATTTGCTGATGAAAACGCTCACCGTGTTCATCGTTGACAGCTCCAAGATTTTCGGGGAAGAAGTCTAAGTGAGTGTCCAAGAAGTGCATTTTTAAAGACATGTTGCATCCCATTGTTTATAAGAATGCAGAAGGTCAGTCACTATGTCACGATAGTTTTCTGCTTTATGGTTTCCAAGAAAATTGCAACATAAACTTTTGAATGACTGCCAGGCTGCTTTCTCCAGTGGATTTAACAGTCCTTCGAAATGTTCGTCAGCTATTAATGACTGAATTTGTGGTCCTATAAAAATTCCCTCTTTCAGTTTAGCATCACTGACTTTGGGGAATTTCGATTTCAAGTACAAGAATCCATCAGAAAGTTTATCTAAAGCTTTGACGACATTTTTCATTATTCCTAACTTAATATGCAATGGAGGTAAAAATATTTTTTCAGGATTCACTAAAGGGTCATATGACACATTTTTCTGGCCAGGGATAAGAGATTCACGTTTAGGCCATGATTTTCTAACATAGTGAAACTTCTTATCTATGCTGTCCCACTCGCACAAAAAACGGCAAAATTTGGTGAACCCAAGTTCCAAACCAAGCAATAAAGCAATGACATTTAAATCACCCCAGATATTCCATTCATATTTTCCATATTGTATTTTCTCTAAAACTACCCAACAAACACAGAGGCATCGGGCCGGGGTCGGAAGGTTCCGGCCAGCCGATTTCACCACTGCCGGGCCGACGCATTAGGTCAGTATCGTTTCCGTCACGGCTGTGTCCTCTCGCCCGCGACTACCCCGTCGACTGCTGGGCCACTTCCGGTAGGATTCGAGCCATCGTTCATCCGACTGCGAACCGTTAGGCAGCCGCGATTAAGACATCGATGCGGACAGATAGCCGGAACGTAACCAGAGGTTGACGGGCCGGTTACGGGAGCAATAATTGGTGTCGACATACCGTCATCTACCCATCTCGTAAACAGCAATGTGCCGTAGGTCCGGGCATCATGCCAGCATTCTACCAGAATCGGACCGCCGGCAGTTTTTCAAAGTTTTGCGTAGGACCCTTTCGCTTATATGCTTATTTTTATTATTTATTTCATTGACGATTAACCTCTGATATCGACCCTTTCACTTTTATTATTATTATTTTTTTGCCTTCATATTTCTAGTATTCTTTCCAGTTTTGCCTTGTGTATTTTTAGGTATTACCAAATACTGATCTTTGTTATTACCTAAAAATTTGCATATGAATCACAAGTTTACTTGTTAGAAGAAGACCTCATTTTGTATTAAGATACATTTACCCAAATTTGAAAGTTAAGATAACATTAATACCAACCATTAAAGCTAAATCATCTTTCCATTCGATCTAAGGTTCCAGTTTGTTTTTTTTTAATTTAGAATGAGATTATAGTATGTAAAACAGTACTACTTTAATAATTAACCCAAAAAATTTGTACTTCCCCAGTATAAAATTTATTAACATAATTTAATAAATTTATAAACATAAATTTGATACATTCATTTTCAAACCTGAGTAATGTGTAGTGTGTATGATGAAACCCATCTTTGTGAGCTTGTGAAAACTTGCTCAGAAGAATTTATTTAAATTATTTTTTGGTGTAGAGTTAATAAATGCTCTACAGATAAGAAAATTATTTTTTGCATAGTTTTGTGAATTAAAGAGTAATTCATTAAATTCTTATAAGTCATTTTTAAAAAATATTTTCTTTTATATTATATTGGACATTCACTATCCAACACTTGATAGTACTATATTTGAGAAATAGTACTATGATAGTAATATTTCTCAAAAATAGTACTATGATAGTAATATCTTCTATTGTAATTTTGAGAATTAATTATAGAAACATGTTTTTAAATACAGAAAAGAGCTGGTTTAAAGTAAAAATAGTTTATTTAGAAAGTACATAGCACATTTACACAATTTATTTCTATAAAACAGGATCCTTTCGCTGTACCTCTGGCTCCATCTTTACAGCATCTAGGGGAAAAAAAAGAAAGAGAAAATCAGTTCATAAATTTATGTGAAAGGAAAATGACTCCCATCCCCTCATATAATTTATGAATCAAAAGAAGAATTTATTTAAATTATTTTTTGATGTAGAGTTAGTAAATGCTCTGCAGATAAGAAAATTATTTTTTGCATACATTAAAGGGTAATTTATTGTTGTTAAAATAGTTGATTGTTGAAAGTAGTTGAAAAAATTCATTGTTGATAAAGTAGAATTAAATAAATCCAATTAGGAAATATAAATTCTGAGACAGGGGTTTAAAAAAACTTGATATAAAACAGCACCCAACACATGAGTGCAGTTTTAAATCTGTTGTCATTTTATTGATAACTACTTCCAAGAAGTAAATTCCTACCACATTTTTTTTGTAAAACCAATTACATACTGTGAAAAATACATCATGTAATAAATATTTACTTCATTAAATAAATATACTAACAGAAAATAGTTATAAAATATTTGTTAAAGAGTATTCCCCTTTTCACTAAATTTCTCTCTGTACAGTAGAAAATCCAACCATGTCGATTAATTTGTTATTATAGATATAAATAAAATAGGGTTGATTACCTTGATAAGAGTACAATAATAAGTTTTTAATGTTGAGCATAATTTCAGCTCAACATTGAAAGCTGAATCAGAGACTTGTCTAGAATGACACCAAAATTTCCTCTTCACTATTGACAATAATGCTGTTGAAAGTAGAGAAACACAAGAATAAAGATTGAATGCTAAGTAAAACATTAGCATACATAAAATCTTAAATTTCTAAAATTGATTACAACATGCCACAGAGAGCATTAATACAGATGCTGGGTCAGATTTAGAAATTTAAGATTTTATATAGTATTCAATCTTCATTCTTGTGTTTCTTTACTTTCAATGTGAGAGTGATTCTCGATAGTGAAGAGAAAATTTTGTTGTCATTCTAAACAAGTCTCTCAGTCAGCTTTCAATTATTGTACTCTATCAAGGCATTCTAATCTACTTTATTTATATCTGTAATAACTAATCATTTAATTGACAGGATTTAATGTCTTACTGTACTCAGAAATTTAGTGAAAAGGGTGAATACTCTTTAACAACTAATCTATTACTATAATAATGAATAAAGTAAACATTTATTATATGATGTAGCTTTCACAGTAATTGGTTTTACAAAAATTGTGGTAGAAAGTAATTTGGGATACTAACTTCTGCATAGTATTTTAATAGAGCATATCTTTTGTTACTTAATTGTCAAATTATGGTGGAGATCTGTGTATAAAATATTTTTTATTTGTGAGCAGCTGCTATTAGGGATAACCACAGTAAAAAAATTATTCAAAATATACTATTTAGATTCAGTAATTACTAAACAATTGTTATGATATATTGTTTGATTAGTCTAGGTTAATTTGAGAAATGAGGTGGGAAATATTGACTAGCTGTCAATGTTGAGTGAAATGGCATAGATTATATTATAAAGCGTGAAGAAACACTTAGACTTTTTGAACCAAGCTTCTAACCCAAATTTAAGTTTTTAAAAAAATATTTTGCTAATGAGAGTATTTTCACAGATCTTAACAATGTAATAGAAAACCCGTATAGTCAACAAATTCATGGATAAACGATTCAGTTCTAAAAGCAAAAATCCTGGTTTCTGTATACTGTTGTAACATGATTATTATAAAAGTATACAGAAACCAGGCCTTTTGCTTTTAGGGCTGCATCTTTTATCCATGACTTAGTTGACAATACAAATGTTATGTTCCATTCTTTAGATCCATGAAAATATTTTCAATTTTAAAAGTTTTATTAAAATTTTTTTTTAAATTCTGGTTAGAAGTTCGGTTTGAAAAGTTAAAAGTATTTTATTGCACTTTGTAAAATAATCTATGCTACTGCACTCAACATTGACAGCCAGTCAATCTTTGTATGCTTGCATCATTTTTCAACTTAATTTAGATAAACCAAATAATACACAATAAAATAAACCTACACACTTGCAAACATAACGTTATTATAGTCAACAATTGTTTAATAACTAACTGAACCTAAATAATATATTTTGGAATATTGTTTTACTGCCCTTATCCTTACACTTTATAATAACAGCTGCTCACAAAAATATATTTTATGTGACAGATCTCCACCAAAGTTTGACAATGAAATAATAAAAAAATTAAATACTAGGCAGAAGTTAGTATTCCAAATGACATTCAACTACCTATTAGCTCATCAACGAATAATCTAATACATCTAAAAGCAATATTATTATTATTATTACTTCTGTAAGGAATTATGAATTAACCTCTAACTACTTGTCATGAAATTCTGATAATTAAATTAAAAAAAATTTTAACATTAACTATCAAGAGTAAAATAACCCTTGGCATTTTATATCTTTATAATATAAAAATATAAAATTTTTTTTGGTAAGCAGTTATGATAAAAGACTTTCACAAGAGTCACGGTTAATTGAAGTCCCTGAACTGCACTTTCAGACATACCTAATACTTTAATAACAGGCTTGCCAGTTAAAAATATAATGAATAAAGGA
The DNA here is from genome assembly GCA_907164885.2 of Dolomedes plantarius. Taxonomy (NCBI): domain Eukaryota; kingdom Metazoa; phylum Arthropoda; class Arachnida; order Araneae; family Dolomedidae; genus Dolomedes; species Dolomedes plantarius. The sequence continues at coordinate 87,097,265 of OU015494.1, read as the reverse complement.
AATCAATATCAATCCACAAATTACTGCAACCAAAGTTTATGAGAATGTTCGGATTAGCGTATAAAATATACAAAGAGAAATTTGAAAATTTAAGTTGTTTATTAATTAAGAATTATGTAATAAAAATATTTTTTATGGTTTTTCATAGAAAAATTCAAATTTAAGTACAAAAAATAAATTTTAAAAAAATATATTCACAACTTTGTGATTTTGCCCACAAGTTCACTGCTGAAAAAAAAGGATATCTAGAGAATAAAAAAAATGGGTTCAGTGAGGTTAAAATCAACTTACAGATTATGAATCGAGCACACTGCCAAGTGAGTTGTGGAATCTTTTCATGGAAATCACAATGAGGTGAAGATGGATTCCAGTTTCAGAATTCTGTAAAGAAACCAATATTTTCTTATAATGCCATAATAAAAATTAGAGTGATTTGTGACACCAAGAAGCATTGAAAAGCAGAGTTCATTATTTATTTATTTATTTTACAAATGCCACACACTACCAAAAATAGCACCTATGCCATCAGTGCACGTGCTCTCCAATACTTCTCAACAAGATCAGTAAAACGTTTTAGTGCAGAGCATTCGTCTATTTGCTTATCAGTGAAATAAAAAAGGTAGTATGACCCCCTTACATGTATACTTTGGACCATAGGCGTAGCGTGCTTCTAACATTTGGAACGGATACAAATTGAATTAAGCTAGGGCCCTTCTCAGCGCATTGACTACCGATCGATCCTTAAAATTTGAAATATGATTTTTTGAAATTGAGTAACAATAGAATTGGTTTGAGTAGTATTCAAAAAGTTATACAATGAGGAAAATAAATGTAATATAAATAAAAGAAGAAAAAAAATGTAGCATCGAATTTTTGTTATGGATCATATCATTGTTAAAAACTATGTTAGGGCTAAAGACATAATCGGTATTTTCAGTGTCACAGTTTGAAAAAAATGGGAAAAAACCAACTTTCCTAAAAGTTTTCTACAATTTTCTGATTTAACTGAACTTCTATTAACATTTTAATTTATTTCAAGTTAAGTTGGGGGGGGGGCACATCTATGCTTTGGACCAGTAAGTTCTTATTTATTTTGCACAACATGACAACTAAATACTCTCTAAAAGTCTTGAAAACAAATAGCTTATAAATCAGTTATTGAGGAAATTCTCACATTTTTAATGAAGATTTTACAAATGAACAGATTTTATATTTTCTAAATAAACCTTGGCATTTTATACTTTTATAATATAAACCTCTTTTTCAGCAAGAGTTAAAAAGACTTTCACAAGAGTCATCATGTTAACTTAAATCCCTGGACTGCACTTTCTCACTCACCTAAAACCTTAACAACAAGCTTCACAGTTAAAAAAGAATAAATAAAGTAAATAAATATTCAATCCAAAAATTATTGAGACCAACATTTATGAGAAAGTTGAGATTAGCATATAAGTTAAAAAAATTAATTTGAAATTTTTAGTTCTTTAATAAATATTTTTATAGTTTTTTCATAGAAATATTTAAATTAAAGTTCAAAATAAATCTAAAAAATATTAAAAACAGTAATTTTGGCCACGAGTCTACTGCTGAAAACAAAAGTATATGTCGAGAAAAAAAAACACAAGTTATCATTTCAAGTCAGCTTTGGTCTTCCAAAACGACTGCGATCTGAAGCTAGATTCCACATTCAAAATTCTGAAAAGAAACCAATATTTTCTTATAATGTCATAATAAAAATTGAACGATTTATCAAACCAAGAAGTATTGAAAAGTAGAGTTCTTTATAAACTTGCTTATCACTAAAATAAAAAAGGGGAATATGACCCCTTTACATATAACTTTGGGCTAAGTTCTTAATTATTTTGAACAGTATGAATAAAGATTTTTCCGATGACACAAAAGTTTACCTAAAGTTTTAATAACAATCTAACATACATGATGTTATCTAAATAAAAGTTCTCATCCTTGTTGGGTTCTTCAAGATTTTAAAGCTGAAACTGAGAAATAAAATTATATAAATGCACAATGACCAACAATTTAATAACTTAGGGATGAAAAATGGAATAACCTTTTGCATCTATATATGATTAAGCAATAACAAAAAATAAAAACAATTATAATCATTAATATTCACATTTATACTGATATGTGCATGAGTATTTTGCAACTTTTACGCACTCATGCATACTACATGATGGGGCATAAATCAGAATTATATGGTTTGTTGCGTTAAAAGTATGCATGATCTATAAGTATAAAATCAATAAAGTTCTGTTAGAATTTATAAAAATTATAGCATGAAATTGAACCTTCTTAGTTGGTATTGTGAAGTGTATATAAATATCCATAATATGCTAAATTTTTTGTTTCTTAATGTAAAGCCCAAGTTAAAATACAGGCAAAATGATTGCAATGCTGGATATATTATATTAAAAACATAAATAATGTTGTAAATTTTAAAAAGTTTCATTGTAATAGTATAGCTGTTTTATGTATGAAGTTCTATGTAATGTAATATAAGAAATTGTAAGTAATAAAGAATGTCTGTTAAGTAATATTATGTTTATGTAAAGGTTTAATATATGGTAATTTAAAAGTTTTTCCCCCTCTCTTATGGTATGGCTCCTGTACAGTGATTCGCAATAAATATTTTGAAGAAAAATAGTAACTTTCTTTTTTTTATAATTTTCTGCTCTGGTTGACTGGAGGTTGAGAAAGGAACAAAGTCTGTATGTTTAAAGAGAATACTTTGATAGACATAATTATTCTAAGCATTCAAATATATTTACTATATAATATACTACAAAATATCATTGATTCAGAACTATAATGAAAGGCCTTTTTTTTTGGTTAATAATAAAATGCTGTCTATATTACCATTAAAAACATGAATAATGTATTTGGATAGCAGTCAAAATTATAGCACCATTGACTCTTTTTTAAAAATTTTTAGTATTTCAGATCTGGTATTATGAAATACATCAAATGTTCAAATGTTTTGATTATCTCATGGATTTCGTAGGCATTCATGAAAAGAAAATTTTAATGTTCATACAAACTGATGAAAAATAAGGTTAGGTTAGAAAGAAATTGTAGTGGATTTTATAAACAGATTAAGAACATCCTACTGTCATATTAAGTCTTTTTTTGTTATTTTTTTTACCAATTTCACTGTACTTATTTATTTTAAAACTTTTTTCATGCTACTAATTGTGTGGAAAAATATTTGTCTCTTAGTTTAGGGAATACTGCATTTATATATCAATAATAATTGAAAATATCAATATATTCAATAGTTATATACATTATATATCAACAATTTTTAATATAAATAATATAACCACAAGTAATATTGGTTGCTTTTGACATCCTCTTAATTTAACAATACTCTCAACTGCTTGTGTGTGACAAGGGGGAGTTCTTAATTTGAGTTGGGATGTTTGTTTATAGGCTTATGAGCTAATTCAGTGAATGAATGAATTTTTGAGTAAAATATCATAGAAACAAATGTCAATTACATTAAATTACATCATATGGATCATAATTATATTGTGCAATAATTTAATAATTATTAAAATTTAGATATCAAACTAATATTTCATTGATTTATCATACAATACATTGAACAGGAAGAAAACTATCAAAGAAAATTTATAATGATGAACAAACCATTTACTTCCTTTGTCCATCTAAAATATTAACTGAAACACGAATCTTAAATTTTTCCGAAACAAAATGTTTTTATTTATACATACGAAAGTGCTCTTAAATGCCATAAGTATTGCTAATATAAGTATTAGTATTGCTAATTCAATACACTCAGTTCAGTAGAATTTGATCTAAAATACGGTCAATTCATATTATAACTTGGATTAAAACACTATCTTATAACAGTAATAGAATAATGTTCACTATGTAAGGGTGTTAAATAAAATCTAAAGACAATAATTTAAGACTAACGAATGAAACTTACTTGTGGATTAATTTCAGCAAACTTGTAAGCAATCTTTAATGGCGCCTTTTCAATCACGTGCAACTGAATGTCCAATCAGATGACACTAGTGCATTGTAGTATCACGAGGCGAAAAAAAAGATGTTTTGAAATTTCATTATGCTATAGCTTTCAAAAGCTGCCTTTTGGTATTGAATATAAAATTTTATTGCTCTACTGAAATATTTTTCAGGTGCTTCAAAATAGATATTTTTGTGAAAAGAGATAAAATTCTTTTTTTCTGTTTATTTTATGGTATATTAAATTAATAATATATATTTTTTGTAAATAAAATATTCAAAATATTTTTACAGGAAACTTAGGTATTTCTAAGTATTTCTAATTTTTAGATGTCATTACAGAACAACTGATTTTGTAGAATTTCGCAATTTTCATCATCTTAATTTTGCAGTAGTATATTCTTATAATACACATTGGAATGAAAAAAACAATTTTTAATTAACGGACCTTAGTTAAAATAAACAAATCACATTTATTTAGAAAAATATTAATGCAATGTCTTTAAAGGCAAAGTGTTATTTTGAAATAAACATTCATATTTTTCAAAAGTCCATAGTAATCATACATGGTATGCTTTACTTATTTCACTGACACATTGAATTGCTTTCTGTTTGTCATCAGAAATATGCCTCTTCATACGAAGTCCTGTTACTTTAACATCATTCCATTCAATCATATCAATATAATCCTTGGCATCAAAGTTTATACGTTGAAATAAAAACTTTTTGATGCCACCTTCATTTTCAGCCCTTGCTTTTAGATTCCGGGGTAATCCAAGCTCTCTCTTACCTGACTGCGATCATCTGATATCATACAAAGGACGAGATTTTCAGAAGCAGATTTCTGGCACTGGAAAATGTATATAAGATAGCATAATAGCATTTTTCAATGGCAACAACCAGAATTTAAACATTACTGTAATTGGAATGGATGGAACTGCCGTGAACACTGGATTGAATAATGGTGTGGTTCGTTTCTTTGAAAAAGAATTAAGAAGGCCACTGCAGTGGTTGATTTGTCTATTTCATGGAAATGAACTGCGCCTACGTCCTAATTTGGAGGAGAAATAGGTAAACAACTAGAAAACTGCTATGAACTTCCAGTAATTGAATTATCACCTATTGAAAATGGCATTCCATTACTAGAAATTAAGGATGATTTGTGTGGACCCAAAATATTTGTTAGAAATGTCTAATGCAATCTCTGTTGGAAGGTGCTCTTCTGATTTGTCTATGAGAAAACCAGGAAAACTTTGTTATTCATGATAGCTTACATTAGCAAACCGAATACTTCACTTGTATGTGGGAACAGAATGTACTGCAAAAAAAATCTCCGAATACTGACTGAGTACATTTTGTAAGTATATGCATCTGTTTCGTTTCACATAAAGCTGAAACTATCTTATATCCATGGATCGAAGCACTTGTGGAAACTTGTAAGCTATTCACATTACCTCCATCAGACTCTTAAAAATGTAATTGACCCAGTCATTCAAAGAAATTCGTACTTCGCTGCTTCTGAAAATCTCCTCCTATGTATGATATCAGTTGATCGCAGCCACGTAAGACAGCTTGGATTACGCCGGATTCTAAAAGCAAGGACTGAAAAATGAAGGGGGCATTAGAAATTTTTAAGTTCAACGTATAAACTTTGATGCCAAGGATTATATTGATATGATTGTACGTAAAGATGTTAAAGTAACAGAACGAGGCATATTTCTGATTACAAACTAAAGCAGTTTCTAAAGGAAGCAAAATATCTGATCAGGAGAGTCAACGTACTGACTTCAGCAATTTTCCATGTCACACACAAGCAGTAGAAAGGATTGTTAAATTCGTTACCGAGTCACCCTTACCCGTCCGTGGCACTTCTGCAAGAGTTGCATTGATAAAAACGAAAATACATTCTCAAAAGATAATGCCAAAATTTAATAATAAAAAACAAAACAAAACACAATTCAATGTGTCAGTGAAATAAGTAATGGAAACCATGTGTGATTACTATGGACTTTTGAAAAACATGAATTTTTTTTTTTTCAAAATAACGTTTAACATCCCCAATCTCAAAGAACTTTTTAATCTTATGCACAGTAAGTGTGCGTTTAAATTTTCTTCTACATCCACTTTTGATTATATTCCTAAATCTGAAAAAGTTAACCTCTGAATCAGGCTGATGAGCTTAAAGCAGGGTGCTTAACCTTTTGCAGGATCTGGGCCACATGGTAAATTTTTTCAAGGCAGGCGGGCCGCATAAAAAAGTCAACTACATTCAAAAGTTTAGTTTTAATATGAAAATGAAAAATACATTGTATATGTAATGTATAAAATATTATAATCTTGGTATGCAATGTGATGTGGTAATTTTGAACGAAATCGAACATAATGTGATTTTTTAAATTTGTGTTGGTCTATAGCGAATTGCTCTCGACTCTAACTTAACTAGCATTAATGATCGAATCAATCTCTCAAACCAATTTTCTATCCTAGGAAACTGTCGTAATCCGGAGGAAAGAAATTCCCGCTGCTAATGATGAATTTTCTGTTAGGGGGGAAACCAAACGTGAGCCATGTTTTTTTTTTTTAATGGCGGAAGGGTACAAAGATACCCTCAACAAAATGTACAACCTAGTCAAAATTCAATATCCCAAATCAATTTCAAGAAACTTTGTCAAAATCTTATCTGAAAACATTACTGCAATTGAATTAATATCGGACCTTTCAAAATTACTTAATTTACTTACGCATTGAATTTTTTTGGAAAAAAAATCCCAAAACCGAACGGCCACTTAAAAATTAAAAATTTATGTTCCGATCATAATATTTCAAATCTTACCCAGTCCATTAATTGTTCACAGGTTAATTCTGATAGTGTTATTCTGATAGTGTGGTTTCTGATAGTGTTTAACATTTTTCCTTTATTTTTCTGTTCCATGCGAGGCAGTTTCCTCTTATTGAAGTTCCACACTTGATACCCTATGAGGGAATGCTGGTGTGGGGCGTTCTTTTTTGCTTCCCATGCTTCCGTCCTGGGTTCGATCCTGCAAAGTGCAGTTCTGTTATCTGTACTCACGGATGTTCAAACCTGCCAATTTAATTTATTAAATATAACTTACTTATTATTTTAAACTTAATTGCCTTATTTTTTATTTCTAACATTTATTTAAACTAATTTTTTGGCCTTTTTTTTCTTATTGTAAATATTATTTCTCGTATCCTGATTCAATTACAAACAAAACAATGTAATATATATTCTTCAATGTACGTACTGAGGATAAAGGTTCTTATTTTTTGATATTTTTTGGTGTCTCATGACATCTACTGTCTATGTCTCTGACATTACATTACATTAATATTTTTCTAAATATGTGTGATTTGTTTATTTTAACTAAGGTCTGTAAATTTAAAATTCTTTTTCTTTCATTCTAATGTGTATTATAAGAATATGTTACTGTAAAATTAATACGATGAAATTCGAGAAAAAATTCTACAAAATCAGTTGTTTTATAATGGCATCTAACAATTAGAAATACTTAGAATATGTAAATTTCCTGAAAAATATATTTTGAATATTTTATCTACAAAAATATATATTATTATTTTAATATACTATAGAAGAAATTTAAAAAAATACAAATTTTATCACTATTTCCTCTCTTATAAATAAAGAGTGGTGAAACAAGGACCCATTTTTAAGTAGATATTTAATTTCTCCAGTAATATATAAAAATAAACAATGAAACTAATTTTCATCTGTTTTTATAAGCTTCTAGGGAGTTAAAAACATACACACAGAATACAATCTTTACATACAAGGAAAATTATGGGAATTTTCCGCGTAAAAGAAGTTTCTCAACAATGAAATAAATATTTTTGAAAAGTCTGTTAAATTTAATCTTCGCCTTCCCTTTCAAATCCATAATTCTGATGCAGATATCTGTTACTTGTGGTTACGAATCGGAGGTGCAGTTCCGGGACGATACAGGGAAAACGGTTTCAGTGCGATTCATATCAACCCATAACAGGCCCTGAAACACGTAAACGGAAAGCGTTTCCCCTTCGGAGGTTCGTAAACAACCCGACATTGGCCCGACAAAATTCTCCCGTACTTGTCGTTCAACCGGTGCCTCCAGCACTGGCCCGATAAGCTGCCGTCAGTCCTGTGTTTGTTGGGTAGTTTCATATTTTCATATGTCTCTTTCATATCAGTGGCATGCGCTACAGGTATTGATGGAAGTTCATTGCTAATATGTAGCAGCACAGCCTTCAAACTAACTTTAGAGGAGTCTATGAACAATCGTCACTCATCTGGCCGGTGTTGATGCTCAAGAGTTTCCATAACTGAACAAATATCATTACAAAACACAATACCATTTTCTTCAGAGAAGCAGTCTTTGAAAACACTATGGCGGCTACGATAACTACATATTCTTACATCTTTTTGGAGTAGATTCCACCCTTTGAGTCTGGAAATTAAAACTTCAACTTGCTGTTTAGACAGATTTAAATCCCGAATCAGGTCATTAAGGTCTTGCTGATTGGGAAAGTATGGTTCTGATGAACAGCTACTGGCTTCATATGTAGGATCATTTTTATATTCATCTGAATCATTTTAAGTTTGAGTTAGGTCAGAATCAGAGTTATCACTTAAGGTTGTATCTGCATATATTGGTACAGGGAACTCTGCATTGTGTAAGGCAGGTCTCATTGCAGATTACAAATTCGGATACTTAACTGTATATTTTGTTTTAGATATGATTCCTTTAATATTTGTCAAACAAAAATAACAATCAGTTAAATGATCCTTCGGTTCCCTCCAAATCATGGGAATTGCAAATGGCATATGATGTGTACCATTTTTCCACCCAGTCAGCAGTCTAACACATGAATCACAACATGTATTTGGGGCCCAGCTCGTATCAAAATCACCAACTTGACAGCCAAAGTAAAGTTGATAACACTTCTTTACAAGTGGGGTCAAATTTCGCCTCTGAGACTTGAAGGTCAGCTCACCACAAATATAGCAGAAATTATCTGCATGATTTACACACTTTCTTGGCATGATGAAAAAACAAAGCACTGAAACACAACATACACAATACTGTTCTATCCTTCTATGCTTCCACTTCGATTCAATTCGAAGTATGAACAAAAAAAATGCGTACATCTCACATCGAAAAACAAACTTTTCTCTCGACTCTGTCTCTTCGCTGGCGCCGAGCTTCGTTTCCAGACATAACAAAGGCGGCAAAAACGCGCGAGAGCTCGTGACACAATACACTTCCAAACAGAAAGGAAGGAAATATCTCACTAGTGAACAAACTCACAGTCAGCTCAATACTGACACATCACAATGCCAGATTAATAGGCCTGAGTATGTCCAAACATGAATGAACCTGCACAGTCTTGTTTTATGGTGCTTCAGCATGATATTACATATAATTTCCTTAAATACAGCTTGGGTAAAATCGCTACATATGAGATAAAGGTTCGTATGATAGGTCAAAGAAAACGTTAAAATCAGAATTTGAAAAGTAGCTTTCACAGAAAAACTATGCCTGATGGGAAAATTCTGACTACATATCTGAATTCAGGATGAAAAAATGCACTAGATTCACTATTAAGATTTCTTGTGAAAAAAAACCTTGTCGACCAGTGTAATTGTATGAATCGTTAAAGTAGAATTGACCGAAGTTGATAAAGTAATGCATACCTAGGTTTTAATGCTCAGTTAAACTGGTTGTTTTAAGGTAGAGCATATGAGAATTTGGGGCATTGACATCATCATTATAGCAGTGCTATTCTAAAAGTAGAAGTAATTTTGACCGGGAATCAAAGATGTCCATTTACCCCAGTCAGGATATAGTGTCAGGCTTGTTGTGGGGGATCAAGACATGGTCTGATGGTATAATGATCAGTACTCTTGTCTGGGAAATATGAAACCAACCATTCCTGAAAAACTTAATTCTATTATACAGGGTATAAACTTTGAGTGCAATTTTGGAGGACGTCATCAGTGTTAAATATTGATGTTATACTTTTCCGACTTTACCTAACCATTTCCTATGGAATATTTAGCTTTGAAGCATTTGAATTGCCAATAAAATGTATATCATTTAAGTTAGACGTCCAGACGAATATTTCCTTAGAGCAGTATCACGATTAAATTTACTAACATAGCGAAGTATTAAATATGCTAGGGATAAATGCAAAATATTTTTATTTGTACATTCTTGTGGCTGACTCAAACTTAGTCACTTTGGAAAAATTATTTTAGTGACCAATTTTTTAAAAATAGTTTTTTACAATTAGGGAAGTCATTTTGCGATGTATTGCGATGTAAAGGCGAGTTTCGTTATCATATAAAATGTGCATCGATAGCACTGTACATCTTCCGTTTACATAGAATATATTATGCCTTACATTGAATATATTTGTCATGATTAGGTGACTGTAACGATATTCGACAATAAAAGAATTCATCGTTCAGAACTGGTATCATGTTAAGATGTACACTATGTAACAATAAATGCATGAATAAAATCGCTTATCTATGGCTGTTATCACCAAATAAATGTCTGACGTTTGATCGGTTTCTGAAATGCTGGTGAGATCTCATGGCTAATCTCTATACCACTTTTAATAGAATAATGCAACAGCTGCCTCAAGATCATACGTGAAGACATATTAATTCAATGGCACTCAGGATATCCGCCTGCCTTATTTCCAGATATGGCTATACTTTGATTTAACTTATCTTCCAGTGTTGCGAATTTCCTCCTAATGATAGAGTGCTCTAACTTTGAAACAATTGCGATATATATTTCTCCGCCTAGTGGTTTCCTATACGAGGTTTGACATCGAGAGAATACTTGCTTTTCAGGGCTTTATCTCTTAGCAAAAATTATGTTTACATATTAACTAAACACTTTAAAGCAAATTACGTGACGAGTGGAATGACAAATATGAAGAAAGCTAAATAAACTGTTTAAATGCTCATTCTAGTATTTGTCAATTTTCATGACACAAAATTGTGACTAACAACCATTGGATTGAACCAGGATATTATTTTTTTATACAGATGTCTTGTGGCCTAAAACCTCCTCGTCATGTAATGATTTTAATTTCTGAACGCCACATTATTCCCCCACCTGCAAAATGGTAGAAATACAACAACACAGTCAAAATTTTTGAGGATAACTGTAAAGTCCATTCTGATTCTCATTTATAACATTTTATTCATTTTAAAGCACTTAATATACAGTTGTCTAACCCAGAAATGGAACTCATGAATTCTGCACATTCTTCTTTCTACATTCTGCTCTCCGACCAAATATTCTGTACCATTACATCTTTGAACTATGTAATGATCTCCCCTAACGAACATTATAAATTGATAAATATAGAAATATGTATTATGCGTGAAGAAAGGCATTTTAGATGTACACCAAATTTCGGAGAATATAATTCAACGCATCATCAATGGTTTCAAAATCATTCGGAGAAATGAAATCGTCTATATTTACTATAGAAATAGTTGCTTGAAGTCGGTCTTTATCACAAAACTCAGAATGTATGGAGGAAATTTAATGAAGTGGAATGGAAATTTTAATAGTTAATTGCCTACCTAATTTAGCTGAAATCAGAAATCATTTTGGACGGAAGTGTAAAAGCATGTAAGTGAAAATTAGATCACTTGAGAAAATTGAAAGTTATAAAAATTCTTTGGTATATAATTTTTCGCAGCGAGAGAATGTTTCTTTTGTGTGTGTAACACAGTATTCTTTCGATTTCGGCATTTATTCAAGCTTTTTAGGTTTCATATACATAGCTTGAAAATCAAACTGTTTACCATGATATTTGTACACAGATAGCGAGTTTGATCCAAAGTAAAGTAATCCGTAGACGAAACGCGACAAAGTGTTATCAGGATCTTCCGTTAGCATGTTTTAAGAAACAATACCACATTTTACTGCATGATCTTTAATAAAGTACGGAATTATTTTATTTGCGATATAGCGTAAGGAGAAAGCAGTTTTCTTTTCAAAGGAATGCTTTCACTGTCTTACATGACAACGTTGGATGCCTCCCTGCTGTTAGAATGTGAAATTAGTTAACACGGTGACAAGGGCACATGCTCGAACATCTGTTTCTTTCCATTCAAATAAGCCCGTGCAAATTTGGTATCTTCTAAAAAAATGAAATAAAAGGGAGGAAAAAGTTTTCACACAATAAATGGCATTCTCGAAGCAATAGAGTGTTGCTATGTTAGGAACATAGATAAAAATACTATTGCAGAGGATATCCACATGGGGAACAGAAAGTTAGAAATATGGTAGGTGACAAGTTGAAGATATGTTAACCTTTCTTACCTTTAAATACAGAATGTCCGGGCTAAAGGTAACCAAAATGCATGACTTATTTTTACGGAACTACGCATTAGAATTTAAAAGAAAAAATATTTAAATAGAAAGAACTTCTCACGAAGTTTTAATATCAGTCATAGACTTCGATCAGATTATCATAGACTTCGATGTTTGCACCTTTTGTAGCACAACAAACGTCTCAATGGTAATCCAGTTCTCTCCACGTGTTTCGTAGCATATCAGGAGTTATTACACGAATTGCTTGAATGATACGCTTCTTAAACTCACCCAGAGTTTCAATTTTTTGTTTATACACAACGGATTTAATGAATTCCCAGTCAAAAAAGTCTAATAAGGCCTGATATGCTACGAAACATTTGGAGAGAACTGGATAACCATTTAGACGTTAGTCGTGCTACAAAATGTGCACACATCGAAATCTATGATACTATGATAGAAATTTATGATTGATATAAAACTTGATGAGATGTTTTTCTATATAAATAATTTTTCTTATTAAATTCTAATGGGTAGTTACGTAAAAATAAGTCATGGCTTTTGGGTACCTTTAGCCCGGACACCCTTTATTTTATCACTAACCAAAATCTTGCAACTAATTTCTATTCAAACTGCTTAGTTTACACCATTTAAAAGTTTAATAAGATTAACATACGTGTCAGATAATACGACATATCCCCTAATCTTTTATCGGTATGGTATTATCAAATAATATGTTTCTCTTGAATGAGAATTGATTCCCTAATATGTTTTGAAGTATATTAAGGCTTTTGTTTATCCTTTTATGCTTTATCAGTCCATATTGCAAAATTTAAAAACAAATAGTAAAAGGATAAAAATTACACCTCTGATAAACATATAATTTAAATTTTCTCCATTTCTCTGCAGCTCTAGGAATACATCTACGCTCTGAAATAACTTAGCCGAGGAAAATATTTTGTTTTTTTTATTGCTTTGACACAGCTCGTATGAAATATTCTGAGGTGCGTTTTTGGTGTTGAAAGCATAAGCTATATCTTTTCATAGCTATGAATAACATCAAAGTTTTCAGAGGATAAAATATTTTTCAGCCGGTTCAAAATACCATTCGTCTATATATCCTACTTCCGTGAGAATTACAATTTGTTGCAATGTTTATCTCAAACACTATTTTCAGGAGGGAAAAGAAACAAAAACTGGGTGTCCAGAAAGGGATATAAAGCTTGTATTTGCGTTTTCACAAACAGATAAAAATAAGGGTTTTTACTACTTTTAAGAGTTTGCAAATTTTAGTATAGTAAAACCTCGTTTGTCCGAATATCCGAATAATTCGGATCAGATTTGTAGACATCATTTTTATTTAATGTTCACATTAGATGATAATTTTAAACTATGACAGCAAAAACTACAAGTACGCCAAATATTCAACTTTTAGTTTGATACAATGTATAGTTCCTGCATAGATTGCACAATAAATTATGATAATAAAATGCTTTTTGTTGAGTTTAAGAAAACTTTACTAGACTTACCGATTCTTTGTTAAGAAATGATGTGAAAAGTTATTTTTATAATTTTTAATGTCTGGTAAACAATACTATGCAATTTTGTTACAAAACATAGTTTTGTAACAAACGAGGTTTCACTGTATCTTTAGAACGATTTTCTAAAGTAAACTGCTGTTATTTCGCATTTTTTTTTTAATCGTACCAGCAAGAATCTTGCTGTTTACAGCTTTCATATTTTATGTATTCTTCTGTTTTGCAAAGTTTTATTTTACGTAATCCCTCATAGGACATATTCATTCAAAATCATTTTAATATAAAATTATTTATTCTTCCAATTTTTCTAAATATATTTCTATTCTCAAGATATAGATATATTTATGACTACAAATGTATGCGATCTGTGCAAAAATTGATTCGAATTTTATTAGAACTTTGGAAAATCTATTTCTCAAAAGTCATTAACTATTGAAAATGCATCATTATCCTCTGCGAATTTGTTTGTATATCTGTATAAAATCCAGAACTTTTGGCACCCACCAACATTACTTTGGAATCGCCAAATTTATTACTATGCACTCTGCGAAGATTGGCGGCTAAACTGCAATCACAGTTTCCATGGTTACCATGTCCGAATTGAAACTGCTTTTCAAAAAGCTAAATAACCAAATTTTAGGAAATGTATTTGGGTGTAAAAGAACGTGTTTTTCAAAAGTTGAGCAAAGAATTTTTATGTGCAGTGGGAAATAAACCATTCTTACTTCCAGTGAATTCAAAAGTAGTTTACGTTTTGTATACAAAAATTGAAGATATTCTCACTTATACAACTTCACATTTATAAACGCATAAAAGTTCAAATATTTACGATTTAGTCATAAAATTCAGTCATGAAATATTCGGACTAAATTTTGAAGAAAATAGTTTGTGACATATACAATCGATCCATAATTTTTCGTATTTAACAACGGAAACCTTTTTTCACTAAAATATTGTTAAATATTATACCTCTAACGTGATTGAACAAGAAAGAGTTTGAAACTATACTTCAGAACTATTTTAATAAGAGTACTTCTTTAATGTCATTTTTTAAATCTTATGTAGGTTTCTCAACATATATATAGTTTTGTCCATGGTATTGGATTTTAAGCCCACATACCACAAACCAATATCAAACTGAGAAAATTTATCATATTCTAATATATTCTAGTTTTACCAGAAGGTTAATTAACAGTTATTTAGTTTTCTAATCAATGAATTGCAAACTGCTGTCAATTTATATAGTCTATGTCATTTGCTGATAAGCCCCGAGGAGGATATTATTCAATATTTCACGAAATTCATCTACGAAGAGTTCGGAATTTAAATTTGAAACCTCAATTCAGTCACGAAATAGTTTGAGAATTAGTGTGAAATTTTATTCTGAAAGTAATTTTAAATCTTTCTCAGAGAAAAGTCATGTAGCTGTCTGAAATGTCAAAAAAGCTGTGGAAACAGCCAGTTTATTCTGAAAAAAAAATCTTCAAATTAAAGTTTCTTTTATCTTTCTTGATTAGTTGACTGTAATATTCATCTATAATTAGAATCGTGTTAATTGAACTAACTTTTATACCCGGTGAAAAATAAAATAGGAAAATTTTAAACTGAATCTATAAGGATATTTATTTTTTTATTTTTCCACATATGTAAGCTGTTAAAACTGTTATTTTATACAGAAAATTAGATAAATCTAGCATATACATATGTATAATAGGACTAGTTTCTAATACTGAGCTTTTAACAACGTTTTGCTATAAACTGCAACCCAAACAGAATTAATTGTATGACATCTGAAATTCTTAATATAGTCTACCATATTGTGAAAATTTTAATTTATAATGAAGAAAGGAAATAAAATTAACGTTTTGGTTTAAAAGTCTAGTACTTTTGTAAATAGATTTATTGAATGTAAAGAAAGCTCATATAGGTGACAAATTTTATAAATTCCTTTTTACTTCTATGGCCGTCAGTTTTCTAATTTTCATAAAGCTTAGGCATTTTAATTTACATAGTGTTGAGAATTATTAAATTGAACCTAGATATATTTTCCAGTATGAATAGTTAATAAATTAACCCTTCAATACTCGCGCGGTTGACATATGTCACCCACCTGCCTTCAATTTCCCTAATGGCGGTCATCGGAATGTTGGAAATCTCCCCTTTTCCTTCTACCTTCAAATGAGACATCCGTCTTGCCCTCTCTCTTTTCACTTTAATTAGTCTCTAACTGTTCTTCGATTAAATCGCGCCAAAGTTCATTGGTTGACACCTGTTCCCCACGCTACCATCTGCGGAACTTTTCAAGAAAAGTGAATTTATTTTATTCTTTGTAAAATTTAAATTTTAGATCCTTTTCTTCATTTAAGATTAAAAATCTAATAAGAGAGAGTCAATCTCTAATAGGTTCTTTAGATCAAACTTTTTTTATGACTTTTTTTAATGTGATAAAAAAAAAAAGTTTGTTACAAATGTCAGAACAAGGCAGGAAAACATTATAACACATCTTCCAGGGTCAAAAGGCATAGCAGCAATTTTTTTTTCTCCAGAAAAAATATTAGATTTGTTTATTGACGAACAAGTCTATAAAATAATAGCAGACTGCACAAATACACTCATGGACAAAAAAATTAGCGCACCAAGAAATAATTGCGGAATCGTAACGAAACTTGCAATGAAGGTACATGTCGGGGAGATATGCAAATGATTAGAGATGGAGCGTGATTCCGTATTACATATAGCCAGTAGAGGGCGTTGAACATCGTACTCTGTGGAGTATTGGACCCCTCTAGCGCGAATGCACGATGCGATACGATCGGGTATTGAGTCATACAAGTTCTGTATGATGTCTTGAGACATTTCGTTCCATATTTGCTGTAACCTTGCCTCTAGTTCGTTCAAACTCGTGGGATGCCCAACTCGTCATCCCAAATGATCCCAGATATGCTCGATTGGAGACAAATCTGGGGATCGGGCAGGCCAAGGAATGGTAGTAACAGTGCGGAGACAGTCTTGTGACACCCTTGCCGTATGAGGCCGAGCATTGTCTTGTTGAAAAATGGCTCCTGGGAGCCGTTGCATGAGTGGCAACACATGTGGTTGCAGGATTTCATGAACATACCGCTGGGCTGCCATGGTGCCACGGAACAATACTAGGGGTGACCGTGTATTGTAGGCAATGGCACCCCATATCATCACACCAGCTGTGGGAGCGATGTGTCGCTGTACAGCAAAGGCAGGATTGAAGCGTTCACCACGGGCTCTCCACACACGAACACGATTGTCAGCACTGCCGAGATTGAATCTGGATTCGTCGCTAAAGACGACCTGGTTCCATTCCGCTGCAGGCCAGTTTCCTCTTGCGCGGCAAAACTCCAAACGGAGGCGTCGATGGGTGGGCGTCAATGGCAGCACACTTAATGGGCGCCGCGATACCAACTGTCCTTCACCCAGGCGCCTTCGTATGGTTCGAGAAGACACAGAGGCCCCTAGTGAAGGTGCTACCTGTGCCTGGATGGCGGCCGATGAAGCAGTTGGCTGTACGCGTGCATTTCTTACGATGTGGCGGTCTTCTCGACGACTGGTCTCTCGAGGGCGTCATGAGCCTGGTCTTCGTGTACATGACATCTCTCGGGTCCACTGGTCCCAACACCTCCTCACAAAACAATCAGAGCGGCCTAATTGACGAGGTACTCGCCTAGCTGACCACCCAGCTTCCATCATCCCGACGATTCTCCCCCTCTCAAACTGCGACAACTGCTTATATTGTCTTCGAACACGGCGTAATGGCATGTCTATCTCAGCTCTTCCTTTGTAAATGATTCAGCACACTCAAACAAGCTTTGGTTACCTGTTTTATACTCCACAGAGTACGATGTTCAACGCCCTTTACCGGCTATACGTAATGCGCAATCACGCTGCATTTCTAATCATTTGCATATCTCCCCAACATGTACCTTCATTGCAAGTTTCGTTACGATCCCGCAATTATTTCTTGGTGCGCTAATTTTTTTGTCCATGAGTGTATTTACATTGATTCTATCAAATGTAAATTTGAAAGGGATCGCGATGCCAGAAATTCCAACGAGGTAGAGGTCAGGGCCTTATTTGGTCTTCTTCTTTTGATAGGCACTTATAAAAGTTCCAGGACAAATATCGATAAGTTATGGGATAACTCGAACGGTAATGGGTTAGAATCATGCTACCTAACAATGAGCAGAAACAGGTTTGCGTTTCCTTTCAGGTGCCTTCGTTTTGATGACATTCGGGATAGGGCATCTCGCCGAGAATTTGATAAATTTGCTCCCATAAGGAATGTATTTGAAACAGTGTACCTCAAGAGGAAAAGAAGGTGCCAGAGGACGCTGTTCAGTGGCACACCCAGGATTTAATTTTTTTTTTTTGGGGGGGGGGGGGGGGTTGAACGGATAAAAATATTTATAATGCAAATTCATTATTCATAATGCAATTTCTATTTATTTGGGGGGTGGGGCAGGGCCCCTTCGCCCACCCCCTGGGTGCACCACTGACGTTGTTACGATTATGGACGACAGAGAGACAGAATAACGTGAAATTGGTGTGAGAAATGCGGAAAGTGGATATGTAATGACCATTTGAAAAATGTATGTGCAGAATGTTTTAATATTTTGTATTTTGAATGTTTTAATATTTTGTAATATTTAATGAGTCTTTTTCTAAAATCTAATTGTGTTTTATTTGTAGTATATACTCCTAAAAACTATAGAAATAATTAGGTTCCAAAAAAGTTAAATACATATGGATATAACGAGACATATAAGTGGGTGACACTTGTCACCCACGCGACTGTTCGTGCTACAGCTAGTGACGCGAGTACTGAAGGGTTAAATAAGATATATTCGATTATACCTGAATAACTTTACACATTGAAACCTGAAATAATGCAATTTTTGAAGATGCGCAGCAACGTGTTATAAAATGTAAATCTATAACATAGAAATCAGTTCAACTAAGACAATTAAATTTCAACTCTAAGTAAAATATACTCGGTGTTGAATACTAATTCTCTAAAAACGATGATGATATATGTTTTTCTTAATACTTAGCTGAATGCTTCGTTGCTTTAAGAAGGAAACAACAATATATTCAGCTATTTATTTGTTCAAATATTATTGCATTGAAAATGGGACTAGCTCAGTTTTAAAAACTAAGATCAACGCTATGTAATCATAGCAACTACGTGTTGAAATAAAATGGATTTACTGCACTTTTTGAAAAACACTCAAAACAACATTTTACAAGCATTTATCACTACATGAAGCGGACGAGTACAAATACACGTTAAAACGGAACTGATTGCATCGGAAACCCCCCAGGCCTTCAAATAGCGTCACGATGACATTTGACCATTCTAGAGTTTCATTGTACAGCAAAACGGGAGACCACTGAAACGCAACAAACTTATTAAATACCTTCTTTAATGGTAAATAAGTATTTTACACCGGGTATATTATATGTAGACATGAAGAATAAATTTCTTAGTTTTAAAATGCATATAGAACGAACTCCATAGAAATTCACTTAATATTTCCCACTTATTATTATAACTGCCTATTTTAACTACTATTGAGTGGTTAATTTTAAACTTATAAATAGTTATTCTCTATGGTTTACAGGTTTAGATTTGGATTATTTTGAGATTTCCAGATTTTTCTGCCTCGACCTCAATTATTTAGCCAGGATTATAGGGAGTTCAGTAAATAGTATGTCATAGTGTTGGTAGACAAATACAACTTGTTTGTACCAACCAATAGTCAGATTTCGCATACGCGCAACAATAGATAATTATCCTGTATATTATTAAAGCAATGAAATAAAACCAGTTTTGTCTAACACCTGATATTAAGTAGAATGAGATCCGAAAGCTTAATTTATTTGCGTATTGTTTACTAAAAAAGGGAATGTCACAGAGTTATATCATTTACACGACACTTGTCAAAAACGCTAAACAAAAAATGTCCACACAAACACACCACTTCTTAAAACTCGCTTTGAAAATGCAATTTGACAACTGGTTTCGAACTAAATATTGTAGTTCTTCACCACACCAAGGAGCATTAGGTGTCATTGTCTCTGAAGTCACATTTGTGAATTGTACCTATAAAATAATCACACCTAATGTTGCTCAGATCACTGAAAGACTAAAATTATTAATTGGAAACTAGTTGGAAATTCGCTATTTTATTACTGTTTTATTGTGTAATTTAAGAAACTATGTGTGGGATTTATATCTGATGTTTCATTTGTGTCTAATGTGGCTTCTGATGACGATATATGAGTAATTTAAAACATCTGTATTTTAGTCACGTTGGGCTCCACACTTAATATCTTCCCTCTCAACTTCACTAAAAAATATTCACGTGCATATTTACAAAATATTTTTTTTATATTTAACATATTCAAGTAAACCAATATTAATATCAAGATGTATGAAAATAATATGTGATGTTTCATTAATATCACCTCATGTGTTCTTCAGGTATATGCTCATAACTATATATTTATTTATAAATAAATTAGCTGCGTTTATGTAAATACCAAATGAAGTCAGAATTTTCATCATATATATTCACTGAATAAGACCAAAATACTATTTATTCAGTATAAGTTAATGAAATAAACCGCAGAGAAAAAGAACAGTTTAAATCACGAAATAATACTACTTATTTTATCGTCAGGAAATAGCTTCTATTGGCCATACTTCCTGAGGGATACTGTATAAATTTCACTCCTCATCACAAATGCATTTGATGACAAATAAACATTTCAGCGCTAAATACATAATAATAGCTTGATTTGATCATGACTGTCTAAATGTTAAGGTTAAAGCTTATCAATATTTCACGGAAAAGGCGACAGTTTAATTGAATAATTGTACTTTTCATGCAACAAGTCAAGTGGAAATTATCTAACTAAATGTATTCCCTAGTGTCCCATAGTGAGGTTTATTAGATTTATTCTTTTTATAGAAGTTCTCCCAATTTTAAATAAAATTAGCAAAATGTTTAAGTTAATTTCTGTGAAAGAAAATGCGATATAAGCTGTAACATCGTTAAAACCTTTTAATGGAAGAAATTTTGAATGAATGTGTCGAACGATAATATCTTTCTTCTTGAAAATGGTTTAAAGCTTTTACACATCTAACTATTATTAATTTTTCAGATTCTCTGTATAGCAGAGTATCCACATGTTAGGAAAAATAAGGACTGGGATAAAAGTATAATTATCCAAAAGAATGTCAACATGGATCAGTAATCAAAACTCGACTTTTATCGAGAATAAAAAAACTGAAAAATTATTGTGGTTTCATTATTATTTTAATTAAACGTCATTTATATCATCATCTATAGCTCCTTTTAAATCCTTGAATAGCACCATTATTTTAAAAATACATGGTTTTTCGTGCGCTCCCGTGCTTTAATTAGCACAAATCATCGGAAGTTCAATCAACGTATATTCTCAATGGATATACTAAGTACTCCCTAGCCACATACATATGGCCAACAGGTAAGTACTTAGTAGGACTTGATTTTACACTTCTTATTCATAAGCCATATTTCTTTGGTATTGTAAGCTCCAAGAAGATTTATCCCGCCCTCCAAAGTTCTTGAATATTTTATTATACAATATCCAACAAACCACAGTCTTTTTAACTTCGCCTGGTAAATGACAATATAATATAAGATTGTAGATGCCCGTACTATAAAGGAAAATTCTCTCTTTCATTCCTCAAAGTTTCCGCATACGATTTTGCGTTTAAGCCAGAGAGTATACGTGTGCTGGAGGCACCTCTCTTTTTACATGTATAAACCATTAGCATTAATGGGAAGACTTGATAGGTAGCGAAGTTTTAATTACTTTTATCAAAAGTTATTTAATCCCTAGAATTCTAAACATATTTTACTCAACGTGAACACTACCGGGCTGTACAGGTGTGCCCAAACAGTCTATTGGCAACTATAAAGAATAGATACAAACTAGTTGAATGTCACTTAAGAATGTCAAAATGGGCAATGAACCGTCTGAGGGAGGTAAATAGGTAGCTTACTATACCTGCTAGAATTTGAAATTTGATTGCTCGCATTCCAGGGTTAAAAGAAAATAAAAGTCCCAACGGTAACACAAATGTCGACAGCGTAAAAAATCATGAGGGTGAAAGTAAGGTCCAGGTTTTCGGGCCATCAGTCAGTAACTCATGTCATATTGTCCCCTTCCATTAAACAAGATTATATTATATCGGATGTAGAAGAAGGGAAAATTACCAGAGATACGAAATTGAACTTTACTCATGAATAGATCATGATCTGATCATCTTTGGTCATGAAACATTGTATAGCTTAACCATACTCGGAGATGAAATGCATCTTCTAGACCGTACGATCCTGTCTCTTCAAGTAAGAAAATATAAAAGAAAGCATTAACAAGCCATTTATTTGAGAATAGCGCCCTTCACACGTACGTTCTTTCGCGAGTGCTTGGAGCGTACGGGATTGCGCGCACGCTCCAAGCACTCGCAAAAGAGCGTACGTGTAATGGGTGTTAATAGCGCTCTTTACACGTACGCTCTTGGAGTGCTTGGAGCGTACGAGATTGCGCTCGGGAAAACTTGCAGTACGCTCAAAAACAGCTTTCCCTTCCTCTCCAACACCTTCACATGTGCACTCAATCACGCGGGATCGAGGTTTCATGCGGGAAAGAGCGTACGTGTAAAGTGCGCTAATCTCTGGTGACATCAAAAGAGCGTATTCGATCTGTGTCCGTCCAGTGTATAGCATCATGTAAACGGATTCTTTTTAGCAAGCAAAATACGACTATAACTGAATGTTCTGGAGAATATTCTTAAAGGTATTCTCGAGGGAGTTTAATATGCATTCTCCGGGGTGGAACGTTGTTTATGTGACAAAATGTACTGCTAAATTTAAAAACCTGTGTTACGTATTCATGAGAATATATGTGTTAAACTTATGACTATAACTGAAGACAATATCTGAAGGCAATTTGCACATTCCATTTTACTAATTTTGTAATTTCGCTGTCTATAAATAGAAACATTCGATGATAAGATAATTATGCAGTTAAAATAATCATTATTGCAGTTTAAAATATTAGCCTTTCTCTTCGACGGGGGAAAGGTTTAGTAGGGTTTTGTTGTTTCACTATTTGGAGGCCGAATGACGATTATTTAGAAACTCGGAGTCGATATAGTCAGAATACTGACTCAACATGATCATATACAGAAGGTGACTAAATTTCCAAATAGACACTTTTCATATGGAGGATTACTAATGTAAAAATAATCATCTCCAACATAGCAGCCATGGATCTAATAACCCTTTACCGCGAAGAAAGAAATGTAAGCCCATGGCTTGATGGATGTAATGCTTATTTTATGCATTAGTTACTAATCTTTAGAATACGTGTTTGAGAAAAGTTTGTTGTCTCCAAGCTGCCTAGATTTTTTATTTCTAATAGTGGAAGACTCTTGATATATTTTCTACGTTTGTTTCGACTGAGTAGTAACTGAAAATGAACAATTACCAGTGAAACTTTAGAGAAACTTCCCTTATGTGATGGATTTGCATTACTCTGCTAAGGAGATTACTGAAACCTAGATCCATGACTACTAAATTTTGGGGAAATTACAGGGAAGCATTTTGTTTATTTTCTTTGTGTTAAGGATGAGGGTAAGATAAAGACGCTATAAAACTTGAAAATGTTATGGGTCAATACTTTAACACTTGTTTTCCAAGAAAGAAAACTATTCATTTTTAAAGGTCTATTTCGAAAACTCCAGGAAAAATATTATAAGGATAAATGATTTGAAACGGTTTACACGGTACAAGCAGAACATATATGCATATCTATGTAAACATAGCCACAATCAGCATATACAAAAAGGAAGAAAGTATGGGCATATGTAATATAGCATATAAGAGTACTTTCAACATCTTATATAATGCAAAGCTTATCAGCAAAGAATCAGTTACACTCAGTCAAACAATTTTCAACCTTAACATTAAATAAAAGCTTTGCCCACCCTTGATTCGAACCATTTATGATGACCTTAACCCTTTTGTGGGCCATTTATTTCTCTTTTGAAGTTCTTCCAATTTTTTGTGTTTTATTATCAATTAAACAATAACATTTAAGGAAATATATTTTATTTTACGGAATTTCATATTTAAATTTAAATTTTAGAGGTGGGAAGCATACTTCCCAAGGAACCATCTACGGACATAAAAAAATTCAATTTAATGATGATTATTTGCCATAAAAAGATGAGAAGCATATTGCAATGCAGAAGGGTACATCATACTTTGCACACGTAGCGGGTCCTCTTTTCTTGTGCTTTTGTGCTACATTTCCTACATCGTCTATAGTTTGAAACCAACTTTGGCATATGGTTTCCCTTACTGGCTAATCGCACATCATCTGGAACTGCACACTTCTTCGCTTGGAAGCTAGCAGAACGACCTTTCCTTTTTCTTGAAGAATATCCGTCTATTTGCTGACAAGCTAATGCTATACGGAATGTCAGCTGGTCTAAACTTCTATTCCGTTTATTTACTTGCCATTTAGTTGCGTAGAACAAATATATATCAACAGAGGTGTCATAACAGAACAGCTTTCACAGAACCGGCTTCCGAACTTAATAACAAACTAGTTGGTACCTGTCAAAACATGACGGCTAGATAGTAAATAAATGTACTAATACACAGATTATGCTCAACACATAATTGTCAAATGTTGAAGATCATAATAATGCGCAGAAACAAATTAATGGTTAAGCGGCCTCGTGCTTAGTGAGTATCTAGAGACAGATTTTAAAATGTCACTGAGAATGCGCAGAGAGCAAATTTTTAATTGTAAATTATCGCTAATTAAACAGCGCGAAATAAAAATATTTCCATCAGTTTAATCTTATATTTCACAAACATAATTATCATAATTAGAAACCATCACCACAGCCCCCCACGCTTTCGCGTATCGGCAATAATATACTCCAAACCAGTCAACCGACAGTAAACCCGCCGGCCCAACAGGGCCCGCAGGGAAAAATCGGCAAAATTAAAACGCCTCTCAATCTGAATCCCGTCGATAATAACAAAAACTACTCCTATTAATGACAATCGCTAGACAGAAGAAACATTTTTTCCTCCTCTTATTCTTTTCCATCCACAGAAATTCTTAACACATTGTGAAAGGGAAACAATGATGAGTTAAATTCTACACAGTAATACAATAATACAATCTACTATACAAAAAAAATAGGGAAAAGCTTCTGTGAGCTTAACAATATAGTTCCCCATGACAATAATCATAGTACAATATAATTTGTAATAGAATTGTAGTGCACAACACTTAGAATTTCATTGACAATTCTAACCATAATTACAACAGGTGCCAATTATCATATAATTAATTAGACCAATAGTACCAATAGTTATATTTATTTCAAAGTGTTTCAAACAATAAGTGACAGAATTGCATCACTACTTCGACGCATTATAATAATTTAAACATTAGTGCCCTGGTGCAGCACCCAAATTATAATACAATAAATATAGGAATACCAGGAACGAGCCCCAGCAAAGCCCGGAGGAAACATTTAAATTATAGAGCAGTTGTTGTAGTAAATTAACCATAATTATATAAATTCAAATTTAAATTATAATTTTCTTTTATTTTATTTATTTATTTTTCTTTTTTTTAAGGGGACAAACAATCCTTAATTACTTTTTCTCTTTTTTTTTTATTTTCTTTAACCATGACACCATTTATTAGCGACGAATTCCTCCCGACATCGGCTGGGCCCGAACACGGCATCTCAACCATTGACAAACTACTAGGGGCCATACCGCTGTGCTAACCACCACGATAACTAAAATTTGTATTTGCACTTATACACATAGTATAATCACATTGCTCAACTAATTACTATTTCTAAATAAACAACGCAAGAATTCATTAATTAAAACAATTTAATAATTCCCATTGTATTTAATTTTATTTTAGGGCCATACTTAAATTTAATTAATAGTCCCCATATCATATTAATTAGCAGCAGCACAGCTCCTAGACCAAGAATATTGATTGGATACACAAAAAGCAATTACATTTGTACTGAGTGTATTTTGATATCAATTGTAGCAAATTTCAATTTGTGCACTTCACCCACTAAATCCCGGGATAAGCAGTAGTAGTTTTGGTAAGTTCTTGCTCCTATTTGTATATTTGTTATCTTAGTATATAACGTGTTAATTTGCTAAGCCTGACTAAGTATGATGTTTAAAGTTTGAATATACCCAGTGACAGTCATTAAGCCTATTACATTGACAATTTGTCAGCGAAGCCCTTTTAACATTTTATTAAGATTTACAGCAAATGGTGCAACCCCACAGTGTTAACTATAAATAAAAGCTATTTATTTTCAAATAATAACGCATTTCATGTACAAGGATCATAATTATCATAAAAATAAAAATGGCAGAGAGAGATCTAGAGAGACTCCTCCGTATTGAAACATGTTACTGAGCATGCGCAGAAATAAAATTTTAATTGCAAATTATAGCTTATTAATAAAAATAGCATCATTAATAAAAATATGCTGAAACTACAATACATGGTTCAAACTACCTACAAATGATAAAATAAAAAATCAAAAGTTGAGAATAAAATGTGTGTGAATATTTATCATTAAATCAATTTTAACATCTACTTTTATATTCAAAGTGATTGTACCTCTTTATTATTTATGCTACTTTTTTACGAGAAAAGAGGAATATTTTTTGATAGAATTTTCTTTAAAAATATTATTTTATGTGTAGAAAATGTATTGATAATCATTATCTTCTATTTTTATTTTGGAGTTTTCTAAATAAATGCTTTTTCCATTTTCCAAGATGCTACTTAAATTTTTGATTTATTGCTCCGGAATTTTTTTTTTTACAGCTGCATAATATAGAATAAAATTCCATTTTATAATGTTCTCCTTATCTCTGGAAAAATATCTGTAAGTCTTAACTGTTTTTTTGGTATAATTATAATATATCACCCTCTTACACACATATGTTAAAATTGCATGACCTGAGATATATAATTCTTAGCGAAGTTTTGCACCAGGTGAGAATGCATTGTAGTTCGTAGTGTTTAAATGGTAATTCATAGAAATTTCAGGAAAGGAAAAACTTCTAGGGATTTTACAACAAATTGGGGAAGAAATATTTGCCTATTACTTTAATTACCATCTGTTTAAGAGTATAAAATAAAACTATAGTTAATTTATTGAAGAGTATACTAATAAGATTTGCTCAGTTACGTACATCAAAAATTAATTACGGTTCTGATGGAATTATATTGCAAGTAAACGGAACAACCTATTTATTTTGAATATGAGAATCTTATTCATATTAGTTAATATTAATTATATAAAATCATGTGTTGCTTTTCTGTATATCTTTGTTATTGAATTACTATTTATACAATTTAGGAGGGAAATAAATGTGTAACATCTTTTGTTTACCGATTCTCCAATAAAAACTTAAGTATCCATGACAACTGAATAAAGGAAATAACCCTGGTATATTCAAATTAGGTTTTACTGTGGAATCCCTGTATTATAACTTTACACTATCACTATGATTGCACATCACTATATTAATTACGCATCCGTCGAAAAGCGTTATCAAATCCAGTAAACATTGTCGAAAATCCCATACTACGTGTTTCAAAAGCATCAGCTATACAACCGAACATTCTACTTGTTTACCTTTATTTAATTTACTGAAGTGCCGAATCAGTAAATAAAGGTAAAATTACGAGCTTTGCATTACTGGAATTAATAATTTATATATCCTAGGGTCATATGTTGCAAATAGATGAAACACGATTGAAATAGGTGTTCAGAGAAAGATTTTCATATCGAAGGATAAAGAAAATTGTTATCCGACGAGAATATGGTAGCGTGAGAGAAGGTTGGCGTCACAAATGGAAAAAAGAATATTCACCTGCATTGGGCATGAATATAATCTTCAAAAACTGGAGAGAGATATATACTAATAGTAATGCCCTAATTTAAGGTAAATCATCACATTAAATATGCATAAAACTACTAAATTTTTCATAAAATATTAAAATATTTCACAAAATAACATTTTTTTATAACTGTGCTACTATTTAAATATAAAACCCATGCATATGTGGGTAGATTTAAAACATTCTCACAATTCACCTTTCATTTATCGTTTTTTAATCTTACCTTTGGGATAAAAAGATATCAATTAAGATAAATGATATCACTCAGTTATTCATCTCTTTGGAGATATTATAGAGTATTTGAAAGATTTAATTATTTTATTCAGATGCTACGGTAGCTTTATTTTTAACTGAAAACAATAGTTGTCACTTTTGTTTAATTTCGAAAGAGTTAGGTCTGTCCTTTCAGCTCATAGATTTATAATTTTCAAGGTTAAATGTATAGCAGAATATTTAGCAATAATACATGAATACATTAAAACAATAAACAATAATACATGAACAATAAACATAAAGAATAATACATGAAAAATTATAAATTTTAAATAAATCTTTAGTTCCTTCAATTTTTTTCCAATGCGGCAAACAGTTTGGTTCCATCAATTATAACTGCTAAAATATACTGTATTATTGCTTTCCTGTGAGCTTATCGTTTCATTATTTACGTTTTATGTCTTTGCAGTGGCTTATCTAAATTAGGCATATTCAGTGCAGGAGCTTTTATAAATTGTATTCCCAAATGACTTAAAGAATGAACAAATATACATTATCTTTGCTCTGTTTTTATTGCTTTATTCTCCACATTTATGAAGATTGATTATCAAGCTTCGATAGCAGCACTTAGTAGGGATACAAGATTCTCTCAATGAAGTATATAGACACAAAGAGGAAGAATCTTAACACCACTTAAGGAATAAATATAAGAAATGTAGCATACTTCCATTAAGGACACTTTTATATATTCCCGTCATGGAGTGGAATAAGAGACATATACATCATTGCTACGAACTGTTTTTGAATATTCATTGTTACGTAATGACAATTCAGAAGAAGATGACCTTAGGTTGGAATATTTTTTTCAGTGGGCAAATATACATCATACTCTAATGGAAGAAATATGTTTACTACGATAAGGGTTAAGAGGGTGGAAAATTTCTTCATAAAACTTGTACATGGAACCCATTCTAACTGAGATATTGAATATAATGAACGAGTTCTTAGAGGAGAGCTATTATCCAAGCTCTGATAAATAATCTCAAAACTTATTTCTACGTTCAACTATCAATAATCTACAACATTCATTGAGCAAGCAATACTTATAAAAACTGATCAATATAAAATAATATTGAGTATTTATCTGTTCTTATAACTAACTAACACACACGCTAACACACACACACACACACACAGATAAGAAAAAAAAAACTTTCATACTATGAGATTGGATTTATTTTATTTCAGCGATATTATAATTATAAAATGATATACCTTCAAATATAATATGGGCAGCAATATTTTTTTTTCGTATTATTAAGATGTTTTTCTAATTATAGATCTAAGTCATTCATGCTACTTTTCTAAGCATAAAAAAGCTTAAACTAAGCTTAAACTTCGCATGTATTGCAACAAAATTCTGCAACTGAGTAATTTGTGAGGGACTTTCACCCTCAGGAATTGAATACAAGACCTCATAAGCAAAAATATATAGGGAGATTTTAGTTAAATATACAAGGTAAAGGGCTTTATATTTGCTTCCATTTAAGAATATTTCTTTCCATAAAGTTTATATCAATTTCCGCTGTGAATTTTTTTTCATGATACGCTTTTAAAATTGTTTATTTAGCGCAATCTCTTTTATTAATCAATGATTTGTTTCGAACTACAGTCTTACTGTGATTTGTTCATAAAATTTTTGTGAGTCCTATGTTGTAAATTTATCCTATCTGTCATGCAAATTTTATTTACATGAAAACTATACATTTAGCACAACGCAACATGTTGAAGCTTCTTATTATCAAAGTGAAAGCCTTTATTTATAACTCATATGTCTCAATGGCAACTGTATTATAAAACTTTTTAAGTAGTTTATTTTTTATAACATTAATTGGTTATTATATGTTATTTTGAGAAAAAAACAACATATCATCATTCAGGTTATTACCTGAAGAGATGTACGAACATAACCTGAAACAACATAACCTGAATAGATGTACGAAAAAAAACTTTTTTGTGCAATTAATTATTATGCAATTTTTAATTCCGGCAATATAATGCTTATTTGATGTATACAACATTCAATTCTAAAATATAATCCCGTCATTTTTATCATTGCTCATAACTCAGAAGTAAAATATTTAATAGTTGTCTTTAAAAGAATTATTTTTGTTGTTGCATTATGAAGCTAATACGAAAACATCGTGAGGGGATTTAGGAGTATGGGCCAAAAGGTCTAAGATTTCATTCCCAGTCAAAAGACTCAAAAGAAAGACATTTACAATATAACTGAATAGTTGTTTTTTTTTCAATATTGAGTTTCACAAAGATCTCCCAAAGAAGTTCATCCATATCTTTTTAACTACTTCTGACATACGGAACATCACGGACAGCTATTTTTAAATGAAAAATAAGTAATATCCCATTGGTCTACTTTTTTTACTGCCAAAGTAGTTACTAGTTTATTTCGTTTATGAGATGATTCTCAGAGAGACAAACTTTTTATAGCCCTGGTATGAATCAATTAACCCTAGATCTGGCAATGTTTAAAGAAATGTAATGAAGTTTAAAACAAATAAGTTGCAAGCTTAAACTGAAGAAATAGTTTACAATAGAAGTTGCTTTGATTATTTCTGAAAAACATGAGCCTAATAACCACGATAATGAACAGAGGATCAAAAAGGTGGAAATCAATACGAGGTTCAGGCAATATTCGAGAGATGATGCCACTGCTCTGAAATTTTTTATTCTTTCACACGGACCATGCTCCAAAGATATAGATAACAACTTGGTGGCAGAATAGACGCTTAGTCGCTGATTGACAAACATTTTAGCAGGGCAACTCGTATTGCTGGTCATTCAGGGGAGAAAAACAAATTCAGCACGTTTATGAACCATTACTTTGTAAGAGACAAAAGAGCAGAAGAAATTGAATCCAGGCTTGATAATTATTATCAGGCCTGGTATCTACCTTCGCTTAAAAGGACTTTTAAGTGGTTTGCTGAATTTCTTTCAGACCGAATTTCCCAAGTGACACTAAAAGTTCTAGTCACCTTCTGAGGTAGCTACGCAAAAAATTTTTCAAAAAAAAATCTGTGATATGAGGATGAAGGACAGAAGAATAAAATTGCGTAATATTTTTAAGGTTGTCGGAATCTCATAAGAGCGTGTATGTGATATCTTGCAGGAATATTCGGATGTGAGAAAGCTGCTGGAATGGTGAAGGCCGCGTTTGCAAACAATCGACCAAAATGGTGAACGAGTAAATGCTTCGAAGAACAATTTGAAGCTGTTTGAAAGAAATCTAGTTTATTTTTTGTTGTTTAGTAACATTTGATAAGATATGGCTACATTACTACAAGCCATAAATGATAATAAAACAGTGAAACATTGCGATGAAGGAGATGAAGTTGCACCAAAAAATCCTAAAACGGTTCCAACAGCATCAAAGGACATAGCCAAAGTTTTTTTTTTTCACAAAACCATAGTATAATCTTTATTGGCTACTTGGAGAGGTACAAAACAATAACTGACGAGTACTATGCGTCTTTAACGGATCGTTCAAATAGTAAAATCAAAAAGAAAAAAAGGCCTCATTTTACGAAAAATGGCTGAAGAGCTGTCAGAGAACTGTCATGAGGAAAAACCTGTTCTTTTTCATCGTGACAGTTCACCGGCTTTTTAATTATCGATATAGGGCGCGAAACTGTTAAAACTGCATTCCGAAATTATTCCCCATCTTCTATATTCTCCAAATGAGGACACCAAGGAAAACTACTTGTACCCAAATATGAAATAATTACTTTTTTTTTTTACCTATGGCTTTATTTGGAAAATTAATCCATATTTACAGGCAACACAAACAGCAAAGAACTAAGCATTGAAAAGATGCATAAAGCACAACAGTAAACAAAGTCAGATAAAACGTGTTAAAAGTTCATAGAAAGTTCATCATATCTCTAGCGTCCCAGTATAATTTGGTAAAGTTCTCACTTTTCTGGGCTTCTTGATCAAGTCCTGGGCATGTAAATAAATGATCTGCATTCATATTGCCAGCCCTGCAGACCTGGCATTCACTTTTGGTTAGGATGCCAATTCGGTTTAAATGTTCTGCTAGACAGTCGTGGCCTGTTTTAAGTCTGAAATGTGCCACTGCTTCTGTACGGGATTTATGACTATAGTCTTTCCAGCTGTCCTGGATCTCTTCCCAACGTTTCCCTTTAGATAGCAAGTTCTGCTCTGTCTTAAGTTTTAAAGAGATTTTGTTGTAGATGTTTTTCTTTATTGAGCCTGTAGAGATTGGATGAGTTATCTGTTGTTCTAGGGTTCCCTTCTTTGCTAACGAGTCGGCTCTTTCGTTACCTTCAATGCCAACGTGCGATGGGATCCATTGAAACACTATCACTTTATTATTGCTTTCAAGGAGTTTAATATTTAGCTTTATTTGGGAGATACCAGGCAATTCAGTGCGACGATTTGTCGTAACAGCCTGTATTGCAGCCATTGAGTCCACCGAAATTACAGCTTTAGTAAATAGGTTGGTATTCAATATGAGGCTGTTCACTGCCAATGAAATTGCTTGGATTTCAGCATCATAGCTAGACATGTCCCCTCCACCAGAAGCAGAATGAGAAAATAGTTTGCTATATACCCCGGAACCAGTCTTATCTTGAAGCCTGGAACCATCTGTGTAAACTCCCGTCCATTCAGACTCAGGGTATTTCTCATCTAATACACACAATGAGGTGGTTCTTAAAATTGGTTCCAGAATTCCTTTCTTGCCCGAGTTATCTATTTCCAGGTGATTTTCAATGTCCATAAAGTCTAGGGGGTTTACCAAGTTTGTATTCAAAACCGTCAATTCTGTAACATCAAATTCATCCAATAATTTTAGACAACTCTCAATTGGGGACACCTGTGTTTTTAATATGACCGTACCTCCATCATTAATCCAATTCGCCTTCTGTGAAGCTCTTAATCTAATGAATGTTCCCAAAGATTGTCTCTTGATTTCCGTGGCGATAGGGAGATTGTTGGTATATTTCTGCATGGCCAAGATCGGAGTTGTTTTGACTTCTCCTGTAATGATTGGGAGAGCTTTATTTTGTGCTCTCTCCAGGATATCCATCTTAGTTTTGGTATAGAGAGCAGTACTTCGCATCTATATTTAATTAATGGTTTTATATAGGTGTTGTAAGTTTTGTTTAGGGTCTCTTGGTTACAACCCCATTTAGCTCCTGCGAGTCTTTTCATAATTGGAGTTTTATTCTCTACCTTTTCTGTTACGTATTTGATGTGGTCATTAAAATTCAGTTTGTTGTCCAAGATCACTCCTAAATATGTGGTGCTATTACTTTTGCTGAGAGTGACATTATCTATGTGCAGGTTAAATTCTGCATTTACGTGTCTCAAAGAGAAAAATTGATAAACTGTTTTGGACTTATTAATAATCATGTTGTTGTCCATTGACCATGTATTCAGTGTCTTCAGGGCTTCGTTCATTGTCTTTTCAAGAATTCCCTTTTGGTCTTGATATTTTCTTGTGTTTTTAGCCTCTGTCCAGATGACTACGTCATCTGCAAACATACTCACTTCAATATCTTTGATTTTCTTTAGTTTAGTCACCAAGTCATTTATATAAATATTAAACAGAGAACAACTGCTAACTGTCCCTTGGGGCAGTCCTAATTTGCTTTGTTTGTATTTTGAGGCTTCCTCATTCCAGCAAGTTTGGATCCATCTTTGGGCTATGAATCTTTTGTACCAGTTGATCATGTTGCCTCCAATACCATGATCCCGGAGTTTGTCAATCAGCTTCCTTCTCCACATGGTGTCATATGCCCCCTGAAAGTCAACATATACTGCCAGGGAACTGTTATTTGAATTAAAGCCCGTTTTCAATTTATGTACCAGTTTCATTATAGAGTTTATCGTTGACATATTATTTCTGAAGCCGGCTTGTTCTTCAGCAAGGCATGACCTTGATTCCAGATAGTAATTTAACCGTACTGTAATCATATTTTCAAAGGTCTTTGCCAGGCAGGAAGTTAGTGCTATTGGTCTATAAGATCCTATATTATCACGTGGTTTGCCTGGATTTAAGATAAGGATAACTTTGGCCTTTAGCCAGTCAGTTGGTAAAGTACATCTCTCGTTCCAAAACCTGTTGTAAATGTTCAGAAGAACCATTCGTGAGTTTTGACCCATGTGGATCAGAAACTCTGGGAATATTTTATCTGGGCCTGGTTGTTTCTTCACTTTTAGATATTCTATGGCCATATTTAATTCTTCCATGGTGTAATTTTCCTGAAATAATTTTTCTGTATCGACTATCTCGGGGTATTTTTTGTTCTGAGCACGTTTTATCCTTTTGTTCTCTTTCCCTTTGTCTTTATCTAAGGGGTATCGACCAGCAAAGAAGTTGTTAAATTTGTTTGCCATAAGTGCGTTGTCACTAATTTCACGGTTACCCGACTTGATAGGATAGTTACTTCTTTGCGTTGGTTTATTGTTTAGTGGGTTTAACAGATTGTACGCCTTTCTTCCATCTTTTATATAATCTAAATCATTAATGAAGTTGTCCCAGGCCTGTCGTTTGGCTTCCAGTACTTTTCTTTTCATGATTGCACACTCTTTGCGCCAGTTTTGAACGTCCAGTTTGTGCTCTTCGCTGGTCTTTCCGTCCTTTTCTTCTGCTCTTTGCCTTGCTGTCTCTCTTATTTCTCTTTGGATTTCCAGATCCTCGTTCCAAAATGGCTGGTATTTTTTCACCTTGCCTCGCGGGATATGTTTTTTCGCACAAAAAAGGAGGGACGTTGTGAACATTGCTAGGGCTTGATGTGCCAAATTGTAGTTGTTTATACTTGCTACCTGTATGCCAAGATCTTCGGTAAAGGACTTCCAATTTGCCTTATTAAAATTCCACACAGTTCTTGTATTTCTAACTTTTTGTTTTTGGTCTATGGTGATTAAAGTATTTATCATACGATGACCGCTGCCAGGGTCCCCGAGTACAGCTTTTTTGGTGTAGTCTAACAAATTTGCTGACACCATAGTGATATCCGGGTTAGTTGAACTGCCCGAGAAATGTATGAATTTTCCAGGATCGTCTTTGTTGTACAGTATAAACATCGCATTTCCATCCGCATAGTCATCAACAGTCTTGCCTACTTTATTCTGGTAGGTATATCCCCAATTGGGTGAGGCGGCATTCAAGTCACCAACGATTATGGTGTTTCTGTTTGTTGTTAGAATGTCTAAATTTAAGTTATTGTTGTTTGGTGGGCTATAAATGCCGTAGATTTTCAGGAGATTTCTGTCATTCCAGACGTTGATAGCTACTATTTCTGCTTTATCATGAGAGTTCATCCTTTTCACTTGCTCAAACGATGTGCACAGTCTTCTATGGACTCCCACCAGTATTCCGCTTGCTTCTGTCTGCTTTTGGGAAGGACATGGAATATAAAGTCCTTCATTGTAAAGTATTTCAAGTATTGTTCTCTTATATTTGCCTCTTGGATCACTAGAATATCGATGTTTTCCTCCACTATGACCTTCTTTACCTCTAAGAATTTTGCACTTGATAATCCGCCTGCATTCCACTGGAGTACAGAAAAGCAAAAGTTCCTCATATCTTCGCGGTGAGCCTGCAGCCAGAGTTGTTACTCATTTAGCACCACCCAGGAGACACGTGTGATTTAAGGATATCACGGACGCGAGCAACATTACCTCCCTTGAAATAATTACTGCAAAACAGAAATTTGCATCGAATCCCGAAGTGATGAGTGAAACAATTGCCTGTTTTGTATAACAAGACTTTCTTTATGGAAGGATAAAAATGTTTGTAAATCATTGAACAAAATGTATCGACCTTAAGAGCGATTATGTTGTAAAATAAACAAAAACTTTTAACTATTTTGGCATGTACATATCAAGTAAGCCTCGCAGACCGCATCTCATAGCTACTATATGAAACTTATGTTTAAGATGTGTTCATTGTTTAACATAACAAAAAAAATGTTATGTTAAATAATGTTAAATATTTAGCAACAATAAGGGAAAATCTAAGATTAAAAATTCCTTCTCTACTTTCAAATTATCCCAGAAAAATTTCCATAGCCTTACTAAAGGAAATTTTTTAAAAGATGGTATAAAATTTGTATGCCTTAAAGTTGTAGATAAAATTTAATAATTAATTTATTGTATTTAAAACAAATAACACATTGTATTTGGTATTGACGTAAACTCGTTAAACCTATAGCAGTCTTGACAATAAATCTATTATTATGCTATTTGTTTCACAGATTTAAGGATTAGGTATGATTAAAAAAACTCTTATATTTTTAGATGTTTTCAGCTTGAATTTTGGCCCTAAGTTATCAGTTCCTTTAATGCTTTATTTCTTTTAAGTTTTCTACGCGTATTACAATTTTCTTCTTCGTTTATATGATTAATTCTCAAATTTCGTTGTATATTTTGCATTATTTTATAAAATTCCTGGTATAGACACTTTGATTTTCGCTTCTGTCATAAATTAGTAGCAGATTACTGATGAGAAACATTTCTTTACTTGCATAAATATTCATTTAGTTTATGAACTGGTCAAAATATAATCTTTTATTAATGGAATAAAACACAGATAATGAGTAAACGTATTATATTCATGCATAAATTTTTCTCATAATATTTCTTTGAAATAGAGTTTAACTAAAGATCTTAGATAAATATTAATTATAAATCTGCTCTCTTCACATAAATCTGAATAAGAAAATAAAACTTAATTATTTCTACAATGGCATAGTCTTATAATATTTCTGGGAAAAAAATGTTTTTTGGAAAAGCATAAATGTTAAAGCCAGACAATATTTGAAAGCATGAATGCAAATAGTTATTGCAGCTTTTACTAGTATTGTCTAAAAACACATTATTCATTGGAAATTTAATTTAAACAAAGGCCCCACTGTTTATGAATAATAAAATTGTTTCGGCTCAAAACTGCAACAGTAATTTATCATATAGTATTATATTAACACAGATAAATATAATGTGATATAAGAAATAACTGATGATTTATAGATGACAAATTTAAAAATTATTAAAAATGCTTGAATTTTTATACATTACATAAGTTCTCACAATTAAGAACCGATCTTCATTAAAATACACGAAATATTCTGTAAATGATAAGTAATCTCTCAAAAGGGAAAGAAAATAAGATGTGAGGAAAATATTTAAGATGAAGAGTTCTAGACGGGTCTGTATGATGCCATTATGCACGGGTGTTTATTGCTTTATACCGGGAATTAGGAATTTGGTTTGAACGGGTATGTACTTATATCAGTATGTAGGGTCATGTATTACCTTAAACGGGCTGCTTACTGCCATCAGTTTGAATAAGAGTGTATACTTAATTCATCCTTAGAGCTGTTTTATTTGTTTTTATTGATCCAACATTTTATTTGTTTTTATTGTTGTATTTACAGCACGGAAAACAAAAGGACTCGATTCATTTTCAAAAATTTAATAGTTTGCTCAATTTTATGACGAAAAGAATGGATTTTCTCTTAAAGCCTTTGGTAAATGTCTGTGTAATATCTGCGAGACCTTTAACGACAAATTTTAAATGAAAAAACTGTTATTGGAAACGCTATATATATATATATATATATATATATATATATATATAATGTGTGATGCCCCGTACCTCATGCCGTGGAGGAGAGGCATAGCACTAATCAGAGGCCTAGCCGGCATGAAGGTGTGATGCTGTCGGGCGAATTGTAGATCTAGGGAATCACTTACGAACGTTAGGCGATACACGCACACATGGAGCCATTGATGGAATACACAACTTCGAAGACCTGCTTTATTTATTTGAAGGCATTAGCTGCAGTGGCCACATGACTTGGCCTGTCGGGGCGCGGATTATATTACAAGACAGAAGCGGACCGCAGGTCCGACAGCAACGAAAGTTAGACACCAAGAGACGGAAATCTTCTGTTCACGCAAATAGTAAATATGTGCTTTTCGATATTGATGCCAGATGGCCTAAACTACTTAATATTTTAATTGGGCGACTTTAGATTCGTGGAGTTCACGTGTCCACTTAAGTTTATCGGGGACTATACTGCTAGATCCCACGCTTGTTAGAACCGCGAACTATTCACCTGAGTGCAGGATAATTGGCCATAAAGTTCTTATAAAGTGTGGTTTTTGACGTTACAGCACCCATAAATACAGAGTGGTTCGAGGGCTCTTCAAGAATTTTGACACTATACTGACATTCAGAATCTCATAACTTCTAACGCTCATATCTAAGGATGTTATTGAGTTCAGCTACTTCACATGCCTGTATCATGATCTGCAGGGCTACGATAAATTATCTTATTTTACTTTTAGGTGGCATTTTTGGAAAAAGGGGTCGTGCTTTATTAACAGGATAATTTTAAATACGCTTTAGATATCTAATGGTGGGCCGTTATTATCACAATACCCCCCTTCCGGAAAATGACTTGCGAGAGGGGCCGGGCCTGCAGCGAAATTTGGAAAATATTCTTCAAGTCGTGACAACAACTCAGATTAGTATAAAAAGTTTCTGGAAACAATAAGTGCCCTTGATATCGGTTGTACTGTTGAAGAACTCAAAAGACGCATAATTGCTGCAGTTTCATGTGTTACGGAATCCATTTTGGAACACACATAGGCTGAGATTGATTGCCATCTAGATGTTTTCCATGCCACAATAGTTGCACACATTGAAATTCATCGACTATACTAAAAAACTGTAATATATAAGGTAACACATATATGAATTTCTAGTTCCTGCCTTGTGTACATTTTTGTATAAGTTTTTAAAATATGTCAAGGTCTTTGAGACACCCTGTATATATATATATATATATATATATATATATATATATATATATATATATATATATGGGAACGCTTGCAACGCAGCGGTGAGTAAACGAGGCGACGACAGTGCCATCCCGCGGAGAGAGGTGTTACTCGTGAGTTGACCCCTGGATGCCGACGCTCACGGACGTGGGAGAGAATGGGCAGACGGCCCTGTAACTGAAGTTTGACCAAGACGGCCCTAGAAGTATATTTGTATTTTCCAGTGACTGTTGTAAAGACGTTACCTTGATACTCAACTCAACTCTTTATGTATATATTAATTTACTACTTTTATATCTAATCAAGTTTAAATATAGATAATCTAAAATTACACATGTATTGTGAAGTTATTGATGACTGTAGAATTCGCTTCCCACACACACACACACGCATATATATATATATATATATATATATATATATATATATATATATATATATATGTGATGGCCGTACCTCACGCCGCGGAGGATAGGCATGGCACTTATCGGAGGCGTAGCCGTCACGAGGGAGTGATGCAGTCGGGCGAATTGTAGATCCAGGGAATCACTTACGAACCTTAGGCGAGACACGCAGTCTTAGAGCCATTGATGAGATACACCACTTCGAAGACTTGCTTTATTTATTTGAAGGCATTAGCTGCAGCTTCCACATGACTTGGCTTTACAGGGCGGGTCTTACATTACAAGACAGAAGCGGACCTCAGGTCCAACATCAACGAGAGTTAGACACCAAGAGAAGAAATATTCTTTTCACGCACATAGTAAATAAGTGCTTTGCGATAATGACGCCAGAGGGCCTAAAACTTCTTAATATTTTAATTGGGCGACTTTAGATTCGTGGAGTTCACGTGTCCACTTAAGTTTATCGGGGACTTTACTGCTAGATCCCGTGCTTGCTAGAACCGCGACCTCTTGACCTGAGTGTAGGATAAGTGGCCATAAAATTCTTGCAAAGTGTGGTTTTTGACGTTACAGAACCTATAAATTCAGAGTGATTCGAGGGCTCTTCAAGATTTTTGACACTATACTGACATTCGGAATCTCATAACTTCTAACACTCATATTTGGGGATGTTATTGAGTTCAGCTACTTCACATGCCTGTATAATGATCTGCAGGGATAATATAATTTATCATATTTTACTTTTAGGTTCCAATTTTGGAAAAAGAGGTCGTGCTTTATTAACAGGGTAATTTTAAATACGCTTTATATAATGGTGGGCCATTATTATCATATATATATATATATATATATATATATATATATATATATATATATATATATAATGTGTGTCTGTGTCTTAGGTAGGGTAGCATTAAATTACTTAACATTTATTAACCATTTAAAATAACAAAAATTATCTAAAACTCCCGTTCAATATAATGGTAATAACCAAAAAATATTGATTACGTTTTTCTTATTACATGGTTTTTTTTACTTCAATATTTTTCCCTTGTGATTAGCGTAAAGAAGAACAACATTAGTATATCCCTGAATTTTTGTAAAGATTACTTTAATACCCGTACGGTTTTAAATTAAAATGAAAGTTACACCATTTAACCCTTTTCCTACATTGATTTCCACTGACATTTTCAAAATTTAATGAGGATTATACTATATGTATTAAATTACTGATTTATTTCTGAGATATAATTCTTGCTGAATGCCGTAGAAAGTGTACTTGTTCATATTCCAATAACAATCCATAACTTAAATATACCTTTTCATAAGTGTTCTTTAACGTGATAATATCGAAGTTCATGTACAAGAGATTTAACAACAGTTTATTACGTGTAAACTCTTTTTAACAGGTATTACAACATATTTTATGTATTGTTACGAAATTCTTCGAAACATAATCCATTACATACTTTATTATAGAAGCATTCAACAAAAGAAATTAGGAATTTGTAGTTACAATAAATGGAATTGATCACTTATTATTTTCTGTGTTTGATAACTGCACTGTCCAGTAAAGAACTACTAATTCAAATTTAACGGTAGATGTCAAGTAAATATTCTTCTGTTTTGCTAGCTTCAGTTGTTAACATTAGGGCATATGCAGTGAGTAGACAAACGCAAATGAACTTTTGAAGCTTCTCAAATCAGTCACAGATACTCTTCGATATGCATAATTAATTAACTTGTGTGAGTGTCTATTATGTATAGAATTAGGAAAAGAAGAGGTGTTACAGGGCATAAAGATGCAGTTGTCGGGGATGGATAGTGAGTTAATCAGAGTGCTTGAGTTTGCACCTAGCAGTTTAGTCTAATATTGATTATCGAGATTTATTAAGACGTGTACACCTCTTATAAATAATTACATTATTTTTGTGATGCCGTTATTTCATTAATATCATTCCACTAATTATATTTCCAACGAAAGTGGGGGATTTTTATCCCCAATTTGCTCCGAAACTTTCTGCATCACTTTAACTATCTTAGTAGTAAGTAATAAGTTCTAAAATTATCCCGTTAGATTATAACCCAATACTTTTAGAACTCGATTATGTTGAATATGAACGGTAACCATTTTAAATGTTATTCTGAAATTATTGGATTTTCATTTGACCCGATAATTTTAAAACTTATTTATTATGTAACTAAGATAGTTAAAGGATAAATGCTTACGGGGAAGTTGACGATTAATTTGAATTAGATCCTAACAGGATAATTGTTGTATTTTATAAACATCAAAGTACTAAAATGCAAACTTAGTTTGATGTAAAATTAATTAATTGTAAAGGAAGTTAGATATATAACTGATATTTGTTTTGATTCGCGAATATTTTATGTATATGACAGTTATCCTATTAAAACCTTACTAACTAACCGTAGTATATACTCCTTTGAAAATTTTAGTTTACTTTTATTAATATTGATAACGAATATCATAAAGTTCAAAATATTCCTTCTCGTACTTTGCATCAATTGGAAACAATGGGAACAGTCTTTGAATTAAATATAATTTCCGAGAAATATATTTCAAGAAATATTTATTAAAAGCAAAGTTGCAGGTTATTACAGATATAGTTTGAAGGTTTTCAGATCTTACAATAAAAATATTTATTTGCAAATTTATTTCAGTTTGATTGTTTTTCAGAAACAAAGACTCCTTACAACATATACTTTCACAACATAGTCTATATAACTCTGATAATCATCAAACAAATGAAGATTCTCAATTTATTCATTCCTCTCTCTTATCCAGTCTAATGTCTAGTCATTCAACCAGATTACAATCGGATTCTAAAAATTTTTTATGTCTGTATGATATGAAACTTTCAGATCTTTATTAGAAAAAAAGCTAAGAATATCGGTACTTATATCGCTGATAATAAGTTGCGAAGACATTCTAATAACATGGCCTTTTAAAAGTTATCGAATGATTAAGGTATACGCATTTTGTTTTGGAACATTTCATAAATATTTTATGAGTCATTTAATGAATTATTTCATGAATAAAACATGCATAATGGTGCAAAATATTTCTCCCACAAAATGTTGCCTAGTCTGTGTTTTGAAATATTTGCGCATATTCTTTGAAGATAATACATACTGAAATTGTAATAACGGAAATAATTCGGATTTTCTTCATTTTAAAATGTCTGAATATTAAGTTATGTAAACAATTTTCTTTCAATAGATCTATAGACAGGAATATTTTATAAGTGTATTTGGTGTCTGAA
Organism: Dolomedes plantarius; assembly: GCA_907164885.2. NCBI lineage: Eukaryota > Metazoa > Arthropoda > Arachnida > Araneae > Dolomedidae > Dolomedes > Dolomedes plantarius. The sequence continues at coordinate 87,054,486 of OU015494.1, read as the reverse complement.
ATATAAATAATATAAAGTTTTAAATTAAATAAAAATTTTACGTTAGTTATCATTAATATTATTGATTAATACTAAATACTATTTATATACTAAAATATACGACTATTGCAAACTGATTAGATGCCTATCTTAGATTTATTTTAAATTAGTTTAAGGCGTAGTTCTCCTGTTTCAATTCGCAAATTATTATGTGTTATCAAGGATTATTTTTGTCTATTTTGAGTTTTTTAAACAAAGCAGATGTTCACACACATGGTGTTTAAGAATTGTGTAAATAAATAACAGTAACGTATTCTACTAATTTACAGTAATTGAATTATTCAGTTGATTTCGCAACCAATAGAGTGTTTGTTTGTCTTTTTTGCTCTGCAAATCTTGAAAAATGATCGCATAGAAGATTCTATTACTTCAATGTATCCTAAAATGTGTACCAAGAATTTTTTTAAAGATAAAGAGCTTTTTTTTCACTTACACTCACGGTTACGGTTGATTAAGTTACATTATTTACATTTTAAAAGATTCTGAAAACTTGGTGTAAATCGTTGATTCCATAAAGTCTTTTCAACATCTGCTATCCACGTCGATTTCAGCTTTCTTGTGAACCATTTTTCATATTTCACATATCTCATTATTCGTAAACTTGTATCTTTATATATGTAAACTACTGTTGAGGTATATTGTATTCGTGTTTAGAATATGAGGTAGGGGTAGATCCGCACAAACGAATAGAAAATCTAAACCGCTAAGAAAGATATATGGATATAAACTCTATATGCTGTCTTCCTTAGATAGCCTTTAACACCCAAGAATATGTTTAGATGCAAAACGTTTATACAAAGAAGAATATATTACGTTAACATAAATAAAACTATTATAACATTTACATAAAGCAAATACACTGCTGGCCACTGTAAATACAACTACCTGAAGGAAACATGCAAATAACATGAAATTTACAACATGCATTAGCGGAGGTGAGATATGCAAATGATTAGAATTTCATCGCAGACGCACATCACGCGCGCCTGTGGCCCCACTTCAAAGCGCTATTTACGGCTTGGAGATTTCGACGATTTCAAGTTCGGCAATTGTGTTTTTCTTGTGGTTTTTTTTTTTAAAACGATCAATTATGCCTCGTCAAAAACAGCGATCATCTTTTGATCAAGTATTCGAGTTCGACAGAGGAAGGATACTGGCCTACCGAGATTGTGGATTATCTTTCAGGGAAATCGGTAGTCGTGTTGGACGAAACCAAACAACTGTAATGCGGATATGTGATCGTTGGACGCAGGAGGGTACGACGGACCGGCGTGTTCGATCGCATCCACCTCAGCTCACCACTTCACGTGATGCACTTTGTGCGCATGGCAGTGACGGATCGCTCAGTCACATCATGAACCATAGCACAGCACATGCAGTCTGTAACGCATCATCCAGTGTCTGCGCGTACCATTCGACGCCGTTTACAGCAGAGTGCAAGACATCCGCAAGACATCCGCAAGACATCCATTGCTTTGTCTACACTTGACGCAGAACTACAGACGTCTACTCCGCCAATGGTGCGATGACAGAAGGATGTGGACGGCAGAATGGAATAAAATGTCTTTTCTGACGAGTCACGCTTCTGTCTGCAACACCACGATGGTCGCATTCGAGTCTGGAGACACCATGAAGAGAGGATGCTGAAGAGCTGCGTTATGCACCACCACACTGGTACTGCACCGGGTATTATGGTATGGGGCGGTATTGAATATCAATCTCGCACACCTCTAGTACGCATTGCCGTTACTTTAAACAGCCAGCGCTATATCTCCGAGGTGTTGGAGCCAGTTGTCCTTCCTTACCTTCAGGCCCACAGCCATATTTCAACAGGATAATGCGCGACCACACGTGGCACGCATTTTCCAACGGTTCTTCGTCAATCGCCAGATTGAATTGCTTCCCTCGCCGCCTCGCTCTCCGGATCTTTCGCCGATAGAAAACATGTGGTCCATGGTTGCTCTACGATTGACCCAGATTCCATCCCCAGCTGCCACAGCATATCAACTTTGGCAACGTGTGGAAGCTGCTTGGTCTGTTGTACCCCAAGAACTCATTCAAAGTCTCTTTGAATCAATGCCGAGGCGTGTGGCAGCGGTGATCTCCAACAATGGCTGGTACTCTGGCTACTGATTTTGGCAGGAACCACACTTCACAGAAGTCTATAAATTTAATCATTTGATACTTGGTCAACATGTTATCTACAAAATAAATTTTGTTGTGATATCTCTTGTCTTTCTTGGTGTTGCAATTTGAGTGGCCAGCAGTGTATATATCCATACATAAATTATCATATTACGTTTACACAAATAAAAATGTTATAACATTTACATAAATAAAAATATAATGTAGACATAGAAATTCTACAATATATTTTTACTTATCGAAATTGTTTTGTTTCACATACGTTTGGTTATGTGATCAAATTTTCACATTTAAATTTTGAAGTCTGTATTAAAATCGTATGGTTGGAGAGCGGATGGGAATATATATAAATTAAGTGTAGAATGAAAGCGAAAAGAAACTTTAATGCTTTTAATGGATTTAAATGGTAATGTAATTTTCATCACGTGTCTACTTGAACAATACTCACTTATTTATTCGGTAATTGTTATATTTTTAGCTTTGCAAATATTTGATCAAATATTAGGTTATGGGGTTCTGTTAGAGGTCAAATGTATAGGTTTATAAAATATTCATTTTATAAACATTTTTTTCGAATATTTGTATTGATATATAATTATACTTTAATATATATATATATATATATATATATATATATATATATATATATATATACACTGCTGGCCACCCATATTGCAACACCAAGAAAGACAAGAGATATCACAACAAAATTTATTTTGTAGATAACATGTTGACCAAGTATCAAATGATTAAATTTATAGACTTCTGTGAAGTGTGGTTCCTGCCAAAATCAGTAGCCAGAGTATCCGCCATTGTTGGAGATCATCGCTGCCACACGCCTCGGCATTGATTCAAAGAGACTTTGGATGAGTTCTTGGGGTACAGCAGACCAAGCAGCTTCCACACGTTTCCAAAGTTGATCTGCTGTGGCAGCTGGGGATGGAATCTAGGTCAATCGTAGAGCAACCATGGACCACATGTTTTCTATCGGCGAAAGATCCGGAGAGCGAGGCGGCCAGGGAAGCAATTCAAACTGGCGATTGACGAAGAACCGTTCGACAATGCGTGCCAAGTGTGGTCGCGCATTATCCTGTTGAAATATGGCTGTGGGCAAGCCCTGAAGGTAAGGAAGGACAACTGGCTCCAACACCTCGCAGATGTAGTGCTGGCTGTTTAAAGTACCGTCAATGCGTACTAGAGGTGTGCGAGAGTGATATCCAATACCGCCCCATACCATAATATCCGGTGCAGGACCAGTGCGGCGGTGCTTAACGCAGCTGTTCAGCATCCTCTCTTCACGGTGTCTCCAGACTCGAATGCGACCATCGTGGTGTTGCAGACAGAAGCGTGACTCGTCAGTAAAGACAATTTCATTCCATTTTGCCGTCCACACCCTTCTGTCATCGCACCATTGGCGGCGGAGACGTCTGTGGTTCTGCGTCGAGGGTAGACAAAGCAATGGACGTCTTGCGGACAGACCACTCTGCTGTAAACGGTGTCGAATGGTACGCGCAGACACTGGATGATGCGTTACACACTGCATGTGCTGTGCTATGGTTCGTGATGTGACTGAGCGATCCGTCACTGCCATGCGCACAATTTGCCTGTCATCACTTGAAGTGGTGCGCTGAGGTGGATGCGATCGAACACGCCGGTCCGTCGTACCCTCCTGCATCCAACGATCACATATCCGCATTACAGTTGTTTGGTTTCATCGAACATGACTACCGATATCCCTGAAAGATAATCCACAATCTCGGTAGGCCACTATCCTTCCTCTGTCGAACTAGGATACTTGATCAAAAGATGATCGCTGCTTTCGACGAGGCATAATTGATCGTTTTTTTGAAAAAAACACAAGAAAAACACAATTGCCGAACTTGAAATCGTCGAAATCTCCAAGCCTTAAATAGCGCTTTGAAGTGGCGCCACAGGCGCGCGTGATGTGCGTCTGCTCTGAAATTCCAATCATTTGCATATCTCACGTCCACTAATGCATGTTGTAAATTTCATGTTATTTGCATGTTTCCTTCAGGGTGTTGCATTTACAGTGGCCACCAGTGTATATACTGTTGGCCATTAAAATTGCATCACCATGAAGGAGGGATGATACAAAAATAAAATTCCCATAATAGGAAGAAGCTGTTGAGATATGCAAATGATTAGCATTTAGGCGCAATCAAACAATGCAGGAGGAAAAACCACATCGCAAACTCTGTATAAAATGAAATTTACGCAGCGGGATTCTCATTCGGAAATCGCATTTGAATGTTGGTTGTTTGTGAGAAGATCATGATAGGCCTCGTATATGAAGGAGAAAGGGATACCAGCACGTGTCGGAATTCGATAGCGACAGGACTGTGGCCTATCGAGAGTGCGGTTTATCGTTCCGCGATATTGCTACACGGATTGGTCGGAATCCAACTACTGTCATGCGAATATGGAATCGATGGGTTCAGGAGGGTTTTATTGAACGTCATGCAGGTTCTCAACGGCCTCCCGCCACTAATGCCCGAGAGGACAGAAATGTTGTCAAGTCGGCCTTGCAGGATCGTACAGCCACATCACGGACCTTGAGTCAAAAAGTGGGCTTGTTTATAGCACGGCAAGTATCCGCATGGACTGTGCGACGACGTCTGGAGCAGAACGGATGGTCTGCGCGGCGAATATTACTGCGTCTTCCCTTGGCACTGCAGCATAGAGACGCGCGGCGACAGTGGTACACCCAAGGACAAAACTGGATACAGGAGTGGAACCACGTCGTATTTTCAGGCGTGTCCCGGTTCTGGGGGCAGCATCATGATGGACGTATCTGTGTCTAGAAGCACCGAGGAGAACGCACGTGGCTTACTTGCATTCGATGTCTTTCCATTTGACCAGCTGCAATGTGCCGGTTCCCTTTATAATTATAGCGGTGTATAGATCATTTTCCGCCTCTTTACTGCCAGGACGACCTCCTATCTTGCCCCTGGTACACTGTCCACTTGTTTGACACGTTGCCCAAAGTCTGGAAACAACACTGTGGGCGATGTCGAATCCCCTAGCAACATCTGCAATTTATCGCACTTTCACCAGTTTTCCAATTATCTGTCCGAATTATCTGTAAAATCATCTCAAAGATGTCTGCTAGACATGACCTCAATTTCCTAAACGCAACGTTCTTCCAATCTGTTTAAATGGAACATTCAACACTCCCTAGCTGCAATCTCCGAATGCCTGAAAACCATTCTGTACGCCGTAACGTGACCAACTAATGCGATAATCAAAAATTTACACCGACACTTTGATTCGCATTGCATCATACCTTTATGCAAATTCCCACATCGTTTATCGAAACATCCGTCCACAGGTTTTGTCCACCAGTGTATATATATATATAACTTATGTAGATAAAGCACCCAATAATTATGCAATTATTTGTATAAAATATTTTGCTATTTGTTTAAAAAAAAGCTAGAAAATAGTGATCTATTTCAGCCATTAAAAGATACTACCTGTATTACAGAGGCTGTTCACACATTTTTATGACGATGTATATTGTATTCACAAAACTAAATTACATAAAATTCTTGTGTTTTAAATGTTCTATTTGACATCCCTTATTCTGAGCTATCTTTCGACACCGCAATTTCCAGGATAATAATGCCTTTTGAAGTGTCAGAAGGGGTATTCTATCCCATTCCTCCTGAACAGCTTTCCAGAGTCCTGTAAGGGTTTTGGGACGACGTTTGGATAATGCAGATTTTAAAAGTCCGAAAGCACAAAAATCCATAAGTGATACATCGGGAGATTTAGTAGAGATATCAGTAAAGGGTATGGCCTTGATACCAGTTTTTTGTTCGATTTCTTTTAGGAAATTTACAGTGGATTTTGATGTGTGACTGCTAGCTTTGTCCTGATGGAGTCTCACAGATTGATGGCACTGTGGGTAAAGCGATGGTATTTCATTCAGAAAAATTGGCGATTAAATATGTTCCTGATATTATTTGGAGTTAATCTTGACATTTTTTCCACTCTCTTTATTTTTAACTTGCCATTATAAGAAAAACCAGCAACAATCATGAATTCCTTAGAAAAACTTTCTTTCGATTCTTTGAACCATGTACTTAAATTTTTTTCTCCCCTTTTATGATAATAAATGGCTCTTTTTTTGTTGCAATCATTTAAATACACCCATGATTCATCTATTGTGACAATTGTTTTCCATTTTTCTTTAGATAAGTGTTTCTCATATAAAATTCTGCAGCGTGTCCTGCGTTCAGCGATATGATTTGGAAGAAGACGATGCACATTGCGTTTTTTCGCTTTCTTAAGATTTAAATCAACGTTTATAATTTTTTTACAGTGGAAACCGAGCATTTTAATGATTTTGCAACTGTCCTTTGACTAGGGGGATTTTCTTTTAACATTAAACAACGTACCTTTGCAATAGTCGAAGATGTCCGTTTTTTCCTTGGATACTTGTTTGGAATTTTTGTCCCACTTGAGGCTCCAATTTGACGTTTTTTTTTCCTTTCTTGTTGACGATATTACCTATCGACGGTTTAGATATCACAAAACCATGACTCTCACATCGTTTTTGGATAACGGAGTATGCTTATTTCTCTTTGGAAAGAGCATAAATGTAGCCTTCGAACCACTGCTTTGTTAAAAACGCCATTTTGAATAAAAACAAAACTTTCAAGCCGCAGACGATAATTTTGACTTTTAAAAACATAGTACAATTGCAATTATTTCTTTTGTAGCAAACGATTTTTTATTACCGCTTACCAAAATCGTCTAAAAAATGTGCGAACAGCCTCTGTATTATTAACCGATTAACCGCTATAACTATAAGGGGTGAATTTTTTTTTATACAAATAATATTGGCTATTCATTTGAACATATACAACATTAATTTATGGGGAAAATAACAAAACTGGTCTTAACTTTTGAAAAATCGAGTGTTGCGTTCGCTCAAAGTCAGCGGAATAAGAGTATTGACATTAAGTGAGTTCAACTGAACTTCTGCAGGGTATTCTTCGATTTGAGCACTGGGAATTTTTTGCTTTGTTACGCTTTCGAAAGAAAATGATCACTTTGCAGGTAAATAATTTATCATAAAGATTTAACTTATTTTTCCTTTGCAAAATTACTGATTATATCCAGAAAACAGTTTAAATCATGAAAAGCTTCTTGTTTTCGCTTTCGAACTGAAAATTGTAATAACCCCTCTCTTTCTTTCGAACACATTTCACCGATTGAAATTGGTACATTTGGATGCGGTTTTCCGAATCGTATCCAAACCAAATTGTTGAAACTTTCTATTTAGCAAGTTTAGGTACGGTTTCACCTTATATAATTTATCTTTGCTATCGATTCGACTGTTATCAAACAAATGTAAATCCTGTTTCATGTTCCTGTACTGAAAACGTGACATCAATTCTCGCAAAATAGGAACAGAAATGTCTTTATGAAGAGATCAGTAAATTTCTTCCCAAGGTAAAGAATAATAACCCGTCGGCAACAATATTCCAATGAACCGTCTCATGTAGGCTTCATATGCTAAAAAATGGGGGCGATTCTTTTGTTGGGCACATGAGTTTGTCTATTCGACGAGAAGGGAAAAAACCTTTGAGCCAAAGAGAAGATCAAAAATCTCTGCACTAGTTTTATCCTGTATTAGAATTTTTCATAGTTCCGATTTGATCTTTTTCTTCCTTTTTCGGCTGAGACATATTCAATGGTCCCATCTTTATCCATTTCAAATGTTCAGTTTTTGTTTTTTTTAATTTTTTTGAAAGACTTGTCCTGCTTTTAGGAAGCAAAAACTTCTTTTTTACTCACACTTCAATTTCGACATAAGTATCACATAGTAAATCATCTTTGTTATTATTCAAAATATTATCATTTCCTTCTTCTTCATCACTAGCTTCTGCTGTTTCTGGTAGAATAACAACAATATCACTTTCATTCTCATCATCATTATCTGAATCTTCATCGAAAATTCTTTGAAGAGCTTCTTTAAGCGTAAAGTATCTAGTTTTACGCATTTCTATAATCACAGAATTGAAAAACGTTCTACGAAGTCGAACGACACATGTGAATAAGGGAACTACGAGTATACACCCTTTTCCCGCTGACGTTGCGCCCACGCAACACTTGTTTTCTCTTCCACCCCCACCCAAAGAAAAGCAACCGATTGAGGGAATGTTCTGATAAACTTTTACCTTGGCTAACAATAGATCACCCCTAAAGCTCACGTTTGTCTCCCTATATTTCTTCTGTGAAAATGACCTGGAGAAAGTTCTCGTTAAAAAATGCTCAACTAACTGTCTGTATTTGGAACTCGTTATTAAATTAAAAGAACAGTTGAAGGTAAATATTTTTCTATTCGATTATTAACCCTACTCAAAAACTACTGCTAATATAAAAATCATTTGATAGCTAAATTTTTATACGCATTTATTTTGACCGTTGCGTCAACTCAACACCAGCGGTTAATGGGTTAAGAAAATTATAGCTAAATATAACTTCTAGGTATAACAGCAGTAAACTATCACTTTAGTTCCTAAATTTCATAAAATACCTATTGCTTTAACAGCTGTAACCTGTGGTCACAACACTTATGCTACTAAAGCAAGTGTTATATTATTAAATTAATTAAAATTAATTTATAAAATACTAACTTCTGGTGCTTGTGGTATCATTGATAATAGCTTTAGTCTTATTAGAAAACTACAAACAATAAATAATTGCAAATCATTAGTTACTTTTGATTTTAAAGATTTATTCAATAATATCAATATAACTGATTTAAATAGAGTAATTATAACGTTAGTGCATAATAATATTCAATACTTAAGCAAATATTTTAATCTTACTCATTTCAATAGGCTATTAGATTTGTTACTAAATATAATTATATAATACACAATAATAGTATGTACTTACAGACTATAGGTGCACCACAAGGTGGAAATGCTTCTAGTATGCTAGCCAATTTATACTTACATTTTTTTGAAGTTGATAATATTGAAAATATTGATAATAGCAATTGCAAAGTATATCGATATATTGATGATATAAAAGTAATTAATAAAAGTAGTAATAATATAGCCTTAAATGTTTACCCCCATAATCTGGAACTAATACAAAGTAGCCAAAGTAATATTAATGTAAACTTTTTAGATATTGACATCAAAGTAAATTCTCATAGCAATTTTACTTTTGACTTATATGATAAAAGATCAGATTATGAATTTAATATTGTTAAATTTCAAAATTATCTATCTTGCTTACATAAAATCTGATTTCAATAACATTACTGTAAACCAGCTAGTACGTATAAGTAGACTTTGTTCTAAAGACAATAGGAATAAGCAAATTTTAGACTTGTTAGTTGTGCTGAAACATAATCATTACCCCGATAGCCTTTCCAAGCACATAATTGGTTGTTTTAGATTTAATGAATAGCTCGTTCTATTGCAATTAATTAGTAATAAAATATAATAAGTAATATAATAAGCTTATTTTGTAAAATAACTACTAAAAATTATACTCATTACTACTGAATAATACTCATTAAATAATAATTATATTCTTAAGTAAAAATAATAATAATAAATAATAATATTTTACTGTTAGTAATAATAATAATACATATTTAATTTAGGTTTATATGTTCTATAACACAGTCTACATAGTAAGTCTGCATCTGTGTTTCTATTAACTCCATGGTTGCAAGGTTTTTGACATCAGTCTTCTTGCGGTTTCCTACTCTTAACTTCCAATTTGTCTAGCGCCAGGCTTGGTGTTCTTTGATTGAGCAACTTTTAATTCAATTCTTCTGTTTCTTATGGATTGTACGGTGTCTATGTATGCTAACTGGTTAGATCATACTTATCAGAAACAATCCATTAGTTTTCAGACAGTATCGGCACTGCTGATGAAGAGATGTTGTCTAAAACCTTTTTAATACTTATCTTTTCATTTTTTTAGTTCCTGGCTGCAAGTAGTAAAAATAGAGCTTATGCTGGTTTTTCACTTTCAACTTTGTCTTATATATATATAATATATATATATATATATATATATATATATATATATATATATATATATATATATATATATATATATATATATATATATATATATATATATATGTGTGTGTGTGTGTGAATATTTTCTTTCTCTGAAGTACCATGAGAAATTAGCATTTAAGATTTTCGAATAATGGGAAAGATATGTGATAAATAAATGTATAAAGTTAGGAGATGTTAGGTAGTGCATAATTAATGGAGGAACTTCGAAGACATTTTAATGCTATTTTTGAATTTAAAGGGTAATCATGTTATAATAACTCACGTATCTGTACGATATATATTTATTTATTCACCAAATATTACGTATTTTGTTTTAAAAATATTTAATGAAATCTGAGTTATGGCGATCTCTTAGAGTTTAAATTTATTTCAAACAAATATATATATATACCGGGTGATCCAAAAGTCAGGACGAACTTTAAAAATGAATAATTCGAAAACGAGCAAAGAAAAAAAGATGCGGTCTGCACCAAATGGATGGAAAAGAAGCCGGGTTTTGTGTGGCAACGAAAAAAAATAGTTCTGTTGGCGACCAACAGATGGCGCTGTCGGATTTCTGATATAGGATTATGCAAAGCAACAAACAATATAAAAAAGAGCAACTGCAGCAGGTAATGGTAGTCGAATCTTATATGCATCGAAATGCTGTCCATAGTTGAGAAAGCCCTCTTAGTTAAACTGTATTATAAGAATTTGGAAAGTGCCATTGCGATATTGCGAGCATATCGCTACATCAAGGGTATGCGAGATAGCAAAGGACCAATAAAGTCTTCTGCATTGAACAAAATGATGAAGAAATTTGAAGCTACAGGTTCTTTGGCGTCACGTCCAAGAAGTGGACGCCCCTCATGACAGTGGAGCAGACGGTGCAATCCATGTCGGCGGTTTCTACACATGGGGAGTGCAGTGCTCGAGAAGTTTCGAGACAGACAGGAGTGTCGTACGTAAGTGTCTGAAGAGCACTGCGAATAACCCTGAAACGGTATCCCTACAAGTTGCAACATAAGCAAGAACTGAAACCTCTTGACTTCGACTCTCGCCAAGATTTTGCGAATTTGGTATTCAATAAGATAGAAGAACAGCACGACTGGCTTCACACTGTGCTTTGGACAGATGAAGCGCATTTCACACTCTCTGGCGCTGTTAATACCCACAATTGTGGAGTGTGGACCACAGAAAATCCACATGCATTTGTTGAGGTACCCTTGCCACAGCCTAAAGTGACAGTCTGGTGTGGCTTCACTGATTATTTCATAATTGGTCCATTTTTTTTCGAGGAAGTCACAAAAACAGGTTTCAAAACAGTTTCTGTCACTGGTCAGTGATATGCAGCACTGTTACAGAACATTAATCCTGAAATGCAAGCGCGACAGGCACTCCAAACAGTCCCCTTTATGCAAGATGGAGCACCACCTCATATTGCTCTGCCTCTGCAACGCCTGCTACGCTCAACATTTGGAGAGGATCGCATTATCAGTCAATGCTTTAATCACGCATGACCTGCAAGATCTCCCAATCTGACACCCTGTTACTTTTGGCTGTGGGGATTCTTGAAGTCAAAAGTGTACCGCGACCAACCGACATCACTAGCAGCACTGAAAGATGCCATCCGCCAAAATGTGTCTGCCATAACGCAAGAAATGCTACTCAATGCTTTGAACGGTGTGGTGACTCGTCTCTCAGCGGTATTTCTGAATGATGGACAACACATTGAACATTTACTGTAATTAACTGTAATTAAGCTGACTTGTAACTTGTAAACATTTTTTCATTTGTAAATCATCTTTTGGTGAAATAAAAAACTATAGCGCCATCTGTTGGTCGCCTACAGAACTATTTTTTTTCGTTGCCACACAAAACCCGGCTTCTTTTCCATCTGTTTGGTGCAAACCGCATCTTTTTATCTTTATTCGTTTTCGAATTATTCATTTTTAAAGTTCGTCCTGACTTTTGGATCACCCGGTATATATATTTATAAAGCTAATTATGAATATATGTAATGATATATAAATATTCTATTAATGTGTACATGTATACATATATGCACAGTCGCTCTCTGTAGAGTATGTTTATTGGAAATAAACATTTAAATTTTTGAGTAAAGTTTAAGAAGTGATTAATGAATGTTTCAAGTGAGAGAATGTTAGGTAATGCATAACAAAAGGAGGAGGAGGAATGATTAAAAGTTATATTGCGTGTACTGTAACTATAGTTATTAATTATCTCTCCAGAAAAAGATTGGTTGCTTGAGATGGTTAAACTCTTAAAAACTCGTATAGGAATTACAACACAGTTTTACCATCTGAAGCCACCAATCTTTTTCTTCAAAGATAAATTATAACTTCAGTTATAATACAACCAATATTACTTTTTTTCATTATAACGTAAATCTTGTGAAGTATTAAACTTTTCGTGTGCATAGTATTTATTTGTACGGCAGAATGAACCTTAGGATAGAAATAGATCTTAGCGTATCCAGATGCCGTCAGTTGAAAATAAAACAGGGGCAAGTTTCCATCTTTCCTTCATTTAACAATTCCATTATCTTCAGCCGACTCGTCATTTATAAGGTGCTGAAAAGTTCACGTTAAAGGCGAACCATCCCTCATATAAGTACATGTTTAATATTTTTTATCCAACTGTTTCTCCTGAAAACATTAAGTACCCTCCAAGAGTGTTTTTCATAGATGATCTAATACAAGTAATATAAAATCTATTTAAGTGCATGGTATTTAGAATATAAAAAAAACATAATATTCCGAACCTAATGCCAAAAAGTTATAAAGAAAATGATTCTTTTTAACTCTTAAGATAATATTTTTTAAACACGAAATAGTCAGATAAGAATTTCAAAAATTTAAATTAATTACTTTTTAAGTAAGTGTATACATCATACATAGTAGGTGGAAAAAGTAATTTTCGAAAATTAAGGCATTTGATTATCAAGCAAAATATAAATTGCAACCCTCTTAATGGAGAAAGTATTCTTTCATTTAAACACTATTTTACCCCAGAGAAGAAACATTTCATAATAACTTATTTCTTTGTCTATAGAAAAAACAATTTTAATATCACATAGTCTATGATCGCATAATTTTCCTCAGTTTACGATAATTAGAAATTACAGTTTATATTTTTCTTTAGCTAGAGCTCTCGAAATTTTGTTGAATTTTTGTTTTACGACAGAAAAAAAATACAAACTCACTTCTCTCCATACTTTATTTTGGGAGCAAATTACGTATTTTTCTTTTTATTACGTCTCTCTCTTGATATTAAATTTATAGTATATTTTAAATAGATAATATCTCAGAATTTCTGTTCACATCAACATTAGCTTCATTATGTGCATTAAATGTGAATGTGGAAGAGAAGTAGAAAAGGGAGTCGGTATATTTTATAGCAATAAATTTCTCCAGTTTTCATCGTCGGGTTTAACTATATATAATTATCAACATTATCAAGTACTTTCAAACTTGTGATAATGCAAATAAAAAAAATTAATGGAACTGATTATTTATAGATGCAATGGAGTAGTGAAATTATTCAAATTGTCAATCGATTTGCAAACAGACAGAGGGACTTATTGAATAAGTGCAGAAAATATTTTATCGACTTCCATTTTGACTTATTTCTTCTGATGATTGAGAAGGTACTTTATTTCTGTTCCGACTGCTTCAACTATATATCATGATGTCGCAAGAAATATTGGAACTTGTTGCTGATATTGTCTCTTGATAAGAGGATATGGATTTTTCGATTACTAGACAGAAGTAATCTGGGAAAAGCTGTATTCTTTTTCTCTGATATTTTTTGCAATAAAATAGTACAAAATGGGAAGGAATGCCAGTTTAAATATTTTTATCAATGATAGAAATAATTATATACTGCCCTTCGTGAAAAAACATATAAGATATTTGGAATACTGCGACGGTAGATTGGATATTTGTTGGTCTGCATATATAAGGAAGCAATATTTTTTACTTTCTATTCGAAATGGGTGCAACGAATTTTGAATCAGTACTAGCAATATAGAAATGTTAAAACAAAGAAATATATTACTAAAGAAATTGTGTGAGGGATAGTATTATCTCTGCCTGTAGGGTGTCAACAAGTGCTTTAAATTATATTTATTCAATCATTTTATATTTTCAAAGGTTGTGTAATACATTTTTTACACTAAAAACGTGTTATCAATGGACATTTGGAAGTAACTTGCACGAATATTTGCTCTCATAGACGCAGATAAATCTGGAGGGCTCATGCCTTCCCTCCCCTCTCTGAACACATGGAAGGACTTTCCGGTCTACGGATTTAACATGCCCACATCCAGTCTAGAATCGAACACTATCCTATAAGTATAGACCTGATATTAGGCACTTAAAGGATACGATTTAAGACAACTACAAATGTATTCCTCGAAGTTTGAATTAACAGAGCTATTTGTATTTGGACTTTTCGATAGTAACAATTGTGAGAAAGGAAGTGACAATACATGGTTGTTTAAAGGTGATTTAAAATATGAGATAAGTTGAGATCACAATGCTGCTAATCCATTTACAATATATAAGGATCAACAGTGAGCTTTAGTCCAGATTTTAAATTATTAATAGAACGTCAAGTTACTTCTAGGGGCTTGTGGTAGCCCTGTGATACAGTGCGCTGGTTTTTGGTGCTGAGGGTGCTCGGATCAAATCCCGGCGTTGCGCCACTAAAAGACTCCGTTTGTGACGTCCTTTCATATGGGGTAATGCTAGTTCATCTATATGTTGTCCACATAAAAAAATGGCTACCAAAACTAAGGTGTACTATGGTGGTAAGGATATTGTCCAAGAAACCGTCTGCCGCATTCGAAAAAAAAATCAAGCTATCAGAAGAATTGATTTTGTTCCATAAGCAATAAACTGCAGCGAACTTATGGTATGCCAGAGCACAAATGGTACGAGGACGCATTCTGGAGAGATAAGAAACCAGTGGAACGAATATGATGCTTCATGCAATATTCGGTAAAGTAAAAAACTTTTGCAGGAGTTCTCTTCAAATTGAAAGTTAGACATCTAACACATCATTATGCACCACTTACATCTGTTAAGGCGACATTATAAGAAACTACATGTTATGATAGCAAATATTTAAAGTTTAACATTGCACTGTATTCTCGTCGAGTCGTCTTCAAAAAATGTTCTAATCAATGAAAAGAAACTCATATTTGTTTTAAAGCCAGTCAAATCTCAGAATTTTATAAAGGATTTGAATCGAATGAAGTATGTTGAAGCAAATTATGGCAGATGCAATTTGAGGAATTCCATCACAAAGGATATGAATAATTAAAGCTATTCAGTCTTCAAATATTTTAAATGTGTTTGTCAATTTAATTAGTTGTCTGATGGTGAACAACAAACCAAACATTTTCAAATATTTTCATCCTCAGACAATCCTTTTCCACAGACAGATCAACAACCACAGAGTGATCTCGACACAAACCCCAAGTTTGCAAATCATAGTCATTTTGAATACGCCTCATAATTATTGACCTCCATGGAGAATTTGGTATAACTAACTTTCGGCTCGGTGTCACTTCGTTATTTGCTTTGGTTTCTCAATAATAATGAAAACACTTTTGAGAATTATTATTTAACACTCAAAAAAAGACATTAGGTCCGGAACTGATACCGAGAGCATTTGCTTTCCAGATGACGTTGTGTTGACGATTACATCAACAAACCCTCTTATGAAACATTTGAGTTTATGGTTTAGTTGCTATTAGTCACAAAAAAGTCATAATTGGTAACATAATATGGTCTAATAGATAGATAAATGTTGTAAATATACAGAATATCCAAAACATAGAATATCCGAGGCATTTTATTAAGGTTAAAAACTTCATCAAGGTCCATATTAAAACAAATCTATTTTTGATGCAATCTACATTTATTTATTTCCATTATTTATTTTCTGTGACTATCATTGAATTTTCTTCATATAAAAGGGATAGTAAAATTATGCAATTCATAAAGATTCAACTTATTATTCAACTAAGCAAAATGATGCAATTTTTTAAGGCAACAGAGAATCATTTATGTTCTGAATTATACTGGATATTGTGGAACCAACTATCGGAGAGATAACGAGTTATGTATTCTGTTAGTTGCTTCTAAGAAACTAATTGAATCAAATTCCCTGCAAAGATCGTTCGATTATATAGGGCATACAGCAGCATTAACATATACTGATTTTCTGTTTCTTTCAAGCTGGCTGAATTGAAAGTAAGTATTCGATCTTGTTGACTCATATAAAATCAAGCTATTTAATTCCTAGAATCAAGCCTGGCATAAAATCACTACATCAAAACAACTGCAACCTATATTAAAGATATTAAACCTGCATTTTAAAAATTATACCCTTTGAGACCCTCAAAGTATATGTCAAATATTTGAGTACACTATATGAAATTGTTTTGGTATTGAAAAATCACAATACATTTTTCAATAAAGAGTTAAAAATTCAAATGCTTATGTGGCGACAAACATATATATGATGTGCTTAAAAACAACATTCTTTCACCTTGTTCGGATTGTCCATTTCTTAGAATACCAGCTCGAAATTTGAGGACCCTGTTTGAGTGTCGATACTGGCAGTTGGGCTTTACATCAGTTATCGATCATTGGAAAAAACAATAAAGTACCATTAGGAAGCATACGGTAAAAATACACCCGAAGTAGCCTAGTGGTAGCGTGTCGTCTTTCAGTGCTGAGGTTTCTCGGTTCATAACCTGACAAGCGCATCCAGACCGGACATGGGCACGTTAAATCCGTAGACTAGAAAGTCCCTCTAGGAGGTCAGAGAGGAAAGGAGAGGGTACGATACCTCCCTAGATGTCGCCCCTGGTGTTGTTCAGTCAAAATGGACGTGACGACTGGCTAAATCGGGCTCCGACCCATGTGGTGCTATTATAAACCAGAGCCGCACCCCTCAGAACGCTTTCCTGTATGGGCCTAGTCTGAAATACTTCCAGTCAGGGGGCATTAGAAATAACATTAAAGACAAAAAACCATAGTGGAAGAAAAATAATCATTATTGAATGATTGAAAAAATAAAGCATGTGATGAATCTATACAGGCCAACAACTTGGGTTTTAAAACTAAAAATAAAAAGTGTATATCTAAAGGGCGTCATTGAAAAGTGTAATTTAAATTTTCGGGATAGTTTAGGTGACATTTTACAAACTTTAAAGTTAGGGTACCGTGGTTCAAATACCTATTACGGTAATCAGATCTATAAACAATATTACCATTTTCTTGATGTCAGAGTTGATTTTCTTAGTACACTGAAAGTGAATGAGTCAAAAACTCTAAAAACAAGCAAAAAATATACAGCTCAGATTCAAAATATTAGAATAATTGAGAAAAAGTAATAAGAAAGAAATTATTTTCCATTTATTTATTTTTGATACTAAGTAAATGCAATTAAATTTCTTATAAATTAAATCTGGAATGTTTAGATAAGATTTTAACATTTACAAAATATGAAATACAATAAATTAGGTATACAACAGCTTTCTGAAATACATCAAAATATTAGAATAAAATTTAGATTGGTACAAAATATTAGAATATTTTATTTTATGCAAAAATATTACCTTATGAATATGAAGTAAATGGTAGTTAATATTTTGTAGCATCCCCTTTAGCTTTAATAACAGAGTACAATCGATCTTTCATACTATATACAAGGTGTTTACAAACATTTCTATCAATATTAGCCCAAATAGACTTTATATGTGCCACTAACTCAGTTTTACTCGAAGGAGGATTTTCTTGGAGTTTTTTCTTCATTATACCCCATAAGTTTTCGATGGGATAAATGTCTGGTGAGTTTGGTGGCCAAGGAAGTACCTTAATTTTACGTTGGCGGAACCAATTCTTAGTTGACACCGACGTATGCGGTGACGCTAAATCTTGTTGAAAGATGAAATCATCTTCAAATAAATCTTCTGATGATGGAATCATGTAATATTCCAAAATTTCTTGATATATCCGAGAGTTAACCTTTTCGTAGACGATGCATAACTTTCCAGGTCCTTCTGGAATTTCCAGGTCCTTTCTTTCCAGGTCCGCTCATGCAACCCGAAACCATGACACTAGCAGCAAATTTTACCGAACGTTTAAGGCATTCTTTATCAAATGCTTCTTGCTTCATTCTCCAAACTCGAATACCTTGATTACAATATGAAGCACAAAACATACTTTCATCACTAAATAATATTCAAATAATATTCCAATCTTCTTCGCTCCATAAACGTCTTGATTTACACCAATTCAATCTTATACGCTTTTGTTTTGCAGTCATGAGAGGTTTTGTTTTCGGTACACGAGATTCAAACTTAAATTTATGGAGACGTCTTAATGTTGTCGATTTAGAAACTTCAACTCTTTCTTCTTTCCCTTTTCGGTGCAAGAATCGCACACTTTTAAAATGGTTTTTCTTAACTATACGCTTCAGTTTCCTGTCATCTCTAGCAGATGTTTTTGGTTTTTGGCCGCCATTTCGGCGATTATTTTGAAATTTTCCATTTTTTTTAATATTGTGTTAGTATTTTACTAATGTTTGATTGCGAACAATGTAAATAATTCGCTATATAACATTGATTTTTACCGTGCCGATACAAATCAACCATACGAAGTTTAATAGATTCAAGAATATCACTCACACGACCCATTTTAAGACGAAAAAGCAAACAAACTGCAAAAAAGAATACTGATTTTAATTAAAATCATCTGAATTTAATTAATGATGCCACCAGTTATGAATTGGTGATCATTAAAGGTGAATTAATGTGAAATATTCTAATATTTTGAACCACTTGAATAAATATTCTAATATTTTGACTTTTCAAAATAATTTTTTTTTCAATTGATTTTTTCAAAAATAATATTCATTTTAAGATAATAAATAAGTTTAATCAACAATAAGTCCTTAATAAAAATATAGTTTGCATATTTGCATTAAAAGACATTAAATTACCAAACAAAATTTTTAATTTGTAAAAAAATGTAATTATTCTAATATTTTGAATATGAGCTGTATAACAGTGACATAACAGTGATTGACCGTATATTTGTGGCTGCCTGTTGTATCTATGGACTAGATAGTTTTAAAATATTGACTTTAATTTGAATTTTCCTTAAAATTTTCTTTAATATTTTAAAGAGATGAGTAAAATTTGTCTCTTTAAACTCGTATTTCTACTATATATAATTCATCTGTAGTGTTTATATTAATATTTAAACATATCATGATTTTGAATTTTATAATGTAGTTTGGTGACGTTCAGAAATATTATGTTCCCTCTGAAAAACTATAAAATATGTTGAAAAGGCAATATCGATATTAAACTATTATTGAATATTAAATTTATTTCTTAGAACAAATATTTTACTCCTGATGAGGTAGTTAAATATTTTAGTGTTTAATTATGTTTTACCTCAAAAGCTTTTAATTATATTTAAAACAATTTACGGCACTCTGAAATTTTCGGGACATCATCATATCCTCAGGACTTCACATAAATAAATCTTCCAATCTAAAATATAATAACCATGCTTTCTTATTTTTATTTAAAAAAATCGGGGATACATAGAAAAAAATGAAAATCCTATCTGCATTTAAAATGAATTAAGTCCTTGACTAAAACAAAAGATTTGCAGCACAGTTAACATCTCTGCGTACTTTTACAGTATTCTGAAGTATTAAATTCTTTAGCGCTGAATTTGATTAAAATATTTGAAAATAAGTTTTGTCTTCAATTTCTTTTCAAACCGAGTTTTTTTAAACAGATAAAAAATGGATTATCGAGGTGTTAATATCTACCTCTCTACTTTCGTCTGTTTATTTATTTCTGTATTTTAGTGCATATAATCACCCCCAATGATACAGTGCGAGATTGATGTCACGGAAAAGTATTAAATTTGGGCATTTCACTGAATTAGGACATCATTAAAATATAGGAACTACAAAGAAAGAAGAAATTCGCGAAATTTTAAAATGAGAAGAAAATCGGGAATTTCCGTTACTTTTCCAGCTCATTTATGGGAGAGTTATAAAGTTTATAATGCAGAGCTGGAGAAGCTTTTGAAGAGTTAATGCTCCAGATAAATTTTATGCACATATTTAATCTTCATCTTAACCTCTTTCTGATTATATCTTTATTGCTACCCATGACTTGAAAACTCATGAAAATTATTTCCAGGATTTTTTTAAGTCAACCATATCTTGGATAAAAATAAAAAAAAAAAACTTTCAAATTATTTTTATTAAACAAAATAATTCTGTCATTTTGTGAATTTCCGGGCAACATGAACTGATAAAAAATAAAAACTTGGCAAAATCACTTAATTTAAAAATTTCTCACTGCTTGGATCATATACAGGGTGATTTTTTTTAAACTGATACTACTCAGAGCCATCTGTAGCGTGATGTATCAGCCGCAATTCCACCAAAATTAATAGAGGGACTAAGTACGACATGGGAAAGAGTTTCCGAGAAAAAAAAATTAGTTCCAAAATTTGCCGATAGGGGAAGATATGGCACTGATGGTGTCGGAGCACCCGAGTATTTGCATAAAAGGCAAGTAAAATATCAAAATGCAAATTAATAACTATGAAGTCGACAGCAGCGTCAGTATTTTGGTTATAATTTGCGGAATCTGTTTCGCCTTCGCTTTACAGAAGAAAGGGTCATAAGTCACTTTTTTCCACTTTCATGGCCACCTCCCTCTCCGGACCTAACCCATGTGATATTTTACAGTGGGGTTTTTTAAAGTGTAAGGTGTATCTTGGTGGAGTCTCGAACTTGGCGGCCCTAAAGGACAACATTTCCCGGACTTTGATGAACATTCCTGGTGACATGTTATGCTTGGCCGTTGAAAACATAGTGTTCCGGATGAAATGTGTCATTGACCTGGACTGTTACACCAGTCAAAATATACCCGATTTTGACGAATGGCTAAAAAAATATGAAAGTTTTGAAAATTGGTGGAGATGTTTCTTTAGGCATGCTCATGAACATACTAAAAGTCCCCACCGATAAGACTTAAGCTTTCGCCCTCATCTTGGAAAATGTGTACACATTTTTGGATTTTTACAAGTAACTTGAGAAATATAGATTTTATGTAAAAAATTTGAACACAAAAATTGAAGATCATTAAATTGTGAGAAAAAAACATTATTTACAGTTTTTTAATAAGTCTAACACGAACAAAGATAATTGACTTTGAAAGGAGCGAACTATCACACCTGGGACGCGGATGCGCGGGTCATCTCGATCGCGATGGGGGTTTGATCCGCTCATGTTCACCAAAAGCCTTGCATACTCACGTTTGTCAAATCTCTGCATATCAAAGTTCTAAAGAAAGTTTCAGCAACATCCAATCCATTGCTATCAGGTTGTATTTTTTTAGACTTGGTGGATTCTATATTTTTATGTCATACATAGGCTGCATTGGGTACATAATGGCTGGAGGTGGATAAAAATAAATACTAACTTTGATGTATGCAACTACGTCAGTAGAAAAAATGTTACCTAGCCATGCATGCGCTAGAAAAATCCTAGCTAATTTAATTACCCAAACAGCTTTAGCAAAAATCATTTTTGACGGCATGGATATATCTGATTTCAAAAGCAATAATCTCCATGAGTTGTTTAGAGATTTTGCTACTGAACTACTATCACTAGAAACCATATACGGACATACTCATATACGAGGCATCGAGATTAAAATGAGGAAGACTTTGAAGCAGTTGAAAGAGAATGGCCCAACTGCATCCCTCTGGGTTCAGTACTTTGAAATGGTAAAGCTTATGAAAGCTTGATCACCATCAATTGTGCGGTGAAAGTAAACGGTTTCAATATAGTAGTAAACCCGTTGTTGCTTTTTCAGAGGATAGTGATTGCTAAACAAAACGACGAAGACCTAGCATTTTATTTAGAATATGAGTAAGGTCCCTTTCCGTTGGCTCTGTTTAATGAAGCTGGTATGCGAGAGACAATGTTATTGGCCATGTACAACGTTTTTGCAGTTCAAAACAAAGACCTTAACCTCCTGAACTACGTCAACATTGTGGACAGTGGTTTTCTTCTACTCCGTGTCAAATGGGGAACACAATTAACTTTTTAGGCTGCTTTCACAAATTAAGTTAACTATATAAAAAAGCATCATGGTACCAGCTGTATAGTCGTTTTTAATGGCTAATCCAATAGCACTAACAGTAGAAAAAAAATTAACAACATATACGGTCTATTGTGAAAAAATCTGTATACATAAATTTTGATGGAATCATGCGAGTTACTGTTCAACAAGAATAGTTCCTTTCAAATGAAAACAACAAGAGCGAATTGATCAGAATTCTATCAGCTGAGATGGAAAACAATGGGATTCTATTCCGACAAAGTAATGACGACGCCGACATTCTCATTGTAAATACTGCAATTAATGAAGCATGTTCTGATAACAATATCGTTGTAATCATCGGCGAAGAAGTTGACCACCTGGTTCTATTAACAGCTCTCACTGCTACAGAAAAAAATACATTTTCTTTGTCAAACCACACAAAGGGAAAGCAAAGAAAAAATATATTCATCAAATAAAATACAATCATCGGGACATACCAAAATCCTTTTTCTCCATGCGTTCAGTGGATGCGATACTACTTCTGCAGCATTCAACAAAGGAAAGAACCTTTGTGTAAAAATGGTCCAAAGTAAAGATATGGAACACAACGTGACAGTAGTTAATAAATGCAACTCATCGCACAATCATGTTGCTCAAGCAGGAGAATGCTTTTTTCTGATCTGGTATGGAGCACATTCCAGTGAACTACGATAGTCCCTAAATAAGTTTAGGTCCAAATGCTTCGCAAACTTTGACAATAAAAAAAACCCATACATTTCGTTTCTTTCCTCAACTGAAGAAGAAGCTAGGCTACATTCCTTTCGGTTGTATAACCAAGTGCAGGAGTGATTTGGGATTGAGTTGAAACCTGAAGTGTGGGGCTGGAAACGTCAAGAGAAAACCCTCGTGCCCATCACAACTATGGATACAGTGGCTCCCGATTCAGTTTTAAGCATAGTGTTTTGCAACTGTAAGAATGATTAGGTAGAAAGATGCGTGTGTAGGAAAGCAGACATCAACTGCACAATGGCCTGCAATAACTGCAGTGGGGTATGTCACAACGACATACCCCATTGCAGTTAAGAATTGAAGTTATTATTGCCCTATAGATCATGACGATCCAATAAAAGCGTTGGCAAGTTAACTATTGTATAGATTTTCTTTCATGCAAATTTACAGAGTTAAGAAGACGATTAAAGTGTGACGTCAGTGTAAAAGGCGATTTAAAAGAGTGAAGAATGTTTATCGCTAGCAGTATGTAGGGCGGTTGCTGTATTTTGTTTTTTCTTCTGATGCTTTAATAAATCGCAGTTGTTTTTAAAGACTTCGTCTTTCTGTCTTCGTACAAAAGCACAATGTCCGCACTTCTTTTCTTACCAGCGGACATTTTCGGTTATGGGCCTAGGCATCTGATGTAAGTTGTGTCAAGGTCATTTTTAACGAAGTGTTGACCTTGAAGTGACTGGAAGTGAAATTCCACCGCATGGCCATGAATTGCATTTGTTCCGGCATTCGACCGTAATATTTCTAACTTTTCCCGACACCTTCGACGGGGGCCGCAACGAAAATTATAAATGGATGAAACTTTTAAATTTTCACCTCTCACCGACGGAAATTAAGCAACGTGGTGCAAGGATGTGGAATACGCGTTGCGAGGTAAAGGTTGTTGGAGTCTTGTTTCTAACACTGAACCAAAGCTGACAGATGACGCCACAGAAAAGAAGAAAGCTGAATTCCAACAGCGAAAGGATAAAGCGTTATCTATACTGTACTACTCTGTGTCTACAAAATATAGAACTCTAATTTCGAGCGAGAAGGAGCCTTCTGTTGTGTGGAGTATTCTGAAAGACAATTTTAGGTCCGTGTCAAGAGCAAGTATTGTGAGACTATTGGACGAGTTTTTCAGTATTAGGTTCGATCCTAAATCTGAAAACATTGGACTTTTCTGTGCCAGAATCAAGAATGCCGTGCAGTTACTCAGGGACGCCGGACATCCAGTGGAAGAGTTGTATCATTCGTTTCAAGCTATTAGGTATTTGCCTTCTGATTATCAAAATGTTGTACAATTAATTTATCGTTGGAGTGATAATGAATTTAAATTTTGTAATATTGAAAAAGAATTAATTATCGAAGAAAGTAGATTAAATCAATTAAAATTAGATATAGATAAACATGCAAGTGGTAGTTCAGCTTATAATTTGGGTGCTGAGGAACATTTAACATGTGATTTTAAAACTTCTAATTTTCCAAATGTAATCCAAAAGATATACCGGCCATGCCCGAAGGTATACGGTAAGTAATGACTGATGACTAGAGGTGCGATGGCTTACAAATTTCAACAATTAAATTACATTTCTTTCATAATTCAAAACAGCAAAGCTCAAAAGCCTCACAGCTCTACACTAGATAAGATCAAATACATCCAACTACAAAATCATATATATACAATTGATAGAATCACTATGCAAACAAAAAAAATACTTTAAAATATAAACAACAAACCAGAATTATAAACTTAATTTTAAGTC
Source organism: Dolomedes plantarius (assembly GCA_907164885.2). NCBI lineage: Eukaryota > Metazoa > Arthropoda > Arachnida > Araneae > Dolomedidae > Dolomedes > Dolomedes plantarius. The sequence goes on along the minus strand of OU015494.1, from coordinate 87,029,524 downwards.
CAAAAAAAGCACCTTTACAAACAATATAAGCATAACCATTATAGTTATAAATAATAAATATAGACAAAGTTTCGTTATTCCCAGCAAATTTAGGAAGGAGAGGTACCCTGAAAAGAGTAATGTTCAGCTAATAGGTTTTTCATTGCAATCGTTATGAATCTACGGCAATAATAGTCCAAATAAAATTTATTAGCCGGCCCATTCAACACTGCTCTAGGAAGTTTGGAACGTGGATAATTCCATCTGTCACATACTTTCAGACAGTGTTCCGTAGTCTGTACCGCACCGCATTCGCAAGAGTCAGGTTTTCCAAAAAATCTTCTTTGATAAGAGCCGAAACAGCCGTGCTGAGTGATGGCCTGGTTAATAAAAAAATTTCAAGATAACCTATGTGTTGAAACTTCAGGAAAAATACTATACACAGGTCTGCCACGGTCACTTCTATTCCACCTGTCTTGACATACACTCAAGCCCCAATCTCTGATTTTTGCTTTAATCTGGGTTCTGGTATATTTAATTTCTTCATCGAACTGGTCTCTAGTAGTAGCAAGTTTGGCTGCCAGGTCTACTTCCTCATTTTCGGTATAGCCAACATGGGCCTTTACCCAGCGAAAATGGACCCTTAGATTATTATTAACTATTAAACTCTTAATATCTTCAATTTGACTATCCTTATAGTAGTAAGTGTTCAAGAATTGCAACGCACTCCTTGAGTCACAAAAATATCTAATTCATTTATTCCATTATTAATTGCGTTAGTGAGAGCCATTTTTATAGCTATAACTTCAGCCGCATAGGAGGAAGCGTGATCATTCAATCTTTTATAATTTATTTCTATATTTTCATTATTTATGTATTTAATGGCAAGCGTCCCCAAATTTATGATTTATTTTCGAACCATCCGTATAAAATTTCGTACTTGTTATAGGCTTTAAATTAAATGACCAACTATATTTAGTTAACTCTCTAATTTTCCTTAAATTTTTATTTTTAATCTCACTATTCATGCCATTCAAAACAATCTTCAATCTGGATTTGTTCGCCTTCATTATAGATGGTATACAATAGCGACTCCATTTTAGCTTTTATATCCAGTGGGATACAACCAGCCAAGACACTTAATGCGTCTGTAGAGACTGTCCGATAACATTTACTGATCATGATTAAAAAGGGTCTCTGTAGTTGTTAAAGTTTATTATTCATATAGTTAGTGTCCGTGTACCATGCCTGGATCCCATGCAACAAAATTCTCTATTACTTTATCATAAATTTTCTTTACATTTACAGCCTTAAGGCCCCAGGTCTTCTTAAAGACTATGAATGCAATAGGTGATTTTTAAGGTTTTCTCTCTTATATTAGAAATGTGTTTGCCAAAGTTAAGTTTCTCGTCTAAATAGACGCCCAAGTACTTCATCTCTTTATTATATTTTATATTACTGTTCATAAGCTTTATTGTAGGTTTTATCGAGCCTTTGCCTCTACTTGGTATAATAATATAACATGATTTATCTATGCTATACCTCAATTTATTTTCATGGGCCCACTTTTCACATAAGTCCAGCACTTTCTTTGGGAAATCTGTAAATTTATATACTACCTTACTACTGAGTATTAGTATAATATCATCAACGAAAGCTTGGATCTTAATACCAGTTTCGAAATTTTCTTTTAAAAGTTTATTGATGATTAACAGACAAAGAATTGGGCAATCGAAGAGCCTTGTGGCACTCCAACATTATAGGCCCAGTCTCTACTATGCTTCAAAATAACTGTTCTGTTTTTTAAATAACTCAGGATCATAGCTTTTAGATGGTTATCTAAACCAATACTGTCGATGGCTTCCTTTATACTTTCTAATCTAATAGTGTTGAAAGCACTGCTTATATCCAGTGTGATTAAACATGTGTGTATCTTATTTTTCTTATTTTCTTTAATAATCTTAATAATATTCAGCAAGGCCTCCGTTACTCCACGGTTTCTCCTAAAACCATATTGCAAGTCAGATAAAATTCCCTTCGATTCTGTGTATTCAATTATCCTGTTAGTGAGGATCTTATCTAGAATTTTTCCTGATGTTGGCAATAGACATATTGGCCTAAAAGAAGGGTCACTAAGGTCTTTGCCCTCTTTCTGGAAATAAACGACAGTGGTTTTTTCCAAGTATCAGGAAAATGAGAATCGTACCAACATTTATTATACAATTTCAAAAGGTACTGATTATCGGAATAAATAATTTCTTTAACTATGCTTAAGGTCATACCATCATAACCAGGTGCTTTCTTTGGGTTCATATCATTGATAATTTTATCTATTTCAATTTCTTAAATTGGTTGTAAACTTTCATCATCAATGTACTCACATTGTAGATCTAAATTTTCGAATTTAAAATGTTGACTAGCTAAGATTTGCTCAATTTCTTTTTCCCTATATTTCTTATTACCATTATCATCGATTAAACCTTCCGCTAAATTATTTTCTGATTTTTATCCTTTATAATGGAATAAATACCTCCAAAAAGATCCTGGACAGTTATTTCTCTACGAATTCCTTGAATTTTAGTCTCTTAGCTTTTAGAATTTCTTTACTGTATTTAGCTCGTTCCTCTTTATATTTAATTTCATTTATCAGCCTTCTATTAGGTTCTCTCTTTTTGGAATTTTCTACGTAAAGCCCTGACCTTGCTTTTGATAATTGTCAGATCCGTATTCCACCAATAAGTATTTCTTTGTGTTTTGCGCTTTTTCATTCTGTGCTTGTAACATAATTCTTCTAAATCTTTATTTAATTCTTCAATACACTCTTCCAGACCCTTATGATTAAGACTCTCACTCCACTTCGCTTTATTTCTCTTAATATCTACACGAAAATCCAACCAATTTGAAAAATCTATATTCCAACATTTTCTGTAATCGTCATGACTAACTTTTTGGTAACATAATTAAATACTATGGCATTATGATCAGTTACGCAGTTATTATCAATAACGTTCCATTCTTCAATTTCTTCCTCTTCAAGACCGAAGGTAATTACTAAGTCGATCCAACCAAGTCCAAAAGGACCACAATAGGTTGGAAGACTCTCCGGATCGTTTCTTATACCATCCATTGTCATACACATTTCTAAGATCTCCGTGCCTCTCTTGTCTGTTGGACGTTGTCCCCAAACAGTAGATTTGGCATTCAGATCGCCCATAAAGATTATTTTATCATTCCTAAATTTGGTTATAATTTCTTTGATTTGACTAAGATGGGGTTCCGCCCTATTGCAATAAGTGTTCAAATCCGGCGGCAAATAAGCTTAGATAACTATAAATGCGTTTTCTTGGATGCAGCATCTAGCTGCCACAACATACTCTGTCACATGTATTACAGTAGCCTTTACTTTTCTACTCAACACTAACGCCTCTTTAAGAGTCCAAATAAAAGTGTATTAGGGCAAAGTTGCCCGTAAGTCCCGCTATATGATTGTGAGCCAGATCAGGATCATTAACTGAAGTAATGTCCCAACAGTTGGAAATGATATCAACTGAAAGTTGAGAAGTAGCAATGTGCGATTTATTTAAGTTCAAATACGCAAATTTAATAGAAAGGTTATGCGAACTAGCCATAAAAAATGTAAACCCTTTTTCCAAATGTAAACCCTTGTGCAACAAGAAGCTGTAAAAACAGGAAATTACATAAAACAAAACGAATAGGTCCTTGCTTTAACTGCAAGCAGTTTGGGCATTTAAAATAACAGTGCAAGAAGTTAGATGTAAATTTACAGTCCTAGGGGGGGGGGGAATCCAATGTCACTGACTGTTCAAAGCAAAGTTATTTTACATCTAAAGCGTATTTTAATGCAAATGAGGGACCTGTTAATAAATTTTTTTGTATTATAGGCACTGCAGTTACGAAGCATTTCTGCAATAATCTAAATATATTTACAGACATTAGGAAGGTTCAGGGAACTTTAATGTCATTAGCTGTAGGAGATGTCGAAAGTCCAGTTGAAGGTATAGGAACTGTTGAAATGCATGTTGTTATTGGTGGTGAAAAGAATATTATGTTAGATGATATGTATTCCCCAAAATTAAGACAATCTTTTATCTGCCCCGAGACTCAAGGAACGAGGTTGTTCATTCATTGGGTCGAAAGGATTAATATGGTTCTATTACGATGATGGAAGCAAGTTTTTTTATGCAAAGGGGTTTATATTTAAGCCCAGATATCCTAAACTTATTCAATGTTCTAAAAATATGCACGAAAATATAGATGAACCTAGTAATTCATTTTCTAATGTAAATAACAACTTTAAACTTTGGCATAAACGTTTTTGTCATTTAAATTCAGATTATTACACACAAGTAAAGTTTCTGGTGTTATTGGTTTACCAAAATTTAACAAATATTTGAAGGAACGGGGCATAAAAGCCGAAAGGTCCAATATTTACACCCCTGAGCAGAATGGCGTCTCAGAAAGGTTTAATTTAACGGCTTTAGATTGTATTAAAGCAATGTTGAGTGCGAGTAATTTAGATAATAAATTTTGGGCCGAAGCCCTTTTTAGCCCAGTAGCTATGTACATCTTACCGCGCAAAAGATCGGGTATTCGATTTTTTTTCCTACTTGTATATCTTTAGTCCAGTAGTGAAAAACCAAGGTTTTCAATTCGAAAGACCTCGGTGGAATTTTCTGTGGCCTAAAAACAACGAAATTTTTTGACTTATTTTGGGTTTTTTCAAATATCTCGGCAATGGTTGGTTCTAGAGCTTAGATTGCAATTACAATCTTAAAGAAGACAATATTTTGAACAAATCTTATATTTACTTTTTTCTAAACCCAATAACAAGCGAGCTACAGCGTCAGGAAAATGGGATATTTTATTCAACTCGCCGAGAAAGACTCAAAACTTACTTTTTTTAATACTCTTCACGTTTATTGTTCTTGTGCTTGACATGTCCGAATCGGGTTGGGTCCGAAGCGTTGGGGGAGGATTCTATTTTTAGAATCCTCCCCCAGCGTGGGGAATTTATTTCGCTTGTTTCTTACTTCTCTAACACACTAACTCGTACAATTGCTATATATATCCATATTTGAGAAATGCACAATATGTGTAATACAATATATACTATATATATTTACTCCAACATACTTTAATAGTGTGCATATTTATATAATTATGTACACAAACTATACATTTGTCGATACATAGGAAATTAATTACAAAAATTGGAGTATTCAACATTAATAAAAACCGTTTATATACATTATTATAAATTAGAAAATCTAGCAGAAGTGAAATAATATATAAGAAATTACATAAAATTAATAATTATTATATAATTATAAATGATGCAATAACTGTACTAAAACTGAAATATTTCACATTAAATAACATTCTTCATGCCTATTGTTTTTAGCTATTTTTATGATCTGGGGTGGACATCATCTCTATGTTTGGTGATACGTCATCTTCATCCTCTAAATCCTGAGGCAGTTCAATTACATTTTATATGTGAGGCCACTGCAGTGCTTACACATATTTGAGCATTTTAACCCTGCTTTTCGACAACTACATGAACCAGTACAACCCTTTTTCAGGGTAAATTGTAGCAAAGAGATCATGCAAACCACTACCAGCCATTATTGCACCAATTGAGCCTATAAATGACATTAGAAGATGAAAACCTCCAAGCCTAACAACATTGTTCAATTCAGGAAAACCATTTGCAATAATATCCCTAGCTTTGAGATATAGGGGTTGGTCAAAAGTAACAATACACGTCTTTTGATTGAATTTTCTACAATATTCTGATGCAGTTAGCAGAGAGGTGTAGACTGTGTCATAGTGTGGAGGTGAGTTGATAAATGGAAGGCATATAATCTTAGAACGGTCATATTCTCTGTTAGCTGTCACTTGTGCCATAAAACCATTCTATCCCGAGACACTTTGTGCCATTTTTTGACAATTTTCCATACTGCGAAATCAAGTCTGTAGTAGATGAACATCAATCGTATGAAGCTTCTGCAAATCCTCAATGATTGTTTTTAAACCTCCCTTTTTTGCATTGGGAAAAATTTGGAGGTTTATGGTTCCTGCCTGTTTGACAACTTCAGCTGATGAGCACTTTTTTAAGCGCTGTATATTTTTGTCAGGCAACACTGAGGCAGAAGGCGTGATACACATTATACCTCCCACAGCGTGGAATGTTCCAGAACCATCCAGAGTGTCAACATTAATATCAGCGTTGTCAAACACGTATTGACAGACAGCGTCATCTCGTAGTTTACTTTCTTTAGATCGCAGGGCAAGGGATAATTTTAGTAGAGAAACCTCAGAGTACGATGCTGCAAATCCAAGTGCAGACAGAACGGTAATAAGGAGCTTCGAACCAAACTTTCTGTACAGGTAAGCACCGACTCCCGTCAACACTGAAGACACGAATGAACGTGGTCTCACTGCATGTATGACTGCGTGCGATAGCGCAATACTTTTTTTCTTCCAATTGTCAATTGATCCTCGTTTGTGTTTCAAAATTATAGAATCAAATAGCAACTTCAATTAATCGGGAATAACACTTACGGCATCGCAAAAAAAGTTATCTGACGGGGAATAATCAGTAGTGCAAAATATTTGTGATCTTACGTCTTCCACTATAATTTCAGCTGCTGCTTTGACAACTCTTAGACGTTCCTCTTGAGGGTCTGTCTTCCTGTTGGCATACCAGTTTTCATTGAGAAACTTATGTCCAACGTTTTTAAAACAACTCAGTGTCTTTTTGTTGGCTGTTTCAGCGATTAAAATGACTTCTCGATACTTTTTTTCGAGACGCGATTTCACTGTTCTCTTATCCGGAACTTCATTTACTACGTTCATCAACTCCTCAAAAGTAAATTGGCACTCTTCAGTATTTCCTTCTAAATAATTATAAATTTTCTCCATAGCATAGTCAACATCTGAAAAATGACGATAACATCTTTTTGATCCACTTTCAGATTTTTGGTAAAGCTTTCTGTAGCAAAAATGATGGTACCAGGCGTCACACAGCATGCAAATCATCTTCATTCCTGATTCGATCCTGTATTTTATGAATCAAGTTTCGTTTTTCGGGTGGCAACTTACGTTGTTTTGACAAATCTTCATTTACCTCTCCACACAAAACATTGTTTTCTAAATCGAAACGACCCGTTCGTCCTCGTGTTGATGAAGACACGCCAGCTTGTTGATGACTCCAATGGTCTTGACGACGAAGAGTTGCATCGATCATTTTCTCATTAATGTAGCTTGTCTGGCAAGCTCTGTGTACTGTCACTTGTTCTAAGCTTTTCAAAAAACTTTGACTAGGGTTTTTACGTTTAAGGTTACATTTTTTATAAGTCTCTACTCCTTTCTTTTTCACTACTACAGTATCACCCTCACTTAAGTTCAAATCACAAATAAAACAAACTTCAACTTTTGGATAGGTCATATTTCACGAGGAACGAAAATGGAAAAACTATGGAGTGACAAACTATTAAATTAAACTATAATAATTAACTACTAAAAATCACTTTTAACTATTATTAAAATAAAATAAACACGTTATAACACTGTACCCAGCAAAAGAACATGCAAGAATGATGCGATTAGTTTGATACAATCCAGAGAAAAACAGATCACGAGACAAGTAAAGACCAATACAAACAAAATAAAAAATTCCCCACGCTGGGGGAGGATTCTATTTTTAGAATCATCCCCCAACGCTTCGGACTCAACCCGATTCGGACAGGTCAAACACAAGAACAATAAACGTGAGGAGTGTTAAAAAAAGTAAGTTTTGAGTCTTTCTCGATGAGTTGAATAAAATATCCCATTTTCCTGACGCTGTAGCTCGCTTGTTATTGGGTTTAGAAAAAAGAAGTAAATATAAGATTTGTTCAAAATTTTGTCTTTAAGATTGTTTTGCAATCTAAGCTCTAGAACCAACCATTGCCGAAATATTTGAAAAAAACCCAAAAAGTAAAATTTCGTTTTTAGGCCACAGAAAATTCCTCCGAGGTCTTTCGAATTGAAAAACTTAGTTTTTCACTACTAGACTAAAGATACACAAGTAGGAAAAAAAATCGAATACCCGATCTTTTGCGCGGTAAGGCCATTTATTTGAACCCAGCTACTGGGCTATTTTATGTTTTTCTATGTGAAGAACAGGATATGTCATAAATTCAAGGATAAGACTCCATACGAGTTATTTTCCGGTAGAAAGCCTTAGGTTTCTTATTTTAGAGTTTTTGGATGCTTACTATTTGTCGGGTTACCTAAACAGTTAAGGAACAAATTAGATATGAGGGTTAAACTCGGTGTTATGATCTGGTATGCTGAAAATACTCGAGGTTATAGAATTTGGTTGTTTGATGACAATAAAGTTGTTGAAACTAGCAACGTACCTTTTGAGGAAGGAAAACTTTCAGTGGAAAACTTCCTGGACACTGCAGTGGGGATTCCTCTGAGAATTGGATTCTAACTAGATACAAATCTTTAGAAACCTCTGGTAAATCAGATTCCTAAAATTTGAACGAACCTGAGTTTTTCAATTTTAACCTAGATGAAAACCACAGTGCGGAAAACGATGACAAATTAACCCCATGAGTGCATATGCCATGGATTCGAGTTGTTTCAAGACCGACAAGACCTAGCTCTGATTATGTATATTATGGCCTTGAGGGAACAAAGTTCCGTTTGAGGTCTCATGATGATGCTGAAAGGTACTGTAAGAACCATGGAATTAAATATGATAAAAGCTGCTTTGATTTTAGCGTGAAACAGTCCGGATACTACCCCATAAGCTAATTATATTGATGTAAAAATACCAAGAAACTTATGATACCCTCAAATCACTGCAATCAAAAGAATGGAAGAAAGCCATGATAGATGAAATGAATGTAACGAAAGATAGGCGGGTTTGGGAATTGGTTCCAGCACCTAAAAATAAAGAGATTTTAGGTTGCCTCTGGGTTTATACACTTAAACAAAACGAAAGGGGTGTAGTTTGCAGGTATAAGGCAAGACTTGTTGCACAGGGGTATAATCAAAGAAACAAAACTTATGACGAAGTTTTTAGTCCTGTAATAAATTTTACTTTGATTAGAATGTTCTTTATTATTTTCACTTGTATGTTAAAGTGGATAAATTGTCACTTAGACATTAAATGTGCTTATTTGTACGCAACAGTTGATCAGGACATATACATTAAACAGCCTCCAGGTTTCATTGACCAAGATAGAGAGGACTATGTTTGCAAGTTGTTGAAAGCTATATATGGTTTAAAACAAAGTCGCCGTGAATGGTATTTAGAATTTGATTCAGTTTTAAATGATTTAAATTTTGTTAAGCTTAAATGGTGTAATTGTGCTGATATTTATAACTCAAATACCTTACTACTAGTTTATGTAGATGATATAATCTTATTTCGAAAAACTGTAGAGGACGTAAACGAAGTTATCACATTGATCAAAGAAAAATTTGATGTGAAGGTGTAGCGTGGATTTTATCGCTACAGTTAATGTGTAGTAATTTTATCTTAATTCAAACTTAAAATTAATTAACAACTTGTTAAAATCTAACTCTGTCAGGGTAGGTATTTTATCTTAGCAGTAGCAGGTCTTTTCTTTAGTCCTGATCTTTTGAATTCAAGGTGGTCTTCATTTTAACGATGTCTCGCTCTTTCATGCACACCTGTGCGTAAGTGGAATCGGCATGACATTGTTGAAATAAACCATTACGGTTCTTTCCCAGGGCTACTTTTGAATTTACGGTTTCCTATGTCGTGCTAACAATCAGCATACGATATCGGAACCTCCTTTCCTGCACTGTGTTATTCTTGTACGTAACGCCCATAGTGACGTTCGTCTGTTCTTTTTCTATGCGTATTGAGTTTCACCTAAGTGTTGCAATATCGTGTGTATTCGTGCAGCTTTTGAGAAACAACCGCGTTGCCACGAAATCGCCAGATGTCATAAGTCGCCAGGTCTCACCTGCACAGCCAATGAGCGTGTCTTATGTTCCCGCGTCTTCACGTCATTGGTACACGCCTACCAGTTTTCGCCGTTACTCGCCCTTTTACTTAATGCGCTGCTTCTTTTCTACCTTTCGTAGGTTTCAGCGTTTGGCGAGGTTTGGTTCACGCTTTCTCTGGCAGCCCTCGCTCCCTCTTTTGCTCGGCTCGAAAGAAATTTATCAGATATACTCTCTGACTTGACTTAGACTTACAAACTTATCCAGCCTAGCCATGTTTTTGCTAGTTTTATACTTTGTGGAGGAGTACTTGCTTGTAATGTTGATGAAAGATTCATCTATGATATTTATGTATTAATTGTAAGCATTATGACTACGTAGCATCATGGTTTAAAATAAGAGAGTCGACTCAAACATGTGTCAGTAAAAATTATTTGAAGTACAATCATCCAGGATAGTTAGTTGCAAGGAGTCGCAACGAACTGAGTTTTTTTTTCAGCGCAAATGTAATATCACCACTATTTCCGGCTAAAACTTCTGAGAACATCTTTCCTCTTTGGAGACACCGCTCGTATTATCCGTCGCTATGAACTTTGTTATTCGCCGCTACGACTAATAGAATCAACCGATTTCCCTTCGACAAAGTTTCTTCGGTGAAACGGTTCCGAGTGTTCTTCAAAAGGTACTGCAGATAAATTGATGTCGTCCAATCCTGTTTCCGATCCCTCGTCCAGCAATATGATGTCTATTTTCCAGTAGTTTCTTCAGTATAACAACAGTGCCTCTACTTCCAAATTCTCCATTATAGACATTATACCACCCCAGTCTCTCTCTCCAGTACAGATTTAGTACAGTGCCAATTCCCCTTCATAGAAGGTATTGAGCAAAATTAAGAAACTTTTAGGTATAGAATTTGAGGAGAGGTATGGTAAACATTTTATTCATCAGAAACTGTACATACGAAAAATCTGAAGCATTTTCAAAATTTAGATATCCAGTCTCTTCATTGCCAATCACAAAGGGCATTATTTTGTCTAGATTAGACTGTTCTGCCACAGAATCTGACATTGGGGAAATGTCAAAAAAGCCTTATAGAAGTATTCTTGGTTGACTTTCGTTTATGGCCAGTAGAACAAGGCCAGACCTAAGCTACGCAATAAACATACTAGCTCAATTTCAGGAAAATCCTGGTATAAGACACTGGGATATTCTACTTAAACTTTTAGGTTATGTTTGCCATACTCAAAATTATGCTTTATGTTTGTCGGATTGTGAAAACTTAATTTTAACTTGTTATTCGGATTTTGCCAGTAATCGCGATTATCGTATTTCCTTATGTATGTTACTTATCATCGATAGATTACCAATTGAGTGGCGTACATTTAAACATAAATGTGCGAGTCTGTCCTCTATGGAGGCAGAATATATATCCTTAACGGAAGCAGCTAAAGAAGTAATTTGGATACATAATGTTATCGCGGAATGCGGACAACTCGGTATTAAATTAGAAGATAGTACTATATTATGTGATAATCAGGCTGCATTAAGTTTTGATAAAACTCCAATAGAAAATAACAGAAGCAAGCACATCGATGTCAAATTTCATTTTATTGGAGATCATGTAATAAAGACTTCTTTGTAAAATATATAAATAGTAAATGTAATTTAGCTGATGGACTGACTAAGCCTTTTGAAAAGGAATTCCTAAAGAAATTTTGTGACTCAAGATGATACATCTGTAAAACATTTGTTTTTGATGTACTATATATTGTTTGATAAGACTTTGTATAACTTGTGAAACAAATTTATTTTGTAAAGATGAAATTTGCATGAGGGGGCAGATTGTTGGGAAGTTAACTATTGTATAGATTTTCTTTCATGCAAATATAGAGTTAAGACGATCAAAGTGACGTCAGTGTAAAAGGCGATTTAAAAGAGTAAAGAATGTTTATCGCTAGCAGTATGTAGGGCGATTGTTGTATTTTGTTTTTCTTCTGATGCTGTAATAAATCAGTTTTTGAAGACTTTGTGCTTTTGTACGAAGACAGAAAGACAATGTCCGCATCTCTTTTCTTACCAGCGGACAAAAAGGAATTGATGAATGAGGTGATGCTGGCTGACCCATAGACGATCTTTTCAAGACTGACGACGCGAACAATCCCGTACCGAAAAAAGCACGTCAAATATAAAGTAGGTAAGCTTAAAAAATTATACACAATGAAAATACCGGAATGAGTACATCCAAGTTTATAACATTATTTTATAAACTAATGAACAATTATCTACATACAAAACACATTAAAGTCTATTTTCTTGTGTTTAAAAAAGGCCGCAATGAAGGAGTGGAGATAATTCAAAGGAAAGTGTCTGCAACGAGAGTTGGACGATACCTCCATAAACAACGTGCATTTAATAGTAAATATTTTGGTACGTGTTACGGTTACGACAAAATGTATTTAATATATTTTGTACACAATTTAATTTTCTTTAATTTTTGCATTAAACTTTTTTTACACAAAGTTAATATTTCCCAAGTTATTTGCAAAACACAAAAGCTTTCAAAATCTCTAAACAATTCATGGAGATTATTGCTTTTGAAATCGGATATGTCCATGGTGTCAAAAATTATTTTTGCTAAAGATTTTTGGGTAAATAGATGAGGTAGGATTTTTCTAGCGTATACATGGCCAGCCAACATTTTTTCTTTTGCCATAGTTACGTACATCAAAGTTAGTATTTATTTTAGCTCATCTCCAGCGATTATGTACCCAATGCAGCCTAAGTATGACATAAAAATATAGCATCCACAGAGTCTCAAAATACAACCTGATAACAATCCGTTGGATGTTGTTGCAACTTTCTCTTGAGCTTTGATATGCAGAGGTTTGACAAACGTGATTATGCAAGACTTTTGGCGCACATGCGCGGGTCATTGTTAGCAATGTGAACTAAGAATTACTTTAAAAGTCCATTAATTACTTGCCTTTCCGAAGTTTGACGTCATATTTTGCGTTTCCATTTTAAGCCTGTTCAAGTTAAAGCGATTCAATTCATTACTAAGCCGAATCACTGACGAAAATTTCTTGTGATTACGTCATGTTTGACTGACTGCCGTACGTCATATAATTAAACATAAGTCTCTAGTAGAGGGCGTATTTCGTAGAAGTTACAACCCGATATTTGAATATCAGCTTTTCACACGTGTATATAAGCCGTGGATACTTTCAGGAAATATATAGGGGTGTATAGAGGTGATGATATGAGATGAGTATCGGCATTATTAGGTAGTGTCAAGCTGCTCTGTTCATCAATGCGTTTATTAAGAAGTCGGTGTCTGTTTTCATAAGATAAGATATTGTATTAAGCCTGCTAAAAGTAGGGTAATTTATATTACTTCAACATTTAAATCCCTTTTGATAGTCCATCACAGTACAGGAAATACTGTTTATTTAAGAAATTGATTCAATGTAAAAACCCGGTGTGCATTACTAATGTTACCAGTGAAGAATGAAGATATTGACATTGTTGTTTTGAACTAATTTTAACTAGTGTTTCAAATGAATAAATACTTTTATGTTATTTTTAAAAGGCTTGTCGTCTATGCATTATTTTAGGCATCTTCAATGGTTTTAATGTATACCTTTTAACAAGCATAGCTTTTACTGCACAGATTTTACTCTGCTATTCAAATATATATAAAAGAATTATTAGAATTGTTTACATGTTTTACATGTATGCTGACAATAGATTGGTTATTGGCAACCGAAGTTATTGAAGGATACGACCATGAAAATATTGATAAAAAGCCTGAAACGTTTTGAATTAAAGTTTTATAAAGCCGTAGACCTGAAGATGGGGGAGGGCTGCTTTAAGTTTAGTTTTAATATTAGTAAATATAGACAAGTGAAGTTTTTCTATTAATTTATATTTAGTAAAGATAATTGAAAATGCAGACAGATAGAAAAACTCAATGCAAATAACTACGGCAATTGGGCCGAATATATGAAATACATCCTTATGGAACGTGGATGCTGGGGTATAGTAGCAGGTAATGATCTATCACCTATAATAAAAACTGAGCATGATAAGATAGTTGCAGCAAGTAAAGATGCCGATAGCGAAAAAGGTGTATTTGGTAAAGATGCCGATGCCGTGACAAGTGTAGTAACACAGGCAGGGTATTCTGGCTCTGAAATCACGTATCGCGATATTAGAGATTAAAATATCTGTGCTGGAGCAGCGGTTTCCTTGATTTATTCGAATATTTCTCATGAATTTCGGAAAGTTATAGAAGGGATAGAAAGCGCTAGTGAGGCATGGCTTAAGTTAAAATTATTTTTCGAACCTGACAATAGGTCGAGTCATATGCAGCTGATATCAGAGTTAATTTCAAGCCGAATTCAACCGCATGAAAAAATCAGCCTATTTGCAGCACGTTTAACAAGAATTGTCGAAAAATTACATGGAATAAATCAACCTTTTAATGAACTTTACGTTAGTTTCCAGTTGTTACGCTACTTACCAGAAGCATTTGATAATATATCACAGTCCATATTACGGTGGCAAGATGAAAATTTTAAGTTTAAGAATATTCTTGTGGAATTAGTAGTAGAGGAAGATAGACTAACCGTACGGGAATAAGACCGTAATAAAGTACATAAGATTAAGGCCTACTCTGCAGTAACACGCAGCATGTTTCAGAAGAGCGTGATATGTTACAGGTGTAATCAGGTGGGACACATTAAGAAAAATTGTTCTGTTAAAGATCCAGTTCCTGTGTACCAACCTAGACAACTTGTTTCGCCAGGGAATACGACACATTACCAGAAAAGTACGCGAATTCGAAGTCGGTCTCCCGCACGTGGTAAGAGTCCGGTACGTTATAAATGAAGATCAAAACTACCTATTAAGAAGGTAACCTCTCAGTCAGCTAATTCCGTGCAAGCTTATGTAAGAAATTTCGAGGAATCTTCAAACTCGTGGACTTTCGATACTGCAGCTAGCCATCATTTTTGTAGGGTAAAGGAATGGTTCAAGAACTTTGAAGATATACATGACGATAAGTTGTCCTTAGCTATTGAGGGTATGACGTTCCCGATCATTGGAAAAGGAGCTATTCAGCTTCAGTTTGGTTCCAGAATTTTTCATTTATATAATGTTATGTCCTCACCTAACATTAACCTGAATTTGATTTCAGGTTCTGTTTTGGCCAGTCGAGGTCTCGGATTCGAAGGTGGTCAGAGCAGGGTAAGAGTCAAAAACCGGTATGGAAAAACCATTTTTCGGGCTAAATTAGAAAATGGCTTGTATCAGGTTATACCTAAAAATCCCCGGATCGCTAGTCAGAAGGAAGATTACAAAGCCTGTGTGTCCAGGAAAGTTGACGATGAGTTAATACATCGAAGGCTGGCACACATTAGTCCATTTGTAATCAGGGACACGATTAGGAAGAATGCCATAAGGGGACTAGAAAAATTTGAGGAGCATGATTTGGTCTGCGAAACTTGTACACTTAATAAATTTAAAAGAATCAGTTTTAAACCTATAAATTTTAGACGTTCTAAACACCCCAATGATTTGATCTATATGGATGTTTGGGGTCCTTGCAGTACTATCGGTCGGAATGGTGAAAAGTATTTTTTATCAATTATAGATGATCATTCAGATAAATCCTCTGTCTACCCTATGTGTGAAAAATCTGAAGTATTTAGAATTTTTAAAAATTATGTCGCTCGTGCAGAGAGGTTTCTAGGACGAAAGGTGAAGTGTGTACGGATAATGGAACTGAATTCATAAATAACAATTTTACCGCGTTTTCCAATGAACATGGTGTAAAACATGAACTTACGAACACGTATACACCAGAGCAGAATGGGACTGCAGAGAGATATAATCAAACAGTATCAAATGGGGCAAAATACTTGTTAGCAGATAGTGGATTAGAAACAAAATTTTGGCCTGATGCAGTTTTGAGTTTCACCTATGTCTGAAACAGGGTCGTCCATAAAGGTTTAGGGAAAACTCCCTTTGAACTTTTTGGTGGATATAAACCATCAGTAAATCACTTGAAGCCGATTGGGTCCATCGCATATGTTGGTGTACCACGGCAGCATACAGCGAAGTTGGACGCCAAGGCGAGGACGGGGGTTATGATAGGATATGGCTTTAACACCAAGGGTTACAGGATATGGTTCCCTGATACCGGCAAAGTGGTAGAAACCATAAACGTCAGATTTTGTGAAGATTCGCAAGGTGTAGAGGGCGACAGTGGAGCACCGATGGGCCCCAATGAGAATTCCAACACTGAACCACACTCCGAAGATAAGGGAGAAAAGGATATTTCAGTTATTCCGTTAGGTCAGAACATATTCCTTGAGTGATGAGGATTTGGTGGAAAGGAATGTTTCTGGGAAATCCCACAGTGATGAGATTGAAAGCCTCTTACCAGCCCAAGGTCTAAAACACGTTGATTGGGAAAGAAAGGTGGCCCCACGAACAAAGAGTGACCGTATAGATGTGTACTATTATGAAGTAGGTTCCAACATTAGACTTAGATCTATAAATGATGCCTTAAAGTACTGTAAGAAAAATGGTATAAAATTCACTGAATACATTTTTGATTTTTCCGGTGAAAATCCGTATCAGGGAATAATTTCAGATAAACCAGTTACCGCCTCTACAAGTTATGCCAGTTCCTGACTAGATGAATTTCCTATTCCCAACACCTATAAACAAGCTTTGAGCTCCCCACAACATAAGCAATGGGTAGAAGCCATGGGAGATGAAATGAAGTCATGGCAGAAATACATGTGTGGCACGTTGAAAAGTTACCGTCAGGTACAGATTTAATTGGATGCCGGTGGGTTTTTACACTGGAAAGAGATGAAACAGGCGAAGTGGCCAGGTATAAGGCAAGACTGGTGGCACAGGGTTTTAAACAAGTTAAAGGAGTGAGTTATGAAGAAACTTTTAGCCCAGTGATTAATTTCAGTCTAATTTGTTTCTTTTTTTCGCTTTTAGTAGTTTTACAGGGTTGGACCCACAGGCAGTGTGACGTAAAAGGAGCTTATCTATACGCACCATTAAAGGATAACATTTACATGTCACAACCACCTGGTTTTTTTTGTGAAACGTAAAGAAACTTTAGTTTGCAAGTTAGACAGAGCTATTTATGGACTGCACCAGAGTGGTCGAGAATGGTTTTTTGAAATTCAAAAAGTATTGACAGAACTTGATTTTAGCAAATTGAATTGGTGTAATTGTGCATATGATTTTAATTGTCAGTTAATTCTGCTTCTAGTATATGTTGATGACATAGTTTTGTTTGGAAAGGACCAGAAAATAATAGATTAGGCCATTGGATTGTTGGAAAAACATTTTGATTTAAAAATTTTGGGAAAGACTAGAAAGCTGTTGGGGATTGAGTTTGAAGAAAAGGGGGGGGGGGTGAAGTTTTGTTAAGCCAGTCGATTTATATTGACGATATTAGTAAAAGGTTTACTAGCTTCTTCATACCTGTTTTCTCACTTCCAATGAGGAAAGGTACAGTCTTCTCAAAGAAACAGTGTCCACAATCAGATGTTGAAATAGAGGAAATGTCATATTTGCCTTATAGGAATTTATTAGGCTGTCTATCTTTTCTTGCCAGTAGAACCAGGCCCGACATAAGTTACGTCGTTAAAATTTTTAGCCAGTACCAGAATAATCCTGCTAGGTTTCACTGGGACGGTCTGATAAAACGTTTGGGCAATGTCATACACACACGCAATTATAAACTTAGACTTACATGCAACGAACCTAGTATAGTGGTTTACACCGATGCGCACTTTGCTGCCAATAAAGATGACAGGACATCTATGGGGGGACAGATAGTTTTTTTGGCGAAAGCTCCAGTCATGTGGAGGACTTTTAAGAAGTGCGTGTCGTTGTCAAATATGGAGAGTGAATTTTATGCTATGACAGAGGCTACTAAGGAACTGATGTGGTTTGATAGAATCCTAAATGAGTGTTATTCCAGAAAGCTAGTTCTTGGTGAGAATATCAAGTCAATTCTGTATGTTGATAACACCGCTTGCATAGACTTCGTCAAATCCCCAGTCGAAAACCATAGGAGCAAACATATTGATGTCCGGTTATTTTTTGCTCGTGACTTAGTTTATCAAAATATTTTTGATATAAAATATATATAAATAATAAAGAAAATTTAGGTGACCCTTTTACCAAACCTCTGACCAGGTTCGAGCTCAGACGTTTATGTGAGGAAATTTTTCATGAGTCTCTGGAGTTAGATGCTCATTTTGTTTTTTTTTAACTTTGAAAGTATTTTTGAACTTTTGAGATTACAGTGAGTTTTTTTTTAAATTTTAATAAAACTTACCTAATCAAGGAAATTTGTTTAATGTAAACTTGTTTAATGCTCGGTGTCTATTTATCTGAATTGTTGTATTTTATAGATATACAGTGCAATATTACTTCGTGATATTTTGATCTCATATTTTAAACACTTTAAAGAAAATTTTAAGAATTTGAAAATATTGATTGATATATTTCTTCAGATAGCAATTGTAAAAACAGAAGCAAGTACAGAATGTTTTTTTATGGAGATCTTCGAACTTGAAAAACCTGAGCTGTACACTGTGATGGATTTATCTACTCCTGTTTCTTGTTTTGTGTCGAAAATGTAAGTGGGGAGGGGAGCATTTGTTTGCAATGTGAACTAAGAATTACTTTAAAGGTCCATTAATTACTTGCCTTTCCGAAGTTTGACGTCATATTTTGCATTTCCATTTTAAGCCTGTTCAAGTTAACACTAGAACCGCGGAGCGGATCAATTTGACCCAAAACGATGTTTAATTTATCACCACGCGAAAAGTATCGATTGAAAAAAAAAATTCCTTTTATGACTTTTAATATTTTAAGGTGAACAACAATTTACAAAATTTAAAAATTCGTAACATAAATAATTTTCCGATTATTAACACTTATACCTAGAACCGCGGAGCGGGTCAATTTGACCCGTAAGAAATGTTAATGCACAAATGACGCGTTGAAAGGCAAAGTGGTGTAAGTCATATTTTTAACTTTTTTTAACTGAGGGTAAAAATGTAATCTCCATGGTCAATTTTGTTAAGTGGGAAGGTAGTGGAAGTCATAGATTCAAATTTATCGTCACAAACAACAGTGTTAGTTTACCAAACAAACAATAACAGATAGTTGTTGGCAACCATAGTGGTGTAAGTCGGACAAGTACCATTTCTCTTCCTACTGTTCTGTTCCTTTGACGGTGGAACAGCTTCCTTGTGTACAAAGAGTAAGATAAATTCGGTAATATGAGTGAATAAAGTGAGCAATCTATAAGCGAAATTCTGGCTTCTTCAGAATCTGTGGATTCAGGTAATTTTATGGAACAGATTTGGTATTAGACTCTATTTGCGAAATTTTGCATTGGCGACTTTTTTGTCGCCTAGCCAAACATCGCATCGTTAATCTCTATATATAAAACAGTTCCGTAATTAACTGACTGACTGACTGACTGACAGACAACGCACAGACCAAACCGCTGGACCAAAAGAGCTGAAATGTTGCATGGCGATTCTTATAGTGCACTAAGGGGTGCACTAAGAAAGATTTTTGAAAAATTCTTAGATTTTTTTAAATAAAATTTTTAAGCTGTTTTTGTAATATTCTTTAAAGTTTGCATTTAAAATAATAATCTGAGGGTTATAAAATTTATATCACGAAAAAGATCCTAAAAATTCCTTTAAAATGAAATCTCTTTCGAATCTTTACCTCCATTTTCTGATTTTTGGTGAATTTTTAAATATTAATTTTTAGAATTTAATTTATTAAATGCTGATTACGTGATTTCTTAATGAATTTATCGCCACGTGCATAACAACTAAATAGACAAAAAATATTTTTTTCTTGCTAATGTGGCAGACGATTGAACATTATCCAAAAAAATATTAAAATACAGTAAAAGATATGTTCCTCAAACTGTACTATATTCTTTATGTTTTTTAAATTTAATTTGAATACTTTCTTCTACATTATTTTGTCTATAAAAATATCCGTTACGATTTTTTTAATATATATATATATAAAGGGTGCGAATATACTACAACATCCAAATACACCAACTTCCTTTTGGAAAATAAAACTGTTCCTGAAAAATCTATGTAAAACTAACTCATTGCGGGACCTTCAGACTCGCACAGCCCTAAAAAGTTGGGAGGTTAACCCCATCTTCAATTCCCGACAAACCTAGACGTGATGCAGTTGCGGCCTTCCGTTTATCTACGGGCCATGATTGTCTCTCTGCTCACCTAAAACGTATAGGCCTTTCCACTACGCCTTTTTGTCCACTTTGTGATACTGGAGAAGATATGGGCGGGGACCACTTGCTTCGATGTGGGGCCCTCCGCGGGCACACTTGGTCCTCAAGGTATTGGGAAGCAAGAGAACTTTTAAGGCAATGACTTCGGTCTTATACCCTGCTTTCAGTTTCGCCATCTCATGTACATGCTTTTATCTTTGTACTGTCATTTTATCTTTTTATATGTAATGGTATTTTGCCTTGCCATTGAAAAATATATATATATATTTGGCATTAATTGCATACATTGGCCGTTGTATTTAATTTGAATGTACTCCGTAGAGAAGCACGGGTATTCAGCTAATATCGTATAAATTACATAGAAATTTAATTTTGCAAAATATAAAGAAAAAAATAATACAATAATTAAAATAGCGTGAACTTTGTAGATCCAGAAAATATAGATAAATTTACAGGGAAATTTGGAAATCTGTCCCATTTACATCCCTTATAATTTCTTATTTCCCTTATAATATACTTTTTTATATTTTTGCTTTAAATTTCATTTCAGAATTACACGTATCACACACAAAACCCGTTTAATTACCCTGTTTCCTTTAAAAAAAATCTAAAAACAGCTTTTGATCTCGACACAAATGGGAGATAAACAATGTAAAAAGTCGCCAATACAAAATATCGCCAATGAAGTCCGTCCTATATTGAAGCTGTACCATTTTTTTTATTTAAGTAACATAAAATTATATTTGCGTATCTCAGCATGACAATTTATAAAAAATATGAAATGATTGATAAAAAACTAAGAGTATGAACAAATACATCATTTCAAATGTATACTTATCAGGTAAATTAATACTATTAGAATTTGAACATGAACTTCACCTTCGAAAAGCAGAGAAAGCAGAACGTCAATGAATGTCGATGCAGAAAAAAGCAAGACAGACAGAAAATATTATGCATTTACTTTTGACTTGAAAAAGACCCTTCCTTTTCCTAAAATCACAACGTCTGTTGCATACTACAAAAGGAATATGTACGTATATAACCTTGGATGTCATGAACTTTCTAATGATTTGGGATTCATGTACGTCTGGGACGAGACCATAGCTTCTCGCGGCTCTCAAGAAATCAGTTCCTGTATAATTAAGCACATTGAATGTAGAGCTTCTGAAGCAAATCATGTTGTCATGTACAGTGACGCATGTAAAGGCCAAAACAGAAACTGGAATGTCACTCTATCACTAATGAAGCTGGTCCAGAGTGATACCAATAACATACAGATTATTTACCATAAATTTATGGTAAGTGGTCACTCTTTCCTGCCAAATGATTCAGAATTTGGCTCCATTGAGATTCATTCCCGAGGTAAGACCATTTTCGTGCCAGAAGATTGGTATTCTGTCATAGCACACTCAAGGAAAAGAAAATCTTTCCACGTCACAAAAATGACTCGCGAGGACTTCAAAAGTTCATCTAATCTTGCCAAATCCGTAACTAAAAGGAAAATGAATACCCAAAATCGTCAAGTCTCTTGGCTTAAAATGCAGTGGATTCGATGTGTGAAAAGTGATACCTTCTCTTTCCAATACAATGAGACTAAATGAAGACATGCCATTCTCAACCGTCAGTGTGAAAAATGTAAGAATCGGAGGACCATCTGAGCTGAAGAATATGGTTCAGGACTTGCTTTACAAAGGTCCAAGGCTAGTTACAGTGATGAAGAAACAGGATATGTGCGACTTACTTCCATACATTCCACCTATTCACCACTGGTTTTTTAACATACTTGTGACCACTAATGTCAACGAACATTTTGAAGTTGGACCGTTAAGTCCGAATCACGATGTCGAAGAAATTTAAATAAAAATTCAATTACTATTGGTGGTTTAAACCTGTATTTATATCGATAAATAAAATTTTCTGTTAATTAATGTTTTCTCTTTTAAAACAATCATTGTCTTTTTGCACATCACCACATAGAGAAATTAGCTTAGAGGTAAAGTGGTGTAAGTCAATCAACCCCCCCCCCCCAAAGAACTCCTCCTCCCATTTTTCTAACAATTCAAAACATCTGAGAACATACAACAATTATCTATAGCTAAGACTAAGACATATTTGGTAAGATAAAAAGATAGTGGAATTTTTTGTAGTGTTTGTTTCTCAAAATGACTCTAATTTGACTTACACCACTTTGCCTTTCACCGCCTCAAATAACGAAAAACAGGTGCATTTTCTCGAACTGTAACTGTAAAATACTTCTACCCCACCCTAGAATTCCTTAAATGGACTGTACCAGAAGGGGGAATAGTGAAGGTTTTTCATTCAAGGTCATTATATTAGGTTTGAAGCACGAACTACGTTCGAATGCAGTAAAGAATTACTGCGAATATTTAGACTTTTTGAAGTTGCTTTCATTCTGCAATTAGTATATGTATAAAACCTATGTCACGACGCCGTAATCTTGCTGTTCAGGAAGCTTTAGAATATTTAAACAATTATCTGAAAACGATTCAGAAGGTTAGAAAAAAAGGTTTCTCAAAATTCGATTTTGAGTAGTGAGGATGAATACCTGCCTGCTAATGAAGAAAATTTGGATTCGGATGAAGAAAGTGAAAGTGAAGATGACTCTGGCAATGCTCTAACAATCTCTGGTCCTTCTTATCGCAATACTGATGATAATTTATCTGATAAAAAATAAAAATAAAACATTCCAAGAAAAGATACACACACACACAAAGAAATTCGAAAAACAAATCGACAATAACATTCAAAGTTGGAAATAATGAAGATGACAAAGATGGGATAATTTGGAATGTCGCTCAATTAGGAACAAACGATAGAGGAAGAAAATCAACGTGTAATATTTTGAAAGAAGTTGGGGGACATGCTAAACGCAATGTTATCGACGACAGTCCTTCAAGTGCTTGGAGACTTTTTTATAGATGAATGGATATTGAAACACAAAGAAATGTACTGAAGATGAAGCTCACCGGCAGATTCACGGAGGAGAATGGAGTATAACATTAGAAGAAATAGATGCTTTAATGTACATTTTATATGCACATGGTAAATATTGTGCAAAATGATTTGAACTCGATAGCTTGTGGTCAAAGGACTGAGGACCACCATTTTTCCAAAATACAATGTCAAGAGACCAATTTCATGAAAAAATGGGATTTTTACGCTTCGACGTAAAATCAACAAGATCAAAGCGTCTAGAGACAGACAAATTTGCCCTTATTTCGGATATCTGGAATCGTTTCATGGAAAATTGCAAGACTAACTATACACCAGGTCCTAATATAACTGCAGATGAACAGTTATTTCCCACAAAAGCTAAGTGTAGGTTTATCCAATACATGCCAAACAAACCAGATAAGTGTGGAATCAAGTTCTGGTTGGCTGCAGATGTTGATTCAAAATATCTGATAAATGGATTCCCGTATCTTGGAAAATATAACCAAAGTCCATCCTATGTTTCTATATCTGAACATGTATTGCTGCGACTAATAAGTCCATATGAGAACAAAGGTAGAAATGTCACTACGAACAACTTTTTCACAACACTGAAGCTTGCAGAGGCATTGAAATCCAAAAACACCAGCCTTGTAGGAACTGTAAAACGCTTAAGAAGAGAAATACTAGTATATGCAAAAATGTTAAAATCCACATTGTATTCGACTACGGTACTAACCCATAAAGACATGAGTCTAACTGTTTATAGAGGTATAAAAGATAAAAACGTTTTGGTGATAAGTAGTCTCCATCCAAACGTAGAAATTGCAGATAACCCCCCCCCCCAAAAAAAAAAACTACCTGATACAATCGCTTTCTACAACGCAACTAAATACGGTGTGGACGTGATTGAACAAATGGCAAGGAAATATACCGTCAGGTCTGCTTCACGTAGGTGGCCGGTGCAGGTTTTTTTTGTAATATTTTGGACCTTGATGCAATCAATGCCTGGGTTTTATATAAAGCTGTAACTGGAAAATCTATTAGTAGACGGCAATTCATTCAAGACTTGGTTGAAGAATTGTGAGAAAAGTTTGTTCTCTTCCGACATAAAAAGGCGGCAAAAAGAGCATGTGAAGCAACCAATGAAAACGACGGACAACCACAAATTAAGCGTAAACGAGTCCGATGCCATATTTCGAAATGTGAAAATAAAACTCTAGATATATGTTCAAAATGTAAAGCACCCATCTGTGGAAAATGTACCAAACATATTACTCAGTTTTGTACAAAATGCATACAGTAAATTGGATTTTAAAATCTGTAAAACTAAGTACTGATAAAATTTTTAGTAACTGAAAAAAATTTAATTTTTAATTTTTTTGAAATTATGTCTAAACATATTAAAAAGAGATACTCTATTTATCCATTGAAATTAGGAAATTTATGTTATATTTTGTTAAAGAGACATGTTATTATACTCAAGGGCATAAAATTTTAAATAATGCTATTTTGTAAAAATTAAGTTAATTTTTCTTGATTTATATAAATTATTTAATGTAAATTCTGAGAAATATTGATTATTATATAAAAAATAAAATGTTTTAGTTAAATAAGGCGCTTGTGCATATTTTATAAGCTTACAATCTAGAGTCAAAATGACCCGCTCCGCGGTTCTAGGTATATCGAAAGTCACGCGGTTCTAGTGTTAAAGCGATTCAATTCATTACGAAGCCGAATCACTGAAGCAAATTTCTTGTGATTACGTCATGTTTGACTGACTGCCGTACGTCATATAATTAAACATAAGTCTCTAGTAGAGGGCATATTTCGTAGAAGTTACAGCCCGATATTTGAATATCAGCTTTTCACACGTGTATATAAGCCGTGGATACTTTCAGGAAATATATAGGGGTGTATAGAGGTGATGATATAGAAGATATGAGATGCGTATCGGCATTATTAGGGAGTGTCAAGTTGCTCTGCTCATCAATGCGTTTATTAAGAAGTCGGTGTCTGTTTTCATAAGATAAGATATTGTATTAAGCCTGCTAAAAGTAGGGTAATTTATATTACTTCAACATTTAAATCCCTTTTGATAGTCCATCACAGTACAGGAAATACTGTTTATTTAAGAAATTGATTCAATGTAAAAACCCGGTGTGCATTACTAATGTTACCAGTGAAGAACGAAGATATTGACATTGTTGTTTTTAACTAATTTTAACTAGTGTTTCAAATGAATAAATACTTTTATGTTATTTTTAAAAGGCTTGTCGTCTATGCATTATTTTAGGCATCTTCAATGGTTTTAACGTATACCTTTTTTTAACAAACATAGCTTTTACTGCACAGCTTTTACTCTGCTATTCAAATATAATAAAATAATTATTAGAATTGTTTACGTACATGTTTTACATGTACGCTGACAGTCTTTCCCCCATCGCGATGGGGATGACTCGCGCATCCGCGTCGCAGGTGTGATGGTTCGCTCCTTTCAAAGTCAATTATGTTTGTTAGAGTTATACAAAAAATGTAAATGATGCTTTTGTTCAAAATTTCATGTTCTTGAATTTTTGTAATCAATTTTTTTACATAAAATCAATAGTTCTCAAGTTACTTGCAAAAAACCAAAAAAGAGTACACATTTTCCAAGATGGCGGTGAAAGCTCAAGTTTGGACTTTTAGTGGGGACTTTTAGTATGTTCAACAGTATTTCTAAACAAACATCTCCAGCAATTTTCAAAATTTTCATATTTTTATTAGCCTTAAAACCTTTTTTTGACTGGGCTATGTGGTCTTATTGAAGGAGGTAGAAGTGAATTTGCCGCATAAAGAGGTGTTGCAGTGAAATTTCTTTGTTATTCATTAGTCTGCTTATAACTTTTTCGTAATTTATCCCTATCTT
The DNA here is from genome assembly GCA_907164885.2 of Dolomedes plantarius. Lineage (NCBI taxonomy): Eukaryota > Metazoa > Arthropoda > Arachnida > Araneae > Dolomedidae > Dolomedes > Dolomedes plantarius. The sequence continues at coordinate 87,003,356 of OU015494.1, read as the reverse complement.
TATAGCCCGAAATACTGGCGCTACTGTCGGCTACATAAACGTTAATTCGCATTTTGATGTTTTTCTTGCATTTTAAGCAAATTCTCGGGTGCACCGCCAACAGCGCCATATCTTCCCATATCGGTGACTTTTGGAACTAAATTTTTTTCACGGAAACTCTTTCCCATGTGGTCCTTAGTCCCTCTATCAATTTTGGTGAAATTCCGACTGATAGATCGCGCTACAGATGGCTCCGTGTAGTGTCAGTTTAAAAAAATCACCTTGTATATAATAAATTCTCTAATGGCTTAAGAACAATTGTTACTGGGTCCCGACAGTTGTTACTAGTCAAGCAAATTGTATAAAGTTACAAAATTTAATCTTTTAGTGACAGAAATATGCACAAGTTAACCCTATAATTATATAATTTTTTCTATATGCCAACATTATGGTACATATTCAAGATTTCCGTTCAATTTCTGTTCTTCCCATTACCATCTATTAAATTGTCTATATAAAATTCCGACGGACTTGCATATATACAACTGTTTCAAATTTAAATTGTAACATCCTTTCTGACCTTCTGATCCTTTTTAACCCAAATACAATTAAATCTACAATTTAAGCATAATAAGTGAATGCTTATACTGTGATTGCTCATCGCTATTTATCTGTCACATATATCAAAACACCCCATCAACACACACACACACACACACACACACACACACACACATATATATATATACACATAGTGGAATCTTGATCTATCGTTTTTCAAGGGACCGATTGAAATGAACGATAAATGCGGGAAAACGATAGATGCTGAAACATAACAAAGCAATATGATCGTCGGAACTGGATAAAATGAACGATACATACGGAAAAACAACGGATTCGAAAAAGATGGATCGAGATTCCACTGTATATATTTTAGAAATGTAAATTAATAGGAAACAAAAATGAGAAAATAAATTTTAGGCTCTAAGCTGCTCAAATATATTTACGATGTATAGATATTTAAAATTAAGATGACTAAAAGGGGCAGATGCAAACATTTAATACTCCTATAAAATAAAACAAGATGGACATATAAAAATATGCAAAAACGGAAGTGTAGGTGGTATAGTTGATGACTGGGGGGGGGGGGTTGTGACACACAAACCCCGGTTAAATGTTTTTTGCCTGGCAACACTTCCGAACGTCGACTATAACACCAAGATAGTTATAAACAATTATGAAAAAAAAAATTAGATGAAATACATAAGTTAAACCATATATTTTTATTTATATAGTAAATTAAAACATAATTACAAGATGAATAGTGTTTTAACCTTTTAATATAGAAAAAAATCTTAATACTAAGATACAGAAGTACAATAATACTAATCAACTAAATAATTACACTTTAACAAATACACTACAAAAATTAAGATACAAAAATACTTAACTCCACACCAAGCAAGAGTCACGAATCTCAAGCACACTCACTTTTATAGACATAGTAGGGATAAATATCGCCGTATTAAGGAAATTTTTGGCTTTGTCAACTTATGTTAAAACGATTCTCACAATCTTTATTGTCTAAATTAAAAATCTGCGTTAGAATTGATACGAGGAAATTGACAGGAAAACCATGGTCAATAGCTATAGTTATGAATTTATTTATACAGACGTCCATAGTTTTTGTGATTGAATGTAAACGTTGGCAACGTATTAACTGGTTAGTAACTATATTGAGTTTAATATTTAAATGTACAGCATTATTCCAATTCATAATCCTAACTGTTGTAAAATTCGAGTTTTCATATAGACTGTATGATATTAGATTTAGATTAACATTTAAACTCAAGTCCAAAAATTCCAAATTGCCATCGTTATTTTTATCAGTCTCCACTAATTTAAGATTTTTAGGGTAAAAATTAAAATCTATTCAATTTAATTTTTCATTAAAACATATGAGAATATCATCTACATATCGGAAAAACATAAGTTCATTAAGAATCATAACTCCTCTTTCGTAAAAGAGAGGGTATATATCTGCTAAAGCAGATGAGCATCCTCCTCCAATTGGTATTCCATGTATTTGCTTATAGAAGTTTCTACCATTATATAGTATTGTATAATACTATAGAGATCTTTTAGGTTGATAGAGTTGAAAAGATCCGTAAAACCGTAGCTTTTAACGTTAGTTATATCTTCTTTACCTTTTATCTGGTTAACTATTTCTAAGCTATTATTTATGAAATATCCCCCTTCTTTACTTATTTTTTTATAAACTATTTTAAGTATATTTAAAAGTTTATTATTAGTAAGCGTTAAGTACGTATTACAGCCCACAGTTACAGTTCTAAATTTAACCGGTGATTTATGAAATTTAGGGATTAAGACTAAATAGGGAAACTTTAGATTTTTAATTTCATAACCTGCACGGCGATATAAAGCTTTGATACGATTTTGTATAGTACAAGACATAGAATCTAATTTTTTATAAACAGTATTATCATTATAGGACTGTAATAATTTGTCACAATAAAAGTTTTTGCATATAAATGCTTAGTTAGCAGAAACTTTATCAACATAGGTTATTGCAAATTGATCTTGTAAAGCAGTGATAGACGGTTTTAAGGTTTTTAAATTCACATGATCTTTCTGCTTAGTTCTCCGATAAACATTTTTAAAATCACTTAAATTATGAAATTTCCACTGTTCGAATGTACTAACAGGTATACTTTGCTTTATAACAATTTTATATATAAATTCATCAAGATTACGTTTGAAAATTTGGAATACATTCTTTTTATAACCTATGCGAAAGCCTGTACCATATGTCAGAACCTTATTATCTGTAATTTGAGTATTACCTGTTATAATGTAGCTGTAGTGTTCATTGTAACCGGTCATATTATGTTTACAATTACAATTACCAGGAGAAGCATCAACTACATTTTTTGAAATATTATTATAGTTGAAAATATAGCGATCCAATGGTCTACTATATTTGAAGCTATTACATATTTTTATATACTTCAAAGGAAATTATTGCTTATTCTGATTTAAAATTTTGGTAAATGGTATTTTATCAAACCCATTGTTTGCATACTCAGTTATACAATAAATATTGCTACAGCTTTTTCTCTCGTTGTCGTGTAATGTTATTCCACAATTTGACCTCTTTTTTGACTCGGTCTATAATTGGAATGAAATGCGTATTATTAGGAATAAGGTGTTTTTAAGACTTTCCAATAACCAACTTCCATAGATTATTTATCCAAATTTTTTTACAACCATAAATGATGTTTTTAATCCATTTTATTGGATAATCCGGTTTTAAATTGATAGTTTTACATAGTATGTTGAAAGCGTCTATATAATCTTTATATTTATTACGAAGACCACCTCTTTGTTTACGTTTTAGATTGATATTACTACTGGAATAGTTAGAATTCTGATCCAATACACCTTGCGTATAGGATTTAACTATGTGACTCCAATTGTAATTTTGTCGTAAACGTTAGTGTTTAGTCCGTAAAGGTATGCTGTTGAATGTAATCTAATGATTTCCTTCCCACCATATTCTAGTTTTAGTGTCAGGAATTACATCTATAATAGACAATTATACTGTCTACACCATGTTTTTTAAAATGTAGAATTTCAAAAGAACAATCTTCAGTATTAGTATCTCAGCGATAAATACTGCTACGGTAATGATTTAACCTGATATTTAAAGTTCTCTTTGTTTGCCCTATATAAGATAGATTACATACTTTGCAAGTCAATTTATAAACACAATGATAAACTTTGCAAAAGATTTTAGATTTTAAGTCAGTGTTAACCTGGGGAGGGTTTGCGCTAGGGCACAATTTGCATGTTTTGTCGTTACAACAACGGTATTTGAATAGACCCATATTAGGATAAAAGCTCCTGTTCGTGAATAAAGGTAATTTTAGTGAGGAAGCGGGAGAAGTACTAAAATTTACAGTTTTTTTTTAAATTTTAGTTAGTTTAGGCAAGGATTTAGAAAAATAGCTAGTAATAAGACTAGGGACACTAAGATTAGGGTTATATAGGGCAAACTAAGACACTTTAAATATCAGGTTAAATCAACACCGTAGCAGTATTTATCGCTGTGATTTCTAATACAGAAGATTGTGCTTTTGAAATTCTACATTTTAAAAAACTTGATGTAGACAGTATAATTGTGTCTATTACAGATGTAATTCCTGACACTAAAACTAGAATATGGTGGGAAGGAAATCATATTAGATAACATTCAACAGCATACCCTTACGGACTAAACACTAACGTTTACGACAAAAATTACAATTTGCGTCGCATTGTTAAATGCTATACACAAAGTGATTGGATCAGAATTCTAACTATTCCAATAGTAATATCAATCTAAAACGTAAACAAAGAGGTGGTCGTCGTAATAAATATAAAGATTATATAGACTCTTTCAACATGCTATGTAAAACTATCAATTTAAAACCGGATTATCCAATAAAATGGATTAAAAACATCATTTATGGTTGTAAAAAAAAAATTGCTAAATAATCTATGGAAGTTGGTTATTGGAAAGTCTTTAAAACACCTTATTCCTAATAATACGGATTTCATGTCTATTATTATAGACCTAGTCAAAAAAAGAGCTCTAATTGTGGAATAACATTACATGACAACGAGACAAAAAGCTGTAGCAATATTTATTGTATAACTGAGTATGCAAACAATGGGTTCGATAAAATACCATTTACCAAAATTTTAATGCAGAATATGCAATATTTCCCTTTGAAATATATAAAAATATATAATAGCTTCAAATATAGTAGACCGTTGGGTCGCTATATTTTCAACTATAATAATATTTCAAAAAATGTAGTTGATGCTTTTCCTGGTAATTGTAAACAAAATATGACCGGTTACAATGAACACTACAGCCACATTATAACAGGCAATACTCAAATTACAGATAATAAGGCTTTGACTAATTTAATGACTTATGGTACAGGCTTTCGAATAGGTTATAAAAAGAATGTATTCCAAATTTTCAAATGTAATCTTGATGAATTTATATATAAAACCGCTGTAAAGCATTGTGAGATTTATAGATTTAGTGGACTGTAAATGATTTTAAAAGATTTATTTTGACTTAAAACAAAATAATTACAATACGTGCATATTTAATAGAATACACTTACGACTAATAGAATACAATTGAATATAAGGGATGGATCAACGCTGGGAAAATGAAAAACCCAAATAGTATAAAGAATTGAATTATGAATTGACTTACATATAAAGGAAGAATTGCTTCACTTCCCAGACGTCCACCAAACTCTTCACTTAAGGGAAATACATCAAAAGGGAATAGAATAAGCAAGCAGAAGACCTGCTCGCATCACGTACATAAGAATGTTTTGTCAACAACAACAGTTCATGTATACACACACCGTTACAAAATAAGAAATTACTGGATCAGTGCTGCCATCTATGAACGCGGGCAGCTACTACAGGACGGAACATCCTCCGGGGCGGGCAGTAGCACAGTGACTTTAGAAATTGGCCTTTTGACATCACCAGAAGCAGTTTTGATGGAAACAACTCTTACACAGCCATCTGCTCCTGGGAAAACACTGAATCACACGTCCAAGAAGCCACTTTAAAGGAGGAAGTTATGGCTCATGGATTGCCACCAAATCTCCAATCTGAAAATTCTGACGTTGGAGGTTCCAAGCCTTTGGTCTTTGCTGGAGTTGATTTAACTAATCCCGATACCATCGGTCCGAGAATTCAATTCGCATTTTTTGTAAAAGTTTCCATCTGTCACTTAAAATGGTGGAGCAATTTGGAGTTTCAGGAATGTCCAGCAAAGAGCTGCCGATTATGTAATGCCCTGGTGTGAGAGCACTTAACTCCGAAGGGTCAGAAGACATACGCAGTAATGCTCGAGAGTTCAAACACGACTCAATTTGACAAAGAAAGGTTGACAGTTCTTCGAAATTGAGAACTGCAGATTTACTGGCTTTCACTAGTAAGTGTTTAGCACTTTTCACGGCTTATTCCCAGATGCCTCTGAAGTTCGGTGAATATAGTGGGATAAAATGCAATTTTATCTCATGAAAGGATGAAAAATGTATTGCATCTTTGGATTTCAATTTGCAGAACAAAGTTTTCAGCTCATTGGAAAGTCCTACAAAGTTCTTTCCGTTGTCGGAATAAATATCCGAGGGTAAGCCTCTACGGCTGATGAAATGTTTCAAGCAAGCGAGTAGAGCTTGAGTTGAAAGATTGGATACAGCCTCTAAGTGCACAGCTTTAGTACACATGCAGATGATAACACATATGTATGATTTCCTTTTGGTTTTACTTCTGGTGAGATTTGGTTGTGACTGGTCTACAGAAATCAATTCCTATTTTCTGAAAGCAACGTGATGGATTGATTCTTTCAGATGGTAAATCGGCCATAATCTGCTGGCAGGATGCAGCACGAAATTTTTTACAAAGAATACATCGGTGGATCACTTGCCTCACCTTGGATCGTCCGCTCGTAAACCAAATTTTTTGACGTATGAGAGCTAACGTTAACTGTGGACCTGCATGAAAATGCTTCTGATGGTAATACGCAATGATCAAATCCGTAACTAGGTTTTTCTTGGGTAGCACAATTGGATATTTTTGATCATGAGTCAGATTTTGCTGTCTGAACAGTCTTCTGCCTACTCTAAGGATGTTTGATTTGTCGAGAAAAGCATTAAGAGTCAACAGCTTGCTTGAAGTAGGCAATGGTGATTTCTGTTGGAGTAGTTTAATCTCGTTTGAAAATTCCTTCATCTGCAACAGTCTAACTTTGAGCAGGAGAAAAGACTTCATTTCATTGGCAGTCAAGTTTTCAGTGGGGCGTTCATTAGGGTTTCTACAGTTGTGCATGAATCTTAAAAAATAGTCGATGACATTTATCAATTTGGTGTATGATGAGAACTTAAGCAGAAATTCAGGGATCTCTTTCTCTACCGCGGTATGGACCAACACCTCTTCGGCTCCATCAGAGAATGAATCTTGACTAAAGGGAGGATAAGAAGAATTATCCCACAATCTGGACGGGCCAGACCACCAAAGATCATGATGAAGCAATTTTTCAGGAAGGATTCCTCTGGAAGCGCAATCTGCCTTATTACACTTTCCTGTAAAGTGGTGCCACTGAGCCTTTGGAACTAGAGATTTCATTTTGTGCACGCGATTGGATACGAATTGGTTACCCTTCAGTGGTGGGGAATGAATCCAGCATAGGTCAATTTGAGAATCTAACCAAATATGGACATCATCAAGGTTAATCGGTAGAGAATCCATTATTGTCAAGGTAAGCTGTCATAATAATAATGCTGCTGAAAGTTCAGGCCTAAGCAAAGTGACCATAGATAATGGGGCCACCTTTGTCTTTGCAGCTAAGAGATGAGAGGTATTACCAAAAGGACTTAGTTTTACCAGATAGAGGACTGCTGCATATGCCTTCAGCGATGCATCAGCAAATCCATGTAACCGAATTTGAGTAGTTGCGCTTTCATCCATACTTATAAACCTCGGAATTCTAATGGCTTTCAGACAATCAATTTAATTTAGAAAACTTTCCCATACCTTCAAAATTTCTGGAGGTATTTTATCTTCCCAAGACAACTTATCTTTCCAAAGTTCTTGCATTAAGATTTTGAGTATGACTGTAGATGGTGACAATAGACCTAACGGATCGAATGTTCTTGCAATAAACGAGAGTAAATCTCGCTTTGTTTTAACTTCGGTTGTTCTCGCTATGTGTAGCTGTATCGTGTCTTCAGAAGAATTCCATGTCAGACCTAATAATTTTACAACTTCTTCATTTTCAATTTTCTCGTTTGAATGGATGAGTCTTCTTTCTTCTGTTACATGTTCAATTGCTTCTGGACAGTTTGAAGCCCATTTTCTCAGTGTAAATCCGCCACTTTCCATAATCTGATTTATTTCGTAGACCAGTCTTGATGCCTCCTCGGGCGAAGAAGCGCCACACAAGAGATCATCCATGTAGAAGTTCTCCCTAATTATCTCAGAAATGCGGGGATTTTCTGTCTGGGAGTCTTCAGCGAGTTTATGGAGAGTTTTAATCGCCAAGTAAGGAGCACAAGCTGTCCCGTATGTGACAGTGCGCAAACGATATGTGGAGATCGGTTATTGCTCTTCAAATCTCCAAACTATTCTTTGGTAATCTCTGTGGGAAGCAGTTACCAGAATCTGGCGGAACATTTTCTCGACGTCTGCTGACAAGGCTATTCGATACGATCGAAAGCTTATGAGGATCTTGAATATCTCTGGTATTAGCTTAGGACCGACCCCAAGGAAATCATTTAGGGAATTTCCACTTGAATCTTTACTGGATGCATCGAAAACAACACGAAGCTTTGTTGTTACGCTTTCCTCTCTTAAAACACCGTGATGAGGTAGGAAAGCTTGATTTGGAACCTCTTCTTCATCTTCTGGGACGATTTCCATATGGTTTAGTGAGAGGTATTCTTTTATGAATTCACAGTACTTCGTTTTGAATTCCGGGTTCTTTCTGAATTTCGCTCCTAAATATTGGAAGCACTTCAAAGCTTGAAATTTGGAATCGCCGAGAACCAGAATAGATTTGAATGGTATGTTCAGAACGTATCTTCCAGTACAGTTTCGCTTAATATTTTTTTTTTAAATTTGTCTTTTACCGGATCAATGACTGATGATTCTGGAACCGATTCCATTTGCCAAAATTTCTGTAGTGAAGAATTGAGTTCGCTGTCGATTATAGAATGAGAACTGAAAATCTCTTCCCTTACTTGAATTGAATAGATGGGACCAGATAGCAACCATCCTAGCTTAGATTTCATAGCACAAGGCATTCCCTTTGGGCCAATGATTTTCTCACCAGAAATAATTTGAATAAGTCTGCTCCAATAATAACTTCAACAGGAGATGAGATGTGAAAGTTCGGATCAGCAAGGAATGACTGAATCCCTCCAAATGAGGCCACTTGGTGACTTCCATCCAAAAATTGGGTAGGTTCATGGTAATGTTTTTTACGACCAGAGCATTCATCTCAAATGATTCGTCACAGGTGTGTGAATATAGTAATACACTGCTGGCCACTGTAAATTCAACACCCTGAAGGAAACATGCAAATAACATGAAATTTACAACATGCATTAGCGGAGATGAGATATGCAAATGATTAGAATTTCAGCGCAGACGCACATCACGCGCGCCTGTGCCGCCACTTCAAAGCGCTATTTAAGGCTTGGAGATATCGACGATTTCATGTTCGGCAATTGTGTTTTTCTTGTGGTTTTTTCAAAAAAACGATCAATTATGCCTCGTCGAAAACAGAGATCATCTTTTGATCAAGTATCCGAGTTCGACAGAGGAAGGATAGTGGCCTACCGAGATTGTGGAATATCTTTAAGGAAATCGGTAGTCGTGTTGGACGAAACCAAACAACTGTGATGCGGATATGTGATCGTTGGATGCAGGTGGGTACGACGGATCGCCGTGTTCGATCGCATCCACCTCAGCGCACCACTTCACGTGATGACAGGCAAATTGTGCGCATGACAGTGACGGATCGCGCAGTCACATCACGAACCATAGCACAGCACATGCAGTCTGTAACGCATCATCCAGTGTCTGCGCGTACCATTCGACGCCGTTTACAGCAGAGTGGTCTGTCCGCAAGACGTCCATTGCTTTGTCTACCCTTGACGCAGAACCACAGACGTCTCCGCCGCCAATGGTACGATGACAGAAGGATGTGGACGGCAGAATGGAATGAAATTGTCTTTACTGACGAGTCACGCTTCAGTCTGCAACACCACGATGGTCGCATTCGAGTCTGGAGACACCGTGAAGAGAGGATACTGAACAGCTGCGTTATGCACCGCCACACTGGTCCTGCACCGGGTATTATGGTATGGGGCGGTATTGGATATCACTCTCGCACACCTCTAGTACGCATTGCCGGTACTTTAAACAACCAGCGCTACATCTCCGAGGTGTTGGAGCCAGTTGTCCTTCCTTACCTTCAGGGCTCGCCCACAGCCATATTTCAACAGTATAATGCGCGACCACACGTGGCACGCATTGTCCAACGGCTCTTCGTCAATCGCCAGATTGAATTGCTTCCCTGGCCGCCTCGCTCTCCGGATCTTTCGCCGATAGAAAACATGTGGTCGATGGTTGCTCTACGACTGACCCAGATTCCATCCCCAGCTGCCACAGCAGATCAACTTTGGCAACGTGTGGAAGCTGCTTGTTCTGCTGTACCCCAATAACTCATCCAAAGTCTCTTTCAATCAATGCCGAGGCGTGTGGTAGCGGTGATCTCCTACAATGGCGGCTACTCTGGCTACTGATTTTGGCAGGAACCACACTTCACAGAAGTCTATAAATTTAATCATTTGATACTTGATCAACATGTTATCTACAAAATAAATTTTGTTGTGATATCTCTTGTCTTTCTTGGTGTTGCAATTTGGGTGGCCAGCAGTGTATTAGTCTGTTTAAAGGATGTTTCTGCAACAGAATTAGTTATTCCTCGAATAATGTGATTTGTATTTCTCACTTTTAACATAAGTCTTGTTGCTAATGTGGAAGAAATCCACACCTGTGAGCCACTATCTATCAGTGCACAACAAGCAATTAAGCTGATTTCATTTTGATCAACGCGGTGCTTAACAATGTTATCACGGTTTGTATATGTTTAACAAGGCATGGACTTCCCACTTCGTTTACCTGATTTGAATTACTTGCAGTTTCAACATTTTGAATAGGTTTTGGACGATGGAGAAGGGTGTGATAATTTTTATTAGAATTTTCTGACTTACACCTAATAGAAATTAAGCATTTTGAGGCCAAATGATTACTTCTTAAATAATTAATGCAAAGCTTATTAGTTTAGTCAAATTCCCAT
>OU015494.1:86942023-86992311 GCA_907164885.2 Dolomedes plantarius | reverse complement strand
AACTTTAATACATATTTTGTAATAGATACTGTAAGATACATACCTTTTTGCTTGCTCATAATTTATAACCTTTTATGTGAGCTATAGTTGTAATACTTGAGTTCAGTACACTGTTAATTGTAATATAAAGTAAAATTATATTGTAGGTCAGGCTTTATATCTTGTATGACATAAACTTCTATAAATGTAAACAGATTGATGAAAATAACAGTCATCTTTATCAAAAATCAATAACCAGTTTCTATCGGTAAAATGAGGTTCTGATAATAATATCTCAGCCTACTGTATAAAAATTAATAAGCTGATTAATATAAAGCTGCATTTATGTGAACTGTAAAAGATGATTTATGGGCATAATATTGTAGCAAAATGTGAGATGGATAATTAATAGTATATTAAATCAAAAGAATAACAAAATGCCATAAAAAAATTAGAATTAAAGCATAAAAACAAACTTGAGACCTATTTAGAAAACTTTAACTTACAGCACGTGCAATTAATGTAAAATTAGCGGCCGTTTTGTGAGAATAATCCTTGAAAACTTTTTGCGTAAATTAATCAAAGAGCATCATTTAAACACATGGCTATAATAAATTACCTAACATTTGATAAAAAATGACAGCAAAGTAGGGATTAAAATCAATGAGATGTTACACTGATATTTATTGGTATTGTACTATATGAGTTTTACCTTTCATTTCACTTTCATTTAGACATTTTAACAAAATAAAATCCTCCATTCCCCGTCAAAACCAAACTTTCACACTAATCTTGAATCAGAGAATAGTTACGATAAACCTCAATATTTATTTGTTCTACAATAACCAGCAATGAGAGAGAAAGGTGCAATTTAAACCAACTTTATAGCAAATAGACACCTTTTACTACAATTTGCTCTTTCACTGAAAGTTTAAGGTACATAACAAAGACTGTATATTTTTTCAACATCCTCGTTGTACCATTGTACACTATCTGATCTACAAGTCGAAAAAAATATATTTTGTTTTAGCTATGTCGATGAACTGCTATTAATAGAATAGAGTAAAATAAAAAAACTTAGGAGTAATATCGGGTATTGACTTAGAATTATGGATATAAAGCATATATCGATAAATCTGAGGTCAAAATTTTACCGGGGATATAGTAACTGTTAAGTAGTAGCGTATTGCTGGGGCTAAAACCATTACCCATGATGTTTGTGAAACAATTAAGTATATGAGCTAGAATGTTGATCTGTAGTACAAAAACAAAATAACAGTTATAGAAATACCAAAGATAGCTTTGCACTAGACACAAATGCGTCGCTTAATTTATGTTGCATTTAACATTTATTGTTAATGCTACACTATACTCAAATTACGTTGTTTCGCTGGAGTGCGCACAAGTCACTGACTCATTATGTTAGACCCTGATATGTAAAAGCATTACGCTGAGTGAGTCGTGAGTGGGTGTTCGGTTGGTGTACGAACTTTACAGAAGTTGCACGTGCATACTACCGTTGAGTTCTACTGTACATTCAGTCGAAAACATAAAGTTCAACCCTGAAGAATTAATAATTTAAGGTCAAATCCCTGAGTGCTTAGGGAAAATTGGGACAAATTTACATAGTGATAAATTTGCAAAGTAAAGAGCATGGGCTGAGATAGGAGCTTTCCTAAATAGTTTGTCTGATTTGTAAATAAATCCTGTTATCAAGTCAAGCAATTCTTGAAAGCGGGCTTTACTCTTTCGACAATACTGAAATAACTTATCGGAGTATTACTTTTTTTCTTGGCACACAGTATGATACTGGTCATTGACCAGTCTTCTCTCAACTAGGGGATAAATCCAATACTTTTTAACCTAGGATTACGTTCCTCCATAACGGTCCTCTAGAAAGGAAAATTTCAGACGATAAAACCGTCCATCCGTATCTCGCGAGTTATAATATTGGCAGTCTGTGTCGCTTGGACAAGCAGTAAACAGTTATACAGAAAAGTACCAAAATGCGTCAAAATTTTGACATACAAATATGTATATATATACATGCGTACATATATATAGATACATATATATACATAAAACATACACACATATATACATACAAAAGAAGTAAGCAACGATAAGTAATCCTACGTTAATAGCCCGCGGTAATTTCGTTAGAAGAGACTACCTGAATATGTTTTTTTCTTATCCTCCAGAAATTCGTATATTAAAATTAATACTACAGGGTTCATAACTAACAACTTCTACTAAGAGTAAAACAGAACTGAATTTACACCGAGAGTAGAATGTGACGCTCTAGCCTGCAGCGTTAATTACGGAACGCAAATCGCAGCGAAATAACGAACGCAATGTGCGTATGGTGCAGCGCTAGCCTAAGCGTTTGAAGCACTAGAGCAATATAGGCAACAATGAACTGAGGAGTAGTAGTAATGACTTATACTCAGATATTATTCGAGTTTAACTGTGAAAATATCACATGGGATTCCTCGAAATGGCATATATATGTAGAATATTATATATACACTCATGGACAAAAAAATTAGCGCACCAAGAAGGAGTCGTCAAAATGAAACGAAATTTTACATACGTAATGACTACTTTGATATAAGTAAATGATAAGAAAATCAAAGAAAAGGGATAATTTATTTCAGAGAAAAAGGCAAAAGAACGGATGAGTTAATACTCCGTTGGACCCCCTCTAGCGCGAATGCACGATGCCATACGATCGGGCATTGAGTCATGCAAGTTCTGTATGATGTCTTGAGACATTTCGTTCCATATTTGCTGTAACCTTGCCTCTAGTTCGTTCAAACTCGTGGGATATCCAACTCGTCGTCCCAAATGATCCCTGATATGCTGGATTGGAGACAAATCTAGGGATCGGGCAGGCCAAGGAAGGGTAGTAACAGTACGGAGACTGTCTTGTGACACCCTTGCCGTATGAGGCCGAGCATTGTCTCGTTGAAAAATGGCTCCTGGGAGCCGTTGCATGAGTGGCAACACATGTGATTGCAGGATTTCATGAACATACCGCTGGGCTGTCATGGTGCCACGGAACAATACTAGGGGTGACCGTGTATTGTAGGCAATGGCACCCCATACCATCACACCAGCTGTGGGAGCGATGTGTCGCTGTACAGCAAAGGCAGGATTGAAGCGTTCACCACGGGCTCTCCACACACGAACACGATTGTCATCACTGCCGAGATTGAATCTAGATTCGTCGCTAAAGACGACCTGGTTCCATTCCGCTGCAGTCCAGTTTCCTCGTGCGCGGTAAAACTCCAAACGGAGGCGTCGATGGGTGGGCGTCAAGGGCAGCACACGTAATGGACGCCGCGATACCAACTGTCCTTCAGCCAGGATCCTTCGTATGGTTCGAGAAGACACAGAGGCCCCTAGTGAAGGTGCTACCTGTGCCTGGATGGCGGCCGATGAAGCAGTCGGCTGTACGCGTGCATTTCTTACGATGTGGTGGTCATCTCGACGACTGGTCTGTCGAGGGCGTCCTGAGCCTGGTCTTCGTGTACATGACATCTCTCGGGTCCACTGGTCGCAACACTTCCTCACAACACAATCAGAGCGGCCTAATTGACGAGCTACTCGCCTAGCTGACCACCCAGCTTCCATCATCCCTACGATTCTCCCCCTCTCAAACTGCGACAACTGCTTATATTGTCTTCGAACACGGCGTAATGGCATGTCTATCTCAGCTCTTCCTTTGTAAATGATTCAGCACACTCAAACAAGCTTTGGTTACCTGTTTTATACTCCACAGAGTACGATGTTCAACGCCCTCTACCGGCTGTACGTAATGCGCATTCACGCTGCATTTCTAATCATTTGCATCGCTATTTTTTTTGTCCATGAGTGTATTATTGGGTTTTGAAAACAATGACATTTCCAAGAGGTGGTAGAGTCATGGTATAGTCACGTTCTTTTGATTATCAGGATAGTGAAGGGGTGTCCTTTATATCTGGTAACTATACATTTTAACAAATTATTATGAAGTTCTTCTGGACAAATCTACGTACGAAACTATGGGTAACGGGATCAAAACAGAGTAAAAACGTGTTAATGGAGTAGGTCTTGGAAAACTTCGCCATTCTTTACACAGAGACTCTGTGAAACACTTTTAAAATTAAATGGAATGTCAGTTGTAGACCAAAACAAACCATTCTCTTAAAAACACGGATATAATAAACAGATATTACGAATGACTTCGAGGAAGCATGAATAGATGCCACATCTCTAATAGCAGGGGAAAAATTTTCTAAAGGAGTACAAGCTGTTTGAGCAGAAAAGTAGACCATAAAATTTTATTTCATTAAGTTTGGTTTGTGTAAGAACAGAGACACTACAAGTTTTCGAGTCAAATAGATATAAACAGCTAGATATTCAACAAGTGATCAGTTAGTAATCAAATTCTGTTTTATAATCCGTTACATTACATTATCCTACTTTTATTAGATTGTTGTGATTTTAAGGAAAAAATTATATATATATATATATATATATATATATATATATATATATATATATATATATACACTGCTTGACAATTGCTAAGGAACTGTCAAATTTTTCAGAATATTACATAATAGACATTGATTGAAGAAATGAAACTTAGTACGTATTTAGTACAGATACTGTGCATTATTTATTATGCAAAATGGTACAGATTTCGCCACATGGAAAAAGAAGAAAACAGAAAAACAAAAAAGATGGTCTTTGGAGCATTTCCAAACAGCCACGAAAAATGGGTCTTCCTGCCAGAATGAAACAGTTATGAGTACCTTAGTAAGGTGTGTGACCTCCTCGGACACTAGTGCACATTGTGCATCTATTTTTTATTCTACCTACTAAAGTATTGAGGAGTCCTTGGGGGGATATTGTCCCACTCCTCCCTCAAGGCGATTTTCAGTTCTTGCATGGTTCGGGGAGGGCGAGTTCTTTGAGAAACACGTCTACAAGAACATCCCAGGCATTCTCTATAGGATTTAGGTCAGGAGAGTAAGCAGGCCATGTTATACGTTCAATATTTTCACTTTGTAGTGTGTCTGATACTTCAGCAGTCTTGTGTGGGTGCGCATTGTCGTCCATAAACAGAAAATATGGACCTATCGCACCCCTAAAAACACGAACATCATCCAGAACAATCTGTCTGCAACACCGCTGCGATGTAACGGTACCTCGCTCAAAGATGTGAAGCGATGTTTTGCGCTTGTGCAAAATGCCTGCCCACACCATCATGCCTTGGCCATAACGATGACGTTCCTGAACATTCTGTGGTGCATAACGTGTTCCCCTCTCTCTCCACACTAACTGTTGGCCAGAATCACTTGTCACAGTGAAACGGGATTTGTCAGAGAACATCACTCTGGGCCACTCTTGCTGACCCCAACCAATATGTTCCTTACACCAACGTAATCTTTCACGACGATGATGTGGTTGAAGTGGGATGCATTGAACAGGCTTCCGTGAATACAAACCAACCTGATTTAATCGCCTAGAAATGGTTCTGGCTGATACATTTGTACGGGTAGCGGTTGCAAGGTGTGCAGCTATCTGACTAGGAGTGAGATGTCTGTTCTTTTTCGTCACTAGGGATACATATCGATCCTCTTGAGGTGTGGTGTTCCTTCCACGACCATCGGCATGCTTTTACATAGCATTTCCACCTTCAGCGGTCTTTTTTAATCGCGATATGACACTTTTTGTCATTCCCATTACTCTGGCCACAGTAAAGACACTTTGTCCTTCTTCAAGCCGTCCAACTGCTCGTCCACGATCGTACGCACTCAAATGATGTCTTGCAGACATTTTGCACTTAATTTTTGCCACACCACACTGATTGTCCCAGAAATAACTTCTAACAACCTACGGCGCTATTTTCGACACACACCTAACTGCATGAACTTTCGAATGAATGAAGATTTTTCGTGCACTGCCTTTTATACAGATAACAGGTCCTGCCCTATTACGCCCTCTGCATTTCATTTTACTGTGATTGGTCTGCTGTCGGGAACGCTAGTTTGAAAAAACCAACTGTTCCTTAGCAATTGTCAAGCAGTGTATATATATATATTTAAATGTGAAATTCAAATAGCTTTCAACCTGAATGAATTTCACTGATAACGTTGTTGTCTACTACCTTTTAGTAGTAGTTATTTACGTTAACACGTCAGTGATTTCCTTAGCATTTTTAAGCATAGCAAAAATTTTAAATATACAACAATCGTTCATTTAGAAATCTCCTTTTCCTGTTGGTGGATTAAGAATCCGTGAAATAAGCAAAAAGAGATAAGATTTATTGAAATAATCCGATTTTATTTGAAAAGAACTCTTATTTTTAGAGCAAGTTTAAAATGGTTGGCTTCTAATCGAGATTAGTTTTATGTTTAAAGAAAATGATTTTTTTGCAGCCAGGGAAAAGGGTAATTTAAAAAACTAGTCAGAATAGTTAGCTTTGTAGAATAATTTAGAAGGAGAAGAGTTTCAGAAAACGAGTAAAGGAAATTTATTTTTAAAGGATGATTGAGCTATCTTTATTGAGATTTTACTTATAAATGTATACTTTTATTTTTTAAGCACCGTATCAGAAAGATGAATTTCTTCCGTTAACAGCTAGTGAGAACTGGAAAAAAAGTTATAATACCGATTTAAAAAAGCAATTAATCTGGTCGTTGGAGAACTGCATGAAACTGTAGTTTTAATTATTTTTTTAAATTCAGTTATTAACAATTGTAATTTTATGAAGTTCCCGTAAAGTAAATTAGAGTATTTCATATTTTAAATGTTTGATAGCTCTTTATTAATGATTGGTATTATATTACAGTTGATGAATTTACAATATAATGAATTTCCTATTTTACAAATCATAACATATCTTTAACCATGGGAATGCATGCTGAAATTTATAGATCCTTTTGCTAAAACCCATAAAAATTGATGAATATCATTTTCAATCATACCCTGCTGTAATCTATAAAATAGAATGAGTTATATTCCCAACTAATAGAAAATAAATCACCTCACTACATTGCATAGCATTCATTCTCTCTGGCATTATATCTTCCGAAATTTTATCGATGATTCTCTTTCCTATGACCTATAAACGTTGTCAATAAGACTGCTTTCCTTTTAGTAAGATAACCGATTAAACTGCTTAGCTGTGAAAAGGAAATAAGCTTTTCTAATTTTGAAAAGACTACCAACAGCAATAAAATACCTTTGAAATGTTTAAAGAGATTTTGTCAGTAAATATCTCTTAACATTTATATTGACGTGTTCCTTTTCTCTTTTATAATTTTTATGTTCTGAAAATATTAAAATTTGGAAATTTTGGAGTCATACTACTTATTGTATAATTTGTTTTCGTCTTTTAAATTCGACCAATTCTTATTGTTATTCATCAGGAAACTTCGTTAAGCAGCAGTTTGTGACATCTTTTATAAATACACTCAATAGGGAGCAAGCGAGTTTATTGTCATCTTTAAACTTGAATCCCATGTGAAAGAGGAACTGGAAATTTTCAATGTTTTGATAAACTACGATAGGTTGAAACTTGTTGGTTCAAAAGATTGAGCGTTGAGTGAAAAAGTAATGAGAGAAAACTTCAGATAAATAATAAATAATTCTATATTTCCAAATAAGGTTGACAATGTGGTAGCAAGCTAAATTTCCTTGTCATTAATCCTTGCAAAATTTAAAATAAACGAATATTTCTTCTGAGAGTCATTTTACCCTGTTGTCTTATGAAGGATTATGTTGTCTTGAAACGACATGCGGAAATTCTTTAAGAAGCTTGTCCAATACCATTATTCGAATCTTGTACAGAGATTTCACGTAACTAGTAGGAGTCCCATGTGCAACATTACATTATGTAAGGACTTTTTTGATTTATTCTGGTATATATTATGAATTAGGCATGTTATTTGTAGAAACGGGTTTTCACTTTGATCCCTTAACACATATTAGGGTAAATTCTCCCGGGGTTCTTTAAAAATGCTAGCAATTTTATCATTGATATTACATAACTATTTCTTATAACATCACTTAATACAAAATAAATAAATTTGAGTAACCGGATCCCTTGTAAGGTTAAAGACTGTTTATCACCAAATATTGAGGGATTCGGTTTCAAAATTGATTTCTTCTTTAAGAATGCTTATATTTGTTTTTATTTCTCCCTTCGGGAAATTAATGACGGGATTTGAGCCGCAACATTTTTATCTGAAATACCTTAGATTAAATCACTACGCATTCTGTGATTTTACTTGCTTTGAGACTATTTTTCCCCATAAAGTTTAACACTGAAATCGAAATATTGATAAAAATTAGGTAGTATTATCAGAAGAATTAAGTATCATCAGTGAAGCATATATAATTTTTGTCAAATATAGAAATCAACAGTATATGCAGTAAGTTATCGGGATCTAAAGCAAACCTCTTACTGTTACCATATAAAAATTTTAAAAATCAAAATTTTTGTGAGTTTCGCTCAAGTTACAGTAGAGTTAAAATTTATACCCTTCCATGTATAACTGGGTTATTATAATGTTAGGTGATTGTTTTCTAATAGCTGTTCTTTGTAATATCTAGCCATTAATTAATGTACCATCTAAATTCCCCAGTGATACAGAATTTATTGAATATTGTGAATGTTGTGCCGGTTCATTACATCTTCTAGGCAAATAGTTTGAAAAAAATTAAACTTTTAAAGCATAAAAATTTTTGTTGGGGGAAAAGATTAATGCATTTAATAATTTTAAAGCTGTGCATGTAAGCAATCAAATAAAAATAATAATTGATGTGTTTACGAATTTTGCTTGATGTGCAATCATATTGCGAAATTTATTATAAGGATTGAAATTAACAGATTAATTAATTATTTTTTTAAGAATTGTCAGTACTATGTCGATTAAATAGTGAACTTTCATTTTTTTGAGTGAGGAAAATAGTACCCTATGTTGTTTGAAAAATATATTTCGCTTTAATCTTTTGATTCAGGTCACGCAAAAATCTATTAATTCATGGTTGTTAATAATAAGAGGACATAATACCACAAACTTTTACCACGACAAATAATACTTTTGACCAAGTAATTACCAACACTATCAATCAAAGAATAAGTTTCTGTAATGGTAAGAATAAAAGTAATACAAAGAGAGCTATTGAGGAACATCTCGGAAATTCATTAGTATATTCCTATCATATAGTCATTTCTTGATGAAAAGAAATATTTTATAGATTTTACGTTATTAGTTCTGTAATTTGTAAGATAAATATATATATATATATATATATATATATATATATATATATATATACATACACGCACACGCACACACACACACAAATTCCCATAATTTTCCTTGTATGTAAAGATTGTATTATGTGAAAAGTTTTATGTGAAATTGTATAATTGTATTATGTGAAAATTCACATAATTTTCCTTGTATGTAAAGATTGTATTCTGTGTGTATGTTTTTAACTCCCTAGAACCTTATAAAAACAGATGAAAATTAGTTTCATTGTTTATTTTTATTTATTACTGGAGAAATTAAATATCTACTTAAAAATGGGTCCTTGTTTCACCACTCTTTATTTATAAGAGAGGAAATAGTGATAAAATTTGTATTTTTTAAAATTTCTTTTATAGTATATTAAAATAATAATATATATATTTTGCAGATAAAATATTCAAAATATATTTTTCAGGAAACTTACATATTCTATGTATTTCTAATTGTTAGATGCCATTATAAAACAACTGATTTTGTAGAATTTTTTCTCGAATTTCATCGTATTAATTTTACAGTAGCATCCCAACAAACACAGGACAGACGGCAGCTTATCGGGCCAGTGCTGGAGGCGCCGGTTGAGCGACAAGTACGGGAGAATTTTGTCGGGCCGCTGTCGGGTTGTTTACGAACCTCCGAAGGGGAAACGCTTTCCGTTTACGTGTTTCAGGGCCTGTTATGGGTTGATATGAATCGCGCCGAAACCGTTTTCCCTCTATCGTCCCGGAACTGCACCTCCGATTCGTAACCACAAGTAACAGATATCTGCATCAGAATTATGGATTTGAAAGGGAAGGCGAAGATTAAATTAAACAGACTTTTCAAAAATATTTATTTCATTGTGGTGAAACTTCTTTTACGCGGAAAATTCCCATAATTTTCCTTGTATGTAAAGATTGTATTATGTGAAAAGTATTATGTGAAATTGCATAATTGTATTATGTGAAAATTCACATAATTTTCCTTGTATGTAAAGATTGTATTCTGTGTGTATGTTTTTAACTCCCTGGAACCTTATAAAAACAGATGAAAATTAGTTTCATTGTTTATTTTTATATATTACTGGAGAAATTAAATATCTACTTAAAAATGGCTCCTTGTTTCACCACTCTTTATTTATAAGAGAGGAAATAGTGATAAAATTTGTATTTTTTTAAATTTCTTTTATAGTATATTAAAATAATAATATATATTTTTGTAGATAAAATATTCAAAATATATTTTTCAGGAAATTTACATATTCTAAGTATTTCTAATTGTTAGATGCCATTATAAAACAACTGATTTTGTAGAATTTTTTCTCGAATTTCATCGTATTAATTTTACAGTAACATATTCTTATAATACGCATTTGAATGAAAGAAAAAGAATTTTAAATTTACAGACCTTAGTTAAAATAAACAAATCACACATATTTAGAAAAATATTAATGTAATGTAATGTCAGAGACATAGACAGTAGATGTCATGAGACACCAAAAAATATCAAAAAATAAGACCCTTTATCCTCAGTACGTACATTGAAGAATATATATTACATTGTTTTTTTTTGTAATTGAATCAGGATACGAGAAATGATATTTACAATAAGAAAAAAAAGGCCAAAAAATTAGTTTAAATAAATGTTCGAAATAAAAAATAAGGCAATTAAGTTTAAAATAATAAGTAAGTTATATTTAATACATTAAATTGGCAGAAAACAGAACTGCACTTTGCGAGATCGAACCCAGGACGGAAGCATGGGAAGCAAAAACGGACACCACACACCAGCATTCCCTAACAGATTATCAAGTGTGGAACTTCAATAAGAGGAAACTGCCTGGCATGGAACAGAAAAATAAATGAAAAATGTTAAACACTATCATTAACCTGTGAACAATTAATGGACTGGGTAAGATTTGAAATATTAAGATCGGAACATAAATTTTTAATTTCAGCTAACACATCGCGGATTTTGATAAATTTATTTAGTATACATCTAGATTATACATTGTTGTGTTGTAAATTTTGAATAGGTTTGCTAGATGAGAGATTTAAATTATTTTTAAGAGCTTAGCTGTATGAAAAATTATTGGAAGTTTGGTACCAAACTGGTTACCAGTTTTTACAGTGACGTAAGCCTAAAATAATTTATTCGCCTTCGACTTCCACAGCCAAAGTGTCGGTAAGGATTCCTTAAAAAGGATTTTAAGTGGCCGTTCGGTTTTGGGATTTTTTTTCCAAAAAAATTCAATGCGTAAGTTAATTAAGTAATTTTGAAAGGTCCGATATTAATCCAATTGCAGTAATGTTTTCAGATAAGATTTTGACAAAGTTTCATGAAATTGATTTGGGATATTGAATTTTGACTAGGTTGTACATTTTGTTGAGGGTATCTTTGTACCCTTCCGCCATTAAAAAAAAACATGGCTCAGGTTTGGTTTCCCGCCTAACAGGAAATTCATCATTAGCGACGGGAATTTCTTTCCTCCGGATTACGACAGATTCCTAGGATAGAAAATTGGTTTGAGAGAGGGATTCGATCATTAATGCTAGTTATGTTAGAGTCTAGAGCAATTCGCTTTAGACCAACACCAATTTAAAAAATCACATTATGTTCGATTTCGTTCAAAATTACCACATCACATTGCATACCAAGATTATAATATTTTATACATTACATATACAATGTATTTTTCATTTTCATAATAAAAGTAAACTTTTGAATGTAGTTGACTTTTTTATGCGGCCCGCCTGCCTTGAAAAAATTTACCATGTGGCCCAGATGCTGCAAAAGGTTAAACACCCTGCTTTAAGCTCATCAGCCTGATTCAGAGGTTTTACTTTTTCAGATTTAGGAATATAATCAAAAGTGGGTGTAGAAGAAAATTTAAACGCACACTTACTGTGCATAAGATTAAAAAGTTCTTTGAGATTGGGGATGTTAAACGTTATTTTGAAAAAAAAAAATTCATGTTTTTCAAAAGTCCATAGTAATCACACATGGTTTCCATTACTTATTTCACTGACACATTGAATTGTGTTTTGTTTTGTTTTTTATTATTAAATTTTGGTATTATCTTTTGAGAATGTATTTTCGTTTTTATCAATGCAACTCTTGCAGAAGTGCCACGGACGGGTAAGGGTGACTCGGTAACGAATTTAACAATCCTTTCTACTGCTTGTGTGTGACATGGAAAATTGCTGAAGTAAGTACGTTGCCTCTCCTGATCAGATTATTTTGCTTCCTTTAGAAACTGCTTTAGTTTGTAATCAGAAATATGCCTCGTTCTGTTACTTTAACATCTTTACGTACAATCATATCAATATAATCCTTTGCATCAAAGTTTATACGTTGAATTTAAAACTTTCTAATGCCCCCTTCATTTTTCAGTCCTTGCTTTTAGAATCCGGCGTAATCCAAGCTCTCTTACTTGGCTGCGATCAACTGACATCATACATAGGAGGAGATTTTCAGAAGCAGCAAAGTACGAATTTCTTTGAATGACTGGGTCAATTACATTTTTAAGAGTCTGATGGAGGTAACGTGAATAGCTTACAAGTTTCCACAAGTGCTTCGATCCATGGATATAAGATAGTTTCAGCTTTATGTGAAACGAAACAGATGCATATACTTACAAAATGTACTCAGTCAGTATTCGGAGATTTTGTTTGCAGTACATTCTGTTCCCACATACAAGTGAAGTATTCGGTTTGCTAACAAATATTTTGGGTGTATTACTAACAAATATTTTGGGTGTATTTGCTAACAAATATTTTGGGTACCATACAAGTGAAGTATTCGGTTTGCTAATGTAAGCTATCATGAATAACAAAGTTTTAATGGTTTTCTCATAGACAAATCAGAAGAGCACCTTCCAACAGAGATTGCATTAGACATTTCTAACAAATATTTTGGGTCCACACTTAAATCATCCTTAATTTCTAGTAATGGAATGCCATTTTCAATAGGTGATAATTCCATTACTGGAAGTTCATAGCAGTTTTCTAGTTGTTTACCTATTTCTCCTCCAAAATAGGACGTAGGCGCAGTTCATTTCCATGAAATAGACAAATCAACCACTGCAGTGGCCTTCTTAATTTCTTTTCCAATAAAGGAACCACACCATTATTTAATCCAGTGTTCACGGAAGTTCCATCCATTCCAATTACAGTAATGTTTAAATGCTGGTTGTTGCCATTGAAAAATGCTATTATGCTATCTTATATGCATTTTCCAGTGGCAGAAATCTGCTTCTGAAAATCTCGTCCTTTGTATGATATCAGATGATCGCAATCATGTAAGAGAGAGCTGGATTACCCCGGATTCTAAAAGCAAGGGCTTAAAATGAAGGTGACATCAAAAAGTTTTTTTTCAACGTATAAACTTTGATGCCAAGGATTATATTGATATGATTGAATGGAATGATGTTAAAGTAACAGGACTTCCTATGAAGAGGCATATTTCTGATGACAAACTAAAGCAGTTTATAAAGGAAGGAAAAGAATCTGATCACGAGAGTCAATGTATTGACTTCAATAATTTTCCCATGTCACACACAAGCAGTTGAGAGGATTGTTAAACTAGTTAGCGAGTCAAAAATGCATTCTCAAAAGATAATGCCAAAAAATGAAACCGAAAGCAATTCAATGTGTCAGTGAATTAAGTAAAGCAATCCATATATTCTTACTACGGACTTTTGAAAAATATGAATGTTTATTTCAAAATTACACTTTGCCTTTAAAGACATTACATTAATATTTTTCTAAATAAGTGTGATTTGTTTATTTTAACTAAGGTCCGTTAATTAAACATTGTTCTTTTCATTCCAATGTGTATTATAAGAATATGCTACTGTAAAATTAAGATGATGAAAATTGCGAAATTCTACAAAATCAGTTGTTCTGTAATGATATCTAAATATTCGAAATGCTTAGAAATACCTAAGTTTCCTGTAAAAATATTTTGAATATTTTATATACAAAAAATATATATTATTAATTTAATATACCATAAAATAAACAGAAAAAAGAATTTTATCTCTATTCACAAAAATATCTATTTTGAAGAACCTGAAAAATATTTCAGTAGAGCAATAAAATTTTATATTCTTTATTCTAATACCAAAAGGCAGCTTTTGAAAGCTATAGCATATTGAAATTCCAAAACATGTTTTTTTCGCCTCGTGACCTTGGCTCGGAACTACAATGCACTAGTGTCATCTGATTGGACGTTCAGTTGCACGTGATTGAAAAGGCGCCATTAAAGATTGCTTACAAGTTGGCTGAAATTAATCCACAAGTAAGTTTCATTCGTTAGTCTTAAATTATTGCCTTTAGATTTTATTTAACACCCTTACATAGTGAACATTATTCTATTACTGTTATAAGATAGTGTTTTAATCCAAGTTATAATATGAATTGACCGCATTTCAGATCAAATTCTACTGAACTGAGTGTCTATTGAATTAGCAATTCTTATACTTATATAGCACTTTCTTATGTATAAATAAAAACATTTTGTTTCGGAAAAATTTAAGATTCGTGTTTCAGTTAATATTTTAGATGGACAAAGGAAGTAAATGGTTTGTACATCATTATAAATTTTCTGTGATAGTTTTCTTCCTGTTCAATGTATTGTATGATAAATCAATGAAATATTAGTTTGATATCTAAATTTTAATAATTATTAAATTATTGCACAATATAATTATGATCCATATGATGTAATTTAATGTAATTGCCATTTGTTTCTATGATATTTTACTCCAAAATTTATTCATTCACTGAATTAGATAGCTGATAAGCCTATAAACAAACATCCCAACTGAAATTAAGAACTCCCCCTTTGAAATTCAGAGAAAGCATATTCGCAGAGAAAGAAGAGATTGAGAATAATCATAAATATATTAAAGCAAAATGTAAAAGCATGTAATCACATTAACACCTATCTCGTAGTAACATGCACACATAAGTACCTTATCAAGCAAAAATTTTTTTGGAAAGCCTTAATTGAATGAGGTTAACTTATTTAGGAATTCCAGTTTTCGCTAGAAGGTTTTTTATAACAGATAATTTATTTTTTAGGAATAATTATAATTAAAGTCATCTAAAAAAATGTCAAAAGCAACCAATTTTACTTGTGGTTATATTATTTATATTAAAAATTGTTCATATATAATGTATATACCCAACAAACACAGAGGCATCGGGCCGGGGTCGGAAGGTTCCGGCCAGCCGATTTCTCCATTGCCGGGCCGGCGCATTAGGTCAGTATCGTTTCCGTCACGGTCGTGTCCTCTCGCCCGCGACTACCCCGTCGAGTTCTGGGCCGCTTCCGGTAGGAATAGAGCCATCGTTCAACCGACTGCGAACCGTCAGACAGCCGCGACGAAGCCATCAATGTGGACAGAAAGCCGTCACGTAACCGGAGGTTGACGGGCCGGTTACGGGAGCAATAATTGGTGCCGACAGGCCGTCAAGTACCCATCTCGCAGCCAGCAAAGCGCAGTGAATCAGGGCAACTCGCCAGTAGTGAGCCGGAATCGGAATACCGGCAGATTTTCAAAGTTTTTCGTAGAAGCCTTTCTTTCACATGCTTTTTATTTTTATTAATGAGATTGTTTTTAACCTTTATATATAATATGATCTGATATCTACCCTTTCACTTTATTTTTTTTCTGGCTCTCCATGTATAACTAGTATTGATATTTTTAACTGTTCCCCTTTTCTCGTGTATTTTCAGATAATAGTAAATATTAATCTCTGCTATCACCCGAAATTTTTATTCAGAATAATTCCTGAAAATCAGGAATTACCCGATTATATAATCTTAATTTATATAATTTATTTGAAAATGATTAAAAATTAAAATTGAATGTAGTTCAATGTTTTATGAATTTTATTCAGTCTTTTTTTTAGTAGTTGACAAGTGAAAAAAATGTTTCATTGTTTTGCATATCAAAGAGTGATTCGTTGTTAAATCTTAGCTGTTCATGAAATATTTTTTTTGAGACATCTTCAAATAGGTCTTGAAAAGTTTATTCTTTGGAAATAAAAAATAATAATATTCTGTCATCCTACAGTCTTATCATATTGCTAAATATGATAAGACTGAAAATTAAACATACCTTTCGGTCATTGTCCAATGATGGTCCAATGATGGTCCAATGATGGCCGCAAATGTCCAACCTCGAAGTAGAGAAATAAGACAGCAACTGTGTCGAAGTATAATTGGTGTAAATAGCGTGCGCCAAAGTTTCGCCAAAGACTTAGATGACGGAAAATCGCCAATCTGTGTACGTCATGATCGCACGCTCGCCAAACGTATTTTGTCAATAGATCGCTGAACTTATATTTATATGTGTCGTAATTTACACGGACATCGAAAAATTTAAAACAGTATTTTGGGGGGCTGGGACTGAAAAAAACTCTTCTGGAATA
This sequence comes from Dolomedes plantarius, assembly GCA_907164885.2. Lineage (NCBI taxonomy): Eukaryota > Metazoa > Arthropoda > Arachnida > Araneae > Dolomedidae > Dolomedes > Dolomedes plantarius. Next base: position 86,975,600 of record OU015494.1, on the reverse strand, counting down.
AAAGTCTTTTTGAGTCCATAGACACTTTTCTTTTATTAATTTTTATTTTTATTTTCTGGAAATATTTTTTTTTTAACTTTCAGCTTTCTTGTGATCAAAATGTTTATGCTTTAAAACAAATACTTAGATTCTGATTTTTCAGCTTCCATCAAAGAATTTTCAGCTACGGCTTAAAATACATGAAAAGTTAAATCAATTTTTTAGACTAAATTAGCCATGTTTCAGAATTTCAATAATGTGAAATACTACTTTTCATGCGGGAAAAAAATCCTTTTATGTAGACGATCACCTTAAAGCGTTAAAAATACATATTAGATAAAGATTAGGTTAGTAAAAAATTATAAAGATTTTTTTTTCCCTGAGGCTTTGAAATTTCTTGTAACTTCTCGTTGAAAGCTTTTAATAGATGGCTCTCTGAACCCCTTGAAACGATTTAATGGATGCCACTGGCCTAATAATTTTTAAGAAACTTAGAATTAAATTTTCTCATTCTGGAATGTATACATGTGTAGGGGGGACTTGCTATAGATAGCAAGGGAAACTACAGAATGCCTGAAATAAATAGGAAGAGAGGAAATATTTACGTGAAAATGAAATTAATGACTACCGAAGATGTAAACATCTATCTATCAAATTTTTCTAAATTATCTGCCAGTGTAAATACAGTAGCATTGTTCTTAATATATATTAAGCACATTTGCGACGTTTCTAGAGAAAAAATCATTAAAAAAACAAATTACGTTCTTTACATGTTTATTTTTTATCGGTGATTTCGCATTTTTTTATTTTTTAAGTCAAGATGTTGGTATCAAAATGTTGTATTGATATTAAGAGTTTAGATGTACAGAAGGTCGTTCGCACTATGGAAACGATTTTGAAATTTAATTTTTATGTATAAATGTCGCATTTTTTGTCGGCGATTTGCTTCTATCTGATAGCCATGGGTCTTTACAATAGTTCTAGCTCGAAATTTCCATGAAAGTTAACTTTTTCTTAGTATTGTCATGTCAATTTCACCCCATTCCTCTTGGACCGTTTTCCAAAGTCCGTTCAGTGTTCTTGGATGCCGTTTTGTAAGTCTCGTTTTAATAAACCGAGAGCGCAAAAGTCCATTGGAGAAGCGTCAGGTTATTTTACAGGTATTTCATTAAATGGGATACACTTTATTCCTGGTTCTGATTCTTTCTTTACTAAATAAGCGACAGTTGATTTAGTTGTAAGTCTCGTTTTAATAAACCGAAAGCGCAAAAGTCCATTGGAGAAGCGTCAGGTTATTTTACAGGTATTTCATTAAATGGGATACATTTTATTCCTGGTTCTGATTCTTTCTTTACTAAATAAGCGACAGTTGATTTAGACGTGTGACTTGAGGTTTTGATCATATGAGGCGCAACTTTATCAATTTCCTTTCCATATAAGGCTGAAATTTCTTCTTCAAAAATTTGTTCTAAAATATTCTGCTGATAGTAGAGTGAATTAATTTTGGCTTTACTTGAGAATTTTATTATTTTTAATTTGCCGTTGTAACAAAATCGTGCAACTATCTAGAATCCCTTTCGGAACTTTTCTGTACACTGACAACGTCATTTCGTACGGTCATTTCCGTCAGTTGAGCAAAATAAAATTGATCTTTTTTTATTACTGTCACTTAAATATACCCATGCAACATCGAGTGTTACCACAAATTTCCATTTTTCAGCAGCTAAGTGTTTTACATATAATTTTCTACAATTTGTTTTCCTTTCAGCAATATGCTTTGGTAAAAGCAGATGAACTTTAGTTTTAAACATATTTTTTAACTTCAAATCATTATGAATGATTTTACTTACAGTGCCAGAATACATTCCTAGTTTCGATTCAATGGATCTTTAAGGCAGCGGATTTTTTTTAGGATCAGAGACTTCCCTTTCTCGATATTTACCTGCGTTCGAACAGTTTTAAGGTGAGGTTTCGCGGTCATGTTTTCATTTTTACTTTCACTTAGACTTTTTCCCTTTCAAATTTAATGTATTAGAAATACCTTTTTTTTGAAATGCCATAACCGCGATTTTTAGACCGCTTTATAATTTGTTAATACGAATATTTCACCCCGGAAAGCACAGTTACGTAACCTTCGAGCCATCTATCAATTTTATGGGTCGTTTTCAAAATAAATCTTTTATTTTACATTCCAATCAAAACAAAACAGAAGTAGGCAATTATTCTGAAGTTGCCAAACTTTTATCTCAAAATGCAAACGACAGAAATAAAGTACACAATCGTTTCCATAAAGTGCGAACGACCTTCTGTATATTTGAGATAGTCATTTTATTTAACTGGCATCTGTTTTTCAACTGTAAAAAGGGAGAATGGGTTTTTAAGTCTTAAATCTTGACAAAAAGTTTCATATTGTATTAAAGGAGTGAGGATGGGTAAGAAAAATACTTCTGATTAAATCCTTCACCGATTTAACTTGCTTGCGCTTGACGTAGAGAAAGACGTTTTTAGTGACTCATGCACAGTAATTAAACTCAGTGCCTCGATCATTTATTTTTTTTCAGCGTATCGGCGACTACGAAAGTATGTATTATAATTATTGTATGTTACCTAACTGCATATATTGATCTAATAAGTAAAGATAAATTTGAAGAGAATCACTATTCTTGGCTTGCACCAAAAACTATTAACTTTTGGAAATTTAAATAGTTACATTCATTAATTTTAAGGCCAAAAATCTTAAATAATATCTTACAAGTCCAGTTCTTAAAGAAATTAATTAATTTTTTGCTCAAAAATGGATGGCTCACTATTATGATATTATAGATTTTTTTTCTTTTTCTTAAAAAAATATGATTTTGAAAAATTAGGAACCCATAAGACGGGCACCTAATTTTTCAACCTTTGCCTCTGACGGACTGCCGAGCGAGGGCAACGCCTCCTTCTCACTTGAGACTTGGGGTGTTGGCGAGAGACAGCATTCCCCATATGTTTTAGATGCGAGGGAAGAAATTATTCTCCCCAATTCTGAGAAAAATGGGCCTTCTACTTGCCACCTGCAAACAAAGTGTGTCCACACAAGGGGGGGGGGGAGAAAGAATACGACTTCTCAGAAAGAGTTGGCTTGGCCCGTTTTAAGACCCCAGAATTGGTATGTGAGAGAACAAAGAATCTGACCCTGAGTGGATAACGAACAGTCTGTCGAGAAAGCAAGCTGATCGGTTGAATTTACTGTTAGATTTTTAAGTTCGATTCCGGTATACGAGCAAACTGCTCGGGTGAAATTCGGATGAAATCCGACGAACAGTGATATTTCTCCGTTAAAGACCGTGAATGGTCTTAGTTGATTAATTATCTCAATAAATTCTTACTATTATTAACTAATATCGCTTAAAAGCCTTTTATTCCCGAATTTTCGCCTAAAAGTAGTAAAAAAATATTTTCACATTTATTCGCATGTATTTCGTAAATACGAAAATTTAGTATCCCTACTAAGTATCCTACCTCATTGTACTCGGTGACAGTGATACATTATATAAGCACTATCAGAGACTAAATAGATGCCGATGTTTGGCACGTGAAAGAAAGTGCATTTCTTGTGGGCATTTCTCATGGGTGAATGGAACAGATTGTATTTAAATTTTACCTCTGCAAAGCTATTAGTAATTTTTTTGAAATAAATAAAATATTTATCTGAATCTGAATGTTTTATCTGTTTATGAAAAATAATCAACAATGAAGAAAATATTTTTTTTCTTCTAACTTTAAATAATTTAGAAAATATTATATGACTGCAAAATTGTTATTCAAACTGAAACATGAAATTATCCTAAAAAGCATTTTTATTTTCATTAAACAAGTGCAGCTGTGAAGGTGAAGACTTGCATCACAAACAAGAAATACGCAGAATACTTATATGAAGAAAATAATTAGTACACTATCTATTTACTAGCACATTAAAAGCTACTAAAATACTCTCAACATTTACATACGTACAAACACACACTTTCTAATTTAATCTATGATGACATGTTTTTTTTATTTTTTTATGAAGCGTTTTCGGAAAACATGAATATCGTTCATATCAATGGGTGTTAGAACTTTACATCTACGTTGGTCAGCTATGTGAAATTTATTTGCAGTCAACAATATTTTTATTTTATTTCCTCGAATCATTCTATATCGTTCTATACATCACTAGGTATAAAGTATGCGAATAAATACTGTTAAAACTGACGAATATAATTCAATGTAAATCAATATTTTAATAACAATATTTTGACTGTATAGAGCAGGGGTGGCCAAAGCGGCGACCGCGGTCGACTGGTAGACCGTGTAACTATTCCCAGTCGCCCGCCTGCCTGATATGTAATTGGTTGGGAATCAAAATGGATTTATTACTCTTTGTAAAAGTGATGATGATATTCCAAGTCTAACAAACTACCATTGCATTATCCAACAGCAGGCATTGTGCTCAAAAATATTGAATTCAGATGTGATGAATTTCGCATTTAAAATAGTTAATTCTATTCGTGGAAGAAGTTTGCAAAGACGCAGATTCAGAGCATTGCTAGAGGAACGTGAATCTGATTTCGGGGAACTACTTTTACACACTGCCGTACGCTGGCTAAGCCGTGCTAAGTTTTAAAAAGATTCTTGATCTTTTTCCTGACATAAAATAATTATGGCAACTGTTAATACATCATATCCTCAATTGGAAGATAAGTACATTACAGGAAAGCTAAATGAATTAAATTTGCAACTTCAAGGAAAGAACAAAACATTAACTGAAATGGTTAGCGATGTTAATGCATTCAAGGGGAAACTTACATTCCTAGAAGCACAATTGAGGAGAGGAGATTTAAAACAATTTGAAAATATGGCAGCAAATTTTTAATATATGCTCAAATGAATACGATCAATATGCTGATAAGATATCTCTGTTACGAAATGAGTTTCTAGAAGATTTAAAGATATTTATAAAACAGAGGATATAATATTATTCATGTCATTCCCATTCAATGATGAAATAAAAAATAGCAGAAATATCAATAAAATTAAAAGAATTTTTGGATGTGGATCAAATGCTAGTTGAGAATGAAATCCTTAACCTAAAATGCGATATATTTTTGAAATCAAGAGCTTCGTCTCAAAATAGTTATTGGAATTTACTTTGTGGAGAAAAATATTCATGTTTATGGTGCTGTGCAGCATATTTAACAACCTTTCTCGGCTCTATTTACCTCTGCGAAACATTTTCTACCATGAATGCAATCAAAACAAAACATCGCTCCCGTTTAACAGATGACCATTTGGTAGTATGTTTACGAATAGCTATAAGTACATAGGAACCACAGTATGAAAAGCTTGCCGAAAATATGCAATGTCATGTTTCCAGCGCGTCCTCTAATATGAAATAAAAATAATAGTTAAGATTAATTTACAATAATATTGTTCGCATTAATAAGAAAATAAAAGAACATATTGTTTTATTTATAAACTAATTACTTTTTAAGAAGAAAACCTTTTATCTCTTATTAACATAACTTGATATTGAATATAATTAGCAATATGCATGATTATTTTAAATTTAAACTAATTTTTGGCTTTATATTACTAATTTTCTTATGATCACTCAACACATACGATGTTGGTAGACCGCAGCCTATAATTTAAATTAAAGGTCGCCCGTAGTGATCAAAAGTTTGGCCACCACTGGTATAGAGGTATAAAAAGGTATGATATGTTTTTAGTGTTTAATCTGTTAAACACTTATTAAAATGCATTGGGACTCAATTTCTTTTAAAAGAGAACTGTCACTCGAAGCTCGAAGTATTTTACTTTATGCTATGGATATATCTATCTTCTAATAAATAAAAACGGTAGTGTTATTCATTGCAAAATCAGTACACTTACCCCCCCCCCAAAAAAAAAAAAGTGCTGAAAATAAACGAAAATGGTCATGTTTATGTAAAAAAATGTCCAGCGCCACGAAATACTTAGATCATGAAATAATTATCAACACCATCACCGAAAAATAACTGTAGTCCAAATAAGTGTAACCCAGTGGTCTACCGAAAAAGGAAATGAAGCGCCTAATGAAATTTATCTTGGCGATAAACATCTTTTGGTAGGGTTGCCAGGTAAATCGAAGAGAACCAGGATTTGAAATGAAGCCCCGATAGATACCCGCTTTGGCATCCAAGAGAGTCTACTGAAAATTCCGTCTTAATCAAAATGAAAATCAAATTTAGGCAGGTACTATTTTTTAATCTCTTGTGCATAAACAGAGGCGAAAAAATTATTATTTGTAAGTGGATGTTTATTTCATTTCTATAGGAATTGATGAAAAATGTACAAGGGAATTTTGTGTTTTTTTCAGCTTCACCGGAGCTTGGAACGCAGACTCCCCCCCCCACACACATACACAAACAACAACAACAACATACACAAACGCACATACTTGTGTAATAATACTACTGTGCTCCCCTGTTTGAAAAGCATTGTGTGCGCGTTTGTAATAGGAAGTCTTATGTTTTGAAGCTTAAAGAATTGGAAATCAGAAGGATACACGTTTCATAAATTCCCTCAAACATCAATTTCTAAGATAATATGGAATACAAACATACATATCTTAAATCAGAAAATAAGTTGAGCTCAAATATTCAGGTAATAAATGCAGCCCTATACAGAAAGTCGTTCGCACTTTGTGAAAACGATTTTAATAGTTAAGTTTTAAGTATAAATTCTTATTTTTTGCTGCGATTTGCTTCTATCTGATAGCCATGGTTCTTGACAATAGACTCTAGCTCGAATTTTCCACGAAAGTAAACTTTTTCTTAGTACTGTCATGTCAATTTTACCCATTCCTCTTCGACCGTTTTCCAAAGTCCGTTCAGTATTCTTGGATGCCGTTTCCCTAAGGATGACAAAAATAAATTACGATATCGATTCCATAAAGTGTGAACGACCTTCTATATTTCTGACATAATATAATCTAACATGATATATATCACGCATATATGACACTAGCTTTATAATGGCGTTGCACGGGTGTACCCTTAATAAGGCTTACTTGTATATTATGTACACTTGTAATTTTATGCCAATCGATACCCATCACCATATTATAATCCCCCCCCATGCTGTCGTTCGGCATGTATTCGTCTTCCTTTTATTTTAAAGCAAGAATCTTATGGATATACGTTTCCTACTTTGAGATATGAAGGTATATGTGAAAAAAAAGTTTAACCCCTCCCCCCCCCCCTTGGAGCCGAATTTTGAAAAATCCTGAAATCGATTTTAGGTAATCAAGTTCCTTACATTTTAAAGCAAGAATCTTATGGATATCTATTTTCCTCTAAGAGATATGAAGGAATATGTGATAAAATACGCAAAAACACATTTAGCCCCCCTCCCCCCCCTTGGGGGCCGAATTTTAAAATATCCTGAAAATAATGTTTAGGTATTCATGTTCCTTACATTTTAAAGCAAGAATCTTATGGATATCAATTTTCTTCTATGAGATATGAAGGAATATGTTAAAAACACGTTTTGCTCCCCTCCCTCCCCTTGGCCGAATTTTGAAAAATCGCTTCTTAAATGACGCCTTCAGCACAAAAGTAATAATCTCCGAAAATTTGATATCTGTATCTCCAATAGTTTTTGCTGGGCGTTGATACGTGAATAAGTCAGGACTTCTGCCTTTATATATATAGATAATATAACCGAAAGATTATATTATGTAAGCCGTATACTTCTGACATAATACAATCTTTAAATACAAGGAAAATTATGTGAATTTTCCGTGTAAAAGAAGTTTCACAAAAATGAAATAAATTTTTATCAAAAGTCTCTTTAATTTAATCTTCGCCTTCCCTTTCAAATCCATAATTCTGACGCAGATTTCTGTTACTTATGGTTACGAATCGAACGACCGATTCCGGTGCGATGAAGTTTTATCGATGTCGCCACGATTCTGAAAACCCGCCACAGGCCCACTCACGCGTTCCGACGGGGAAACGCAAAACATTTCCCCCTCGGAGTTTCGTAAACAATCCTCCAGTGGCCCGGAAAAATTATCCCGTACTTGTCGCTCTAACGGCACCTCCAGCACTGGCCCGTAAAGCTGCCGTCAGTCCTGTGTTTGTTGGGTAACTATTGAATATATTGATATTTTCAATTATTATTGATATATAAATGCAGTGTTCCCTAACCTAAGAGAAAAATATTTTTCCACACAATTAGTAGCATGAAAAAAGTTTTAAAATAAATAAGTACGATGAAATTAGTAAAAAATAACAAAAAAAGACTTTTAATATGACAGTAGGATGTTCTTAATCTGTTTATAAAAACCACTACAATTTCTTTCTAACCTAACTTTTTTTTCATCAGTTTATATGAAACATTAAAATTTTCTTTTCATGAATGCCTACGAAATCCATGAGATAATCAAAAGATTATCATTTGATATTTTTCATAATACCAGATCTGAAATACTAAAAATTTTTAAAAAAGATTCAATGGTGCTATAATTTTCCTGCTATCCAAATACATTATTCATGTTTTTAATGGTAATATAGGCAGCATTTTCCCTGTATGTTAACTTGGGCTTTATATTTAGAAACAAAAAATGTAGCATATTATGGATATTTATATACACTTCTCAATACCAACTAAGAAGGTTCAATTTCATGCTATAATTTTTATAAATTCTAACAGAACTGTATTGATTTTATACTTATAGATCATGCATACTTTTAACGCAACAAACCATATAATTCTGATTTATGCCAAATCATGCAGTATGCATGAGTGCGTAAAAGATGCAAAATACTCATGCACATATCAGTATAAATGTGAATAATAATGATTATAATTGTTTTTATTTTTGTTATTGCTTAATCATATATAGATGCAAAAGGTTATTCCATTTTTCATCTCTAAGTTATTAAATTGTTGGTCATTGTGCATTTATATAATTTTATTTCACAGTTTCAGCTTTAAAATCTTGAAGAACCCGACAAGGATGAGAACTTTTCTTTAGATAACATCATGTATGTTAGATTGTTATTAAAACTTTAGGTAAACTTTTGCATTCTGTGTGTGTCATTGCTAAAATCTTTATTAAAAATGTGATAATGTTCTCAATAACTGTCTATAGAAGCTCTTTGTTTTCAAAAAAAATTTAAGAAAGTCTTTAGGTACCATTCTGTTCAAAATAAATAAGAACATAGCCGAAAGTTATATGTAAAGGGGTCATATTCCCCTTTTATTTTAGGTTTATTTAGCCCTTTTTATTCTTGGTTTGATAAATCGTTCAATTTTTATTATGGCATTATAAGAAAATATTGGTTTCTTTACAGAATTTTGAAAATGGAATCTAGCTTCAGATCGCAGTCTTTTTAGAAGGCCAAAGCTGACTTGGATTCATAACCTGCGTAAGTTTGTGTAACTTTTTTTTCCTCGACATATACTTTTGTTTTCAGCAGTAGACTCGTGGCCAAAATCACTGTTTTTAATATTTTTTAGATTTATTTTGAACTTTAATTTAAATTTTCTATGCAAAAACTATAAAAATATTTATTAAAGAACTTAAAATTTCAGATTAATTTTTTTAACTTGTATGCTAATCTCAACTTTCTCATAAACGTTGGTCTCAATAATTTGGGGATTGAATATTGATTTCCTTTATTTATTCTTTTTTAGCTGTGAAGCTTGTTGTTAAGGTTTTAGGTGAGTGAGAAAGTGCAGTCGAGAGATTTCAGTTAACATGACTCTTGTGAAGTCTTTTTAACTCTTGCCGAAAAAGAGGTTTATATTATAAAAGTATAAAATGCCAAGGTTTATTTAGAAAATATAAAGTCTGTTCATGGACAAAGTTTGTTTATAAAACTAGATTTTTATTAAAACTTTAGGTAAACTTTTGCATTCTGTGTGTGTCATTTGTAAAATCTTCATTAAAAAGGTGAGAATATCCTCAATAACTGATTTATAAGCTATTTGTTTCCAAGACTTTTAGAGAGTATTTAGTTGTCATGTTGTGCAAAATAAATATGAACTTACTGGTCCAAAGCATAGACGTGCCCCCCTAATTTCACTTGAAATAAATTAAAACGTTAATAGAAGTTCAGTTAAATCAGAAAATTGTAGAAAACTCTTAAGAAAGTTGGTTTTTTCCCATTTTTTCAAACTGTGAAACTGAAAATACCGATTAGGTCTTTAGCCCTAACATAGTTTATAACAATGATATGATCCATAACAAAAATTCGATGCTACATTTTTTTCTTCTTTTATTTATATTATATATATTTTTCTCATTGTATAACTTTTTGAATACTACTCAAACATCAATTCTATTGTTACTCAATTTCAAAAAATCATAATATTTCAAACTTTAAGGATCGATCGGTAGTCAATGCACTGAGAAGGGCCCTAGCTGAATTCAATTTGTGCCCGTCCCAAATGTTAGAAGCACGCTACACCTATAGTCCAAAGTATACATGTAAGGGGGTCATACTACCTTTTTTATTTCACTGATAAGCAAATTTATAATGAACTCTGCTTTTCAATGCTTCATGGTGTCACAAATAACTCTAATTTTTACTATGGCATTATAAGAAAATATTGGTTTCTTTACAGAATTCTGAAACTGGAATCCATCATCACCTCATTGTGATTTCCTTCGAAAGATTCCATAGCTCGCTTGGCAGTGTGCTCGATTCATAATCTGTAAGTCGACTTGAACCTCACTGAACCCATTTTTCTTTATTCTCTAGATATCCTTTTTTTCAGCAGTGAACTTGTGGGCAAAATCACAAAGTTGTGAATATATTTTTTAAAAATTTATTTTTTGTACTTAAATTTGAATTTTTCTATGAAAAACCATAAAGAATATTTTTATTACATAATGCTTAATTAATAAATAACTCAAATTTTTGAATTTCTCTTTGTATATTTTATATGTTAATCCGAACATTCTCTTAAACTTTGGTTGCAGTAATTTGTGAATTGATATTGATTTCCTTTATTCATTATATTTTTAACTGGCAAGCCTATTATTAAAGTATTAGGTAAGTCCGAAAGTGCAGTTCAGGAACTTCAGTTAACCATGACTCTTGTGAAAGTCTTTTATCATAACTGCTTACAAAAAAAATTTTATGTTTTTATATTATAAAGATATAAAATGGCAAGGGTTATTTTACTCTTGATAGTTAATTTTAAATTTTTTTTAAATTTAATTATCAGAATTTCATGAGAAGTAGTTAGAGGATCATTCATAATTTCTTACAGAAGTAATAATAATAATAATATTGCTTTTAGATGTATTATATCATTCGTTGATGAGCTAATAGGTAGTTGAATGTCATTTGGAATACTAACTTCTGCCTAGTATTTAATTTTTTTATTATTTCATTGTCAAATTTTGGTGGAGATCTGTCTATAAAATATATTTTTGTGAGCAGCTGTTATTATAAAGTGTAAGGATAAGGGCAGTAAAAAAATATTCCAAAATATATTATCTAGGTTCAGTTAATTATTAAACAATTGTTGACTATAATAAGGTTATGTTTGCAAGTGTGTAGGTTTTTTTTATGGTGTATTATTTAGTTTATCTAAGTTAAGTTGAAAAATGATGCAAGCATACAAAGATTGACTGGCTGTCAATGTTGAGTGCAGTGGCATAGATTATTTTACAAAGTGCATTAAAATACTTTTAACTTTTCAAACCGAAATTCTAACCAGAATTTAAAAAAAAATAATAAAACTTTTAAAATTGAATATATTTTCATGGATCTAAAGAATGGAACAGAACACCTGAATGGTCAACTAAGTCATGGATAAAAGATGCAGCCCTAAAAGCAAAAGGCCTGGCTTCTGTATAATTTTATAATAATCATGCTACAACAGTATGCAGAAACCAGGCTTTTTGCTTTTAGAACTGAATCGTTTATCCATGAATTTGTTGACTATACGGGTTTTCTATTCCATTGTTAAAATCTGTGAAAATACTCTCATTAGCAAAATATTTTTAAAAAAATTTAAATTTGTGTTAGAAGCTTGGTTCATAAAGTCTAAGTGTTACTTCACGCTTTATAATACACTGACGTGCCACTGAATTAGGGATACCTACCTAATAACGAGTTGGGCCTCCTCTGGCCTTGATAATGGCTACCACATGACGAGGCAAAGATTCAACAACTTTCTCGAAACATTCCACTGGAATGGTTTGCCAAATATTGGCTAAAGCTGTCCATAATTCAGTAAGGTTCTTTGATGCTGTGTGATGGCCTTTCACGCCTTGTTCCAAAACATCCCAAAGATGCTCAATAGGATTTAAGTCTGGGCTTCTAGGTGGCCAATTCATGACAGAGAAGTCAAGGACTGCTCATCCAACCAGCCAGTAGCCAAACGGTACTTGTGAGAGGTACAGTTGTCTTGCTGGAAAATTCCATTACCGTAACAGAACAGCATAACGGATGGAGGTGATCACCCAGAAACTCTACGTACTGAATTGCATTGAGGGAGGTTGGTATACGCACCAAAGATCCCAAACTGTGGCACGAAAAAACACCCCAGACCATGATTGAGCCACCATGCCCTTGTACAGTTCCAGCCAGGCATACAGGATCCATGGCTACATGAGCCTGACGCCATATTCTCAGCCTCCCGTCGGCGTAAAATAGTCGGAATCGAGACTCATCACTCCATGCTACTCGTTTCCAGTCCTCTACACTCCAGTCTCTGTGCTCTCTTGCCCAGGCAAGACGTGCAGCCCGATGGCGAGTATAGAGCAATGGTACTCTCGTAGGTAGACGGCTCCCGAAACCCATACGGTGAAGCGAGCGTTGCACAGTCCGTTTACTGACTGTACGAATGGCACCGTCATTAAACTGGGTGGTAATTTGAGCTAATGTTTGGCTTTGCTGGCTACTTACAATACGCCTGAGCCGTCTCTCACCACGCACTGTCAAGGCTAATTGGCCTTTGCAGTTTGCTCGATCGCTAGTATTTTTTCCACCATCCATGTATTCTTGGTATACTCTTGACACTGTCGACCTTGAAAATCCTAGCTGTCTGACGATTTCGGAAATTGAATGGCCGATGCATCACGCACCTACGATTTGTCCGAGATCGAAGGCGTCTAAATCAGGCAGTTTACCCATACTGGCAATTCCAACAACTAATTCAGAACAACCACAGTACGCGCTATATATGCAGTTACCACAGCGCCCTCACTTGCGTATACATGATGCGCAGCGCTACACAATTTGCATAGGCTTTGCTATCCCTAATTCAGTGGCACTTCAGTGTATAATCTATGCGATTTCACTCAACATTGACAGCTAGTCAATATTACCCACCTCATTTTTCAAATTAACCTAGACTAATCAAACAATATATCATAACAATTTTTTAGTAATTACTGAATCTAAATAGTATATTTTGAATAATTTCTTACTGTGGTTATCTCTAATAACAGCTGCTCGCAAATAAAAAATATTTTATACACAGATCTCCACCTTTATTTGACATTTAAGTAACAAAAGATATGCTCTATTGAAATACGATGCAGAAGTTAGTATCCCAAATTACTTTCTACCACTTTTTTTGTAAAACCAATTACTGTGAAAGCTACATGATATAATAAATGTTTACTTTATTCATTATTATAGTAATAGATTAGTTGTTAAAGAGTATTCAACCTTTAACAAAATTTCTGAGTACAGTAAAACATTCAATCCTGTCAATTAAATCATTAGTTATTACAGATACAAATAAAATAGATTAGAATGTCTTGATAGAGTACAATAATTGAAAGCTGACCGAGAGACTTGTTTAGAATGACAACAAAATTTTCTCTTTAATATCGAGAATCATTCTCACATTGAAAGTAAAGAAACACAAGAATGAAGATTGAATACTGAATAAAATGTTAGCTTATAAAATCTTAAATTTCTAAATCTGACCCAGTATCTGTATTAATGCTCTCTATGGCATGTTGTAATCAGATTTAGAAATTTAAGATTTTGTATGCTAATGTTTTACTTAGCATTCAATCTTTATTCTTGTGTTTCTCTACTTTCAACAACATTATACTCAATAGTGAAGAGGAAATTTTGGTGTCATTCTAGACAAGTCTCTGATTCAGCTTTCAATGTTGAGCTGAAATTATGCTCAACATTAAAAGCTTATTATTGTACTCTTATAAAGGCAATCTACCCTATGTTATTTTTATCTATAATAGCAAATTAATCGACATGGTTGGATTTTCTACTGTACAGAGAGAAATTTAGTGAAAAGGGGAATACTCTTTAACAAATATTTTATAACTATTTTCTATTAGTATATTAGTTTAATAAAGTAAATATTTATTACATGATGTAGTTTTCACAGTATGTAATTGGTTTTACAAAAAAATGTAGTAGGAATTTTCTTCTTGGAAGTAGTTATCAATAATATGACAACAGATTTAAAACTGCACTAATGTGTTGGGTGCTGTTTTATATCAAGTTTTTTAAACCCCTGTCTCAGAATTTATATTTCCTAATTGGATTTAATTAATTTTACTTTATCAACAATGAATTTTTTCAACTACTTTCAACAATCAACTATTTTACAACAATAGTTGATTGTTGAAAGTAGTTGAAAGTAGTAGCCCCCCCCCACACACACACACATATATATATATATATATATATATATATATATATATATATATATATTATATATATATGTATGTATGTGTGTATATATATATATATACATACATATATATATACATACATACATACATATATATATATATATATATATATATATATATATATATATATATATATATATATGTATGTATGTGTGTATATATATATATATACATACATATATATATACATACATACATACATATATATATATATATATATATATATATATATATATATATATATATATATATATATATATATATATATATATATATATATATATATATATATATATATACAGTGAAAATCGTTTATAAGAACATCCAGACGACTTTAAAAACTGGTTCTATAATCGATAGTTTTTATAACCGATAGATGACTTAAAACTGCTGAAAATACAAAATTCATTGTCACATGATTTCTATTTACACCTGAAACATGACATTCATAAAATGGTTAAGAGGTTCAAGTCCAATCAAGGAAAAACACATTGCTTATTTTCACAAAAAATTGTTTTTTTAAAACTTTTTCAAATACATAGTTCTAAAAATGTTAAAAAGAAAAATGAATAAAATTATACAGCTATTATGAATGTATATACATAATGCAATATTTTGTTTTTACATGTTTATTGATTTACCGAAAAAAATTCAGTAATATTTGTTTGTTTAGTTTTTTTTGTAAATAAAAAGAATTTTCGGTTATCGCGACAAGTTCTTTGACAGCTTTTTTTTATCGGATCCTTCACAAAATCGTCATTCCAACCTAAAAATTTATTAACGGTATTGATTGCTGAAAACATTTCTTTTAAACTCGGGCAAGAAAACTCGTTCAAATGATCTTCTGAACTGGCACTGTCGTCAATATCATCATCTCTGCCAGAAATCTCTGCTTTTACGCCTGCAACAATATCTTCATCCGTTATATTCCCATGTGTTGCAAGAGCCAAATCTATGTCTTCATATACCTGTAGTGAATCTTGTTCTATTGGCAAATCTCGAGCCCAGTCTTGATGCGCTTCCTCTCTAGCGTCTTGAATTTGAAAAATGGAAGGATATTCACCCCTAAGAAAACCAGCATGCCGGAAACAATTAGAAATCGTTAAAGGTTTAACATTATCCCACGCCTTTTCTAGCATGATGATAGCGTCCAGTATTGAAATCTTCGGCTCTTTCTTATTTTCAATATCCTCGATGATCTGTAGAATCAAGTTCTTCCTGAAATGAAGTTTTAAGGACTTAATGACACCTTGGTTCATAGGCTGCAATACGGATGTTGTGTTGGGAGGAAGAAAAGTTAATTTAATGGCATGAAGACCTTGAACCGGAGGTTGGAATGGGCAATTGTCCACAATAAGAAGAATTCTCTTTTTTGTTTAATAAGTTCTTGGTCCCACTTCCGTAACCAGTTTTCAAGGATTTCTCCCGTCATCCAAGCTTTAGAATTCGAATGATAATCAACTGGCAGCGATTTTATATTTTTAAATGCCCTCGGAGTTTTGTATTTCCCGATCACTAAAAGCTTCAATTTTTCAGTTCCAGTTAAATTTGCAGTAACCATAACTGTTATACTTTCTTTTGAAAGCTTACCACCACTGGAGTTTTCGTGTTTGAAAAGCAACGTCCTATCCGGGGTCATCCTATAAAATAACCCAGTTTCATCAGAGTTGAAGATTTCATGGTCTTCATAGCCTTCTCTTAACGCAGTCCAAACGGTTTTAAGTCAGTTATCAGAAATTCCTGGTGGCACGGCCTTCGATTCTCCACTGATTCTCCCGAACACAATGTCTCCCAAAATCTCTGGATCCACGAAGCTGAACAAACAAATCATATTTTTTAAAGAGCTTCGCAAATTCATTTGCTTTCGCTTGCAAAATCGGTCCGCTTAGGACAGGGGTCGGCAACCTATTGAAACGGAAGTGCAAAAAATTACAATGTACAAAATTTCCCAGTTTTTAAAGAGCCACACAAAATTTTCATTTCAATATTATAGTATTTGCTTATATATATTTGATTTTTGATTTAAAATAAACGGCTTTAAATCTGGAATAATATTTATTTATATAAAAACACAAATATAGATAGTTACATCAATGGGAGCATTGGCTTTGCATGCCTTTTGAAAGTTTGATTAAACTTGGCTTATTACTTGTTGTTTTAAGTTTCAAGCACGAATCTAGATTTTTATTTGTTAGTTGACTTCTAACTTTACTTTTTATTATATTCATGCATGAGAACGCTTTCTCGCACGAATATGTCGACCCGAAGATAGTCAGCACTCCATATGGCAACTTCTTCACCTCACTGTAGCATTCTGAAAGACTATTTCATACGCCGAATATGAGGGCCTCAACTCACGGAATTTCTTTTAGAGCACTTGTGCTGCGCGATGTGCATGCATTTCTGGACCTCCAACTCTTCCAAATTGCTCTTGAGTTCTATGAACTTTCCACTCCACAAATCTTTGGTTTTCAAATCTAGCAATTGCATTTGATGCGATCCAGCATGAATTCCAAATGGCTCAATGTTGATCTCATTTGTATTTGTGTTGAGAGGATTTACTAGAGTACTTTTGTTTGTTCTGAATTGCTCCATTTTCTCAGCGAATCCATCCTTCATGTTTTTAAAGCTATGCTGAAGTAATTCGTGTCAATAGTTGAATTGGTCTCATCGCGATATTGCTTCATATTTTTAAAATGAAGTATTTTACCGCTCTCCATGTCTTCAACAAAAGGAAGAAATTTTTGGAACGAAGTTCTTTTACGCGGCTTACAGTAGAGGGAACTGGCAGGAATCGTCACGTAACGAAAAAGCGTTATGCCCCTTCATAAGAGCTTTCTCTCAAGGACTCTGTGGCTGAATGGTTATCGCATCGGACTACGGAGCGACTGGTCCCCGGTTCAAATCCCCGCACAAGCGCTATGGGCAATTTTAAAACCCTTCAATGCACACTGTATTAAATTTGATATGTGATTTATTTTTCCCTTTTATATTCAAAAGCAATATTTTTATCCACTTGTGCACCTTGTATTATTTTTGAAACATCATAGCAAAGCTTTTCATCACTGTTAGTTACATTTCCGTAGGATAGATGGCAGCAGGAATACAACTGCGATCTCAGTAAAAGATAGCCGTTCAATTCATACCAGACCTGCATTAGTATTTGCTATATTTTCAGTATTTTAAAGTCAGCTTACGTCTTTGAAAGTTTTATAAATATATTTTAGAGGTACGTAGCTTTTATAATTATAAAATACTTCTTTAATCTTTTATAAAAAATTAAAGTATGATTTCAATTTTATGTATCAAAAATAATACATGGTGTGCTACGCCATTTTTTAAGGAAATGGCGGGAAGAAAGTTTTTAACACAGAAAGAAATTGAGGGACTTATGAACAGATCGTGGAGTGATCATATTGAAGATGGATCTGATTCAGAAAGTGATGGCAGCACAGGTGATCCTAGTTATAAACTAAACAAAGTTTGTGATGAAATTTTTTATGGTAGTAGTGATTCGGAAGATGAGGTATCATTACTTGATAATAGCGATGTTCTTGATCTGCCTAATGGTGGAACATGCCAAAAACTAATAGAAATAATACAGGGAGAACAAAGCCTGCAATCAACTGGAAGAAAACTAATTTATTTCTAAATGATGATCAAACTTTATTCCGAGGTGACGAGAATCTCTCTCCTAAAATTATGAATTTAAACACACCTCTAAATTTTTTCAGTTATCTATTTACAGAAGATTTGCGTGAGCATATAGTTCAAGAAACGAATTTATTCAGTTTGCAAAAAAACCCAGAAAAGTGTGTCAATGTAACGAATTTAGAAATTAAACAATGCATTGGAATTTGTATAATGATGTCTATTGTACATGTACCAAACACTAGGCCATATTGGTCACCTGCCATAGGCAATGATGTAATAAATGAATGTATGTCATTAAAACGCTTTGAAAAGATAAGAGAATTTCTACATTTTAATGACAACTGTAAACAACCACTACATGATGACCCTCAGCATGATCGTTTATATAAACTTCGACCAGTTGTAAATGTTTTACTTGAAAGATTTCATACCGTCCCTATGGAATTGCGTCTTTCTGTTTAAACTTATTTTTTGTTTGTTATTGTTTTAATTCACGCGGGATTTATATTGTGTCATTAATTTATTTTTGTTGGTGATTAAATAATAAAATAAATCCGATTAAAAATTATGCTAGGTAACATCTAAATCAAAATAATTAATTTATATATTAAAATTTTTAATTTTAATAAAAATAATTAATTTATATATTAAAATTTTTAAATAGAGAGAGAGAGAGAAAGTTGGTGGAGTAAAAGAGGGCTGCGATTTTTGGCGTGACAAAAATACACTTAATATAATCAATAGAAATCTACATATTAAATAACGTTTAGAGTTGAAAAAATAAAGTAGGGAACTTCGTTCCTGACACGGTTCCCCCGACCGCACAATTATTTTTCGAAACAAACTACTTCTTCAAGCAAGGCGTAGGCTGGGTTGCCCTTTCCTTGCGGTTTTAGATTTAGTTCATTTAGTTTCATTGTAGTATCTACCATGAAGTTGAAATTTTGCAGCCATTTGTCTTCTTCCAATTCGGGATGGTCAGTGCTTTTTCATTGAGGAAGGTTTTTATTTCACTCAAGCACAAAGCAAAACATTGCAATACATTACCTCTGGAAAGCCATCGCACTTTATTGTGCAGAAGTAGTTCAGAAAACTGACTATCTATTTCTTCAAGGGAATCTTTAAACTGGAGATGGTAGAGTGCTTTTGCCAAGATGCTGTTAATAATCTTAGTTACCAAGTTCATAACCTCAACTATTTCGGCCGGAAATGTTTGGGCACAAAGCGCTTTTTCATGAATTATGCAGTGAAACGTTTGAATTTCGTGGTTTATTTATTTTTGTTTGAAGAATTTATGTTACCCCTATATGTATTTCTGTCATACTTCTGGCTCCATCAGTTGCTATAGAAACGATTTTATTTATATCGATTCCATTGTCTTCCACGCAATTTTGCACAGCATTTGCTATATCTTCTCAGCGAGTTTGCCCTGAGAGTGGTAGCAATCCTAGCAGTTATTCTTTTGGACCTTGGGACGACATATACCTGACGAAAAGGGTAACTTGTGCCGTGTCTTTTATGTCGCAAGACTAATCTATAACAAGTGATAAGGCAGAAGCCAGTTGAATGTCTTCCACTTGCATATGTGTTACATTTGAAGACATTTTAGCAGTTCTATATTACATGGTCACGGAGTCTCATCTCTAAGAACAAAACAATAGTTCAAATTTATCTCATTACGGCCATGTTAAGCGGAGCGATTTGTAATTAACGATTATGAAAATAGAAGCTATTGAGAAATTAGGTACTTAAAAATATATTTTCTTATTTTTTAAGGGTTTTGATAGTAAATTATTAATTTTTTCGTAAGGAACTGGAGAGCCGTAACTTTACATCAAAAGAGACGCATGTGGCTCGCGAGCCACAGGTTGCCGACCCCTGGCATAGGGGAATGTTAGCACTCCTTTTAATTTTAAACTATTGCAAAATTCTTCAAATCAGCATGTGGACTTTTTCGAATTTTCTTAATTTTAGTCCGATCTTTTTCAAATTCTTCTTTTAATTTTTCTCTATTTTTAAAAATATTTGAAATCGTGGCATGACTCACCTTTTATTCATTGGCTAAAACTCCATTTTTTTTACCGTTTTCTAATCTGGAAATTATACGAATTTTTTCCTCAACCGTGAAAGTTTTACGTTTTGTACTCATCATTGAATATGGGGAGGTAGACTGTGATGACTTGTCGGCTGTAGAAAGAGTTGTAAATGCTTTGCACTCTTTCCTCTCGTCACTAGTTTGGAATTTCTGCTGCCGTTTGGGTTGGTTCCTCACCTCATAATTTTTTCTTATCGAACTCCACTGGTGGGTGGCAGTTTTGGGGGACTGGCTTGGCTTGGTCAGCACTTCCGATTATTATGTCCCTGTCACTAGAGGTATGGGCGGTGGCCCAATTTTCTTCGCAAGTTTTTATTTTCTTGACGGTTTTCTGGAGGCACACTTTTTTAACAACCCCTATTGTATGAGGGCTGACCACAGCCGTATTAGTTCGTGAGAGTTGGGCTTTATTTTACATTAAAAAAATGGATAAAATGGTTGAAGAACACCGTGCTGCTACTTCCCGTCCGTTCACAATTAACATGTTCTTATAAGCGATTTATTTTCCCAGACACCAATTAATTTTAAGTAACTAAAAGTGATATGTTCTTATTAAAGATGTTATTATAACCGGATTTTGTATCCATTATAACATGAGAATTGGCCGGGAACTAATAATTCCGTTCTTTTAAAAGATATGTTTTTATATCCGGTATTCTTATAAACAATTTTTGCTGTATATATATACGGAGGCTGTTCACACATTTTTTAGACGATGTATATTGTATTCACAAAACTAAATTACATAAAATTCTTGTGTTTTAAATGTTCTATTTGACATCCCTTATTCTGAGCTATCTTTCAACACCGCAAATTCCAGGAAAATAATGCCTTTTGAAGTGTCAGAAGAGGTATTCTATCCCATTCCTCCTGAACAGCTTTCCAGAGTCCTGTAAGGAGTTTGGGACGACGTTTGGAAAATGCAGATTTTAAAAGTCCGAAAGCACAAAAATCCATAGGTGATACATCGGGAGATTTAGTAGGGATATCAGTGAAGGGCCTTGATACCAGTTTTTTTGTTCCATTTCTTTTAGGAAATTTACAGTGGATTTTGATGTGTGACTGCTAGCTTTGTCCTGATGGAGTCTCACAGATTGATGGCACTGTGGGTAAAGTGATGATATTTCATTCAGAAAAATTGGCGATAAAATATGTTCCTGATAGTATTTGGAGTTAATCTTGACATTTTTTTCCACTCTCTTAATTTTTAACTTGCCATTATAAGAAAAGCCAGCAACAATCATGAATCCCTTAGAAAAACTTTCTTTCGATTCTTTGAACCATGTACTTAAATTTTTGTCTCCCCTTTTATGATAATAAATGGCTCTTTGTTTGTTGCAATGATTTAAATACACCCATGATTCATCTATTGTGACAATTGTTTTCAATTTTTTTTTGGATAACTGTTTCACATATAGAATTCTGCAGCGTGTCCTGCGTTCAGCGATAAGATTTGGAAGAAGACGATGCACATTGCGTTTTTTCGTTTTCTTAAGATTTAAATCAACGTTTATCATTATGTTTACAGTGGACACCGAGCATTTTAATGATTTTGCAACTGTCCTTTGATTAGGGGGATTTTCTTTTAACATTAAACAACGTACCTTTGCAATAGTCGAAGATGTCCGTTTTTTACTTGGATTCTTGTTTGGAATTTATTCCACTTGAGTCTCCAATTTGACGTTTTTTTCCTTTTTTGTTGACGATATTACCTATCGACGCTTTAGATATCACAAAACCATGACTCTCACATCGTTTTTGGATAACGCATATTTCTCTTCGGAAAGAGCATAAATGTAGCCTTCGAACCACTGCTTTGTTAAAAACGCCATTTTGAATAAAAACAAAACTTTCAAGCCGCAGAGGATAATTTTGACTTTTAAAAACATAGTACAATTGCAATTATTTCTTTTGCTGGAAACGAATTACCGCTTACCAAAATCGTCTAAAAAATGTGCGAACAGCCTATATATATATATATATATATATA
Organism: Dolomedes plantarius; assembly: GCA_907164885.2. Taxonomy (NCBI): domain Eukaryota; kingdom Metazoa; phylum Arthropoda; class Arachnida; order Araneae; family Dolomedidae; genus Dolomedes; species Dolomedes plantarius. The sequence continues at coordinate 86,953,178 of OU015494.1, read as the reverse complement.
TATATATATATATATATTTATATACCCAACAAACACAGAGGCATCGGGCCGGGGTCGAAAGGTTCCGACCAGCCGATTTCTCCACTGCCGGGACGGCGCATTAGGTCAGTATCGTTTCCGTCACGGGCTTGTCCTTTCGCCCGCGACTAACCCGTCAAGTGCTGGGCCGCTTCCGGTAGGAATCGAGCCATCGTTCATCCGACTGCGAACCGTGACGCAGCCGCGATCAACCCATCCATGAGGATAGAACGCCGCCGCGTAACCGGAGGTTGACGGGCCGGTTACGGGAGCAATAATTGGTGTCGATATACCGTCATCTACCCATCTCGTAAACAGCAATGTGCCGTAGGTCCGGGTGTCATGCCAGCATTCTACCAGAATCGGACCGCCGGCATTTTTTCAAAGTTTTGCGTAGGACCCATTCGTTAATATGCTTATTTTTATTATTTATTACATTGACGAATAACCTCTGTTATCAACCCTTTCACTTTTATTTATTTTTTTGCCTTCATATTTCTAGTATTCCTTCCAGTTTTGCCTTATGTATTTTTAGGTATTACCAAATACTGATCTTTGCTAGTACCTAAAAATTTGCATATGAATCACAAGTTTACTTGTTAGAACAAAACCTCCTTTTGTATTAAGATACATTTACCCAAATTTGAAAGTTAAGATAACATTAATACCAACTGTTAAAGCTAAATCTATCTTTCCATTCGATCTAAGGTTCCCCAGTTTTTTTATATTTATTTAGAATGAGATATAGTATGTAAAACAGTACTATATCTCCTTCTAAATAAATAAACATCATGTATTTATTCTTTCCATTCATATTATTGCATTTCATCCAAAGAAATGCAACATAAATCTATGTTTTTAATAAACCCAAGAATTTGTATTTCCCCAGTATAAAATTCATTAACATAATTTGATAAAATTCTAATCATAAATTTGATAAATTTATAAACAAAAATTTGATACATTCATATTTTAAAACTTGAGTAATGTTTAGTGTGATATGATGAAACCCATAGTGAGCTTATGTAAATTTGCTCAGAATTTATTTAAATTATTTTTTAGTGTAGAGGTAATAAATGCTCTACAGATAAGAAAATTATTTTTTGCATAGTTTTGTGAATTAAAGAGTAATTCATAAATTCTTATAAGTCATTTTTTAAAAATATTTTCTTGTATATTATGTAGGATATTCAAATTGAACACTTGATAGTAATATTTCTCAAAAATAGTACTATGATAGTAATATTTCTGAAAATTAAACAATAGAAGATAATTATAGAAACACATTTAAATACAGAATTATAGAAACATATACATAATTATAGAAACACATTTAAATGCATCAAAAACTTTTAAATACAGAAAAGAACTGGTTTAAAGTAAAAATAGTTAATTTAGAAAGTACATAGCGCATTTACACAATTTTTTTCTATATTTTCTTTAAAACAGGATCCCTTCGCAGTAGCTCTGCTCCATATTTACAGCATCTAGGAAAAAAAAAAGAAAGAAAATCAGTTCATAAATTTAAGTGAAAGGAAAATGACTCCCATCCCCTGATATAATTTATGAATGAAAAGAATTTGTTTAAATTATTTTTTGGTGTAGAGTTAGTAAATGCTCTGCAGATAAGAAAATTATTTTTTGCATGGTTTTGTACATTAAAGGGTAATTTATTGTTGAAAAAGTAGTTGAAAAAATTCATTGTTGATAAAGTAGAATTAATTAAATCCAATTAGGAAATATAAATTAAGTGAATTTATTTCTGCCAACAACTTATTTGTTATAAATGAAGACTGTGGACCTACTTTTCGTGCCACCCAAGGTTCAAGTTACATTGATGTTACAGTTGTTGGTACTGATTTACTTGAGGATACTTCATGCTGGTGTCTTTCTGCAAATGAATCCCTTTCTGATCACATGATGATAGAATTTCAATTTTGCCTTTCCACTGACCGTTGCGACGCTTCAGATATTCCCTTCATAATATTCAATACAAAGAAAGCTAATTGGTGTCGTTTTCGGAATGTTTGCTCCTCCCATGTTGCCCGTTTCATTGACATTCTTAGTCGCTGTACTGATGGTTCTTGTCTTAATACTATTGTTGAAGAATTTGGCTCGGTTCTTTTCAAGGCGTGCGTATATTCAATGCCTGTTAAAAATCATGGCGTGCACAATGTTCCTTGGTGGTCTGTTGATATTGGTTGTATGAGAAAGAGACTTAATGCAGCCAGGCGTAGATTTCAACGTTCAAGAAATTCGATTCTTAGGGAGCTGTATAAGTGTAAATATCTTCAGTATAGAAAAGAATATAATCAAATGCTTATTGACGCTAAATCCAACTCTTGGAAGACATTTCTTTCGACCATTGATGTTAATAATGTGTGGAAAAGAATTTATACTTACGGTGTTAAAAGAAATTTCATGAAAACAGTTGAAATAACGGGTATTCATCTACCGTCAGGAGAAACAACAAGCTCTTCAGAAGAGACAATAAATGCTGTGCTTCAAAAATCCTTCCCCCCTGATTCAGAGGAAGATGACAACGACTTACACAGAGAGTACCGCAGGTCTGCTCAAACCGCTTACCTTTCTTCTGTCGATCCTCCTTTTACCTGTGATGAAGTTAATACAGTTATAGCTATGCTACAGCCAAATAAATCACCTGGTCCTGATTCCATCACAAATGAGATCATTAAACAGTTCCATTTTATGTTTCCTTCTTTTCTCCATAAACTCTTTAATATTTGTCTGGATGTTGGTATTTTTCCACGTGTTTGGAAGTGTGCACAAGTGATACTTATCCCCAAGGGAAATGAGTCTAAAATACCTCATTTGGATAATCTAAGATGCATTAGCTTACTTCCTGCTTTAGGTAAGTGCTTGGAGAAACTTTTCGTTAACAGAATTTGCTGGTTTTTGCACCGGGGAGACTTTTTTTCTAGTGACCAGTACGGCTTTACACCTCAGAAGAGTACTGAGGATGCTTTGTTACGTTTAAGTGAGATTGTTCAGAGAGGTAAAAAGAAAAATTTGCACACAATCTTGGTTTTTCTGGATATAAAAGGCGCTTTCGACAATGCTTGGTGGCCTTGCATTCTCAACCTTCTTAAAAAAGCGGAACTACCACTGAATATTTTTTCACTGGCTGCTGACTTTTTAAAGGACAGAGTAGCCAAATTGAGACTGGGCTCAGCTTCCACTATCCATCGGCTTGAGAGGGGTTGCCCTCAAGGCTCAGTTTCTGGACCTGCCTTTTGGAATTTGATTATTAACGATCTCCTCATAAAACTTAATAAACTTGCCTGTTGTGATACTATTGCTTTTGCGGATGACCTCCTATTTTGTTTCCAGGGTAGGGATCTTCCTGCGACTTTCCTTTGTGCTCAAGAAACCTTGAACCTTGCTACCAAATGGTCAAAAGATTTTAAATTGGAATTTAACTCTGCTAAAACCAAAGTCATGTTTATTGAAAAACGCAATGTTCTTTATGACGCATTCCAGCTGTTTCTCGGCGGAACTCCCTTGGCTGTTGTAGGGCAATTTAAATATCTTGGAGTTCTTCTTGACTGCAAGTTTTCTTGGAAAAAACACCTATCTTACATTTCAGAGAAGTGTGACAAATTGCAACGTGGTTTATGTCGCATTGCACGTAATACGTACGGTATCAGGTTTGATGTCCATTCGCTCATTTATAAGCAAGGCATTGAACCTTTTTTTTTTGTACGGCTCTAGAGCTTGGGGTATGGCGCTCAAGAAGAAGATTAATTGTAAATATCTCCGACGCATTCAAAGTCGTATTCTCTTGCGAGTCATATGTGGATATCGCACGTTAAGCTATGAATCTGTTTATGTAATTTCTGGTTTTCCTCCGATCGACACTGCCATTCTTCATAATATCGCCTTTAGAGAAAATTTCTCTACTTCTTCTACTTCTGGTTACGATTATGTTTTACCTCCATCTGATCTTCCTCATCCCACGGAGAGAAAGGCTATCAATGTTATTAATTATTGCAACAAAACTGCAGGTGATTTCCCTGTTACTTGCTATACTGATGGCAGTAAAATTGATGGCAAGGTTGGTTTCGCTTTTGTTGCCTTCAAGAATGGCATTGAATTCGAGCATTTTCAATTTAGAATTCGAGATGAATGCACTGTTTTTATAGCTGAACTTTTATGTTTAAACTTTGCCATTAAATGGATCATGAATCGAGATAGTGCTGACAAAGATTATCTCATTTGTACCGATTCACTTTCATCCTTGGAGACCTTAAAATGTATTGCTTCTGCCAATAGCATTATCGTCGAAATTCAAAGGCAACTCAAAACCCTTGAAAGTAAAAACGTCTCTGTTTTCTTTGCTTTTGTTCGTGGGCATACTGGTATCTTTGGTAACGAGCGAGCCGACTTCCTTGCCAAGTCCGCTACAAGGCGTGAAATTGACATTAGTGTCAATATTCCCAAATCTTTTTTTAAGAAGGTCATGTTTGAGAGTATGGTGGAGTCATGGAACCAAGAATACGTCAGCTCAAATAATGGTAGTTTAACCAAGAAATTTTTCCCGTCCATTAGAATGAGACTCTCTTGCCATCACTTCTTTGCTAACTACAAATTGACTCAGTTCCTCACAGGACATGGAAATTTTAAGAGCTATTTGAGTAGATTCAAATTGTGTTCGGCGACCCACTGTGATTGCAGCGTTGGTGGCGAGGAAAATGCTGAACATGTTCTGCTTTTGTGTTCGAAGTACCGCAGGGAGAGAAATATTTTTAAATTGGCTCTTAAGGACTTAAATATTAACTAGCCTCCCAATTTCTCTCTGCTCGTTTCTGGGAAGTGTGCTTTCGGCTTATTTTGTAAATTTATTGTAAATATTTGTAATTCTTCTTAGTTTCTTTTATTTGTTTTATTTTGTCTGTTTCTTATGTTTTCTTAGTGTTTTATACTTACCTCTGTAAGTCCCGTGTGATACTTTGTGGTACACGGGAATTTTATGTGTATTTTTTAATTAAAAAAAAAAAAAAAAAAAAAAAAAATTAGGAAATATAAATTCATAGACAGGGGTTTAAAAAAACTTGATATAAAACAGCACCCAACACATGAGTGCAGTTTTAAATCTGTTGTCATTTTATTGATAACCACTTCCAAGAAGTAAATTCTTACATTTTTTTGTAAAACCAATTACATACTGTGAAAACTACATCATGTAATAAATATTTACTTTATTAAACTAATATACTAATAGAAAATAGTTATAAAATATTTGTTAAAGAGTATTCCCCTTTTCACTAAATTTCTCTCTGTACAGTAGAAAATCCTACCATGTCGATTAATTTGTTATTATAGATATAAATAAAATAGGGTAGATTGCCTTGATAGAGTACAATGATAAGCTTTCAATGTTGAGTATAATTTCAGCTCAACATTGAAAGCTGAATCAAAGACTTGTCTAGAATGACACCAAGATTTCCTCTTCACTATTGAGAATAATGCTGTTGAAAGTAGAGAAACACAAGAATAAAGATTGAATGCTAAGTAAAACATTAGCATACAAAATCTTAAATTTCTAAATCTGATTACAACATGCCATAGAGAGCATTAATACAGATGCTGGGTCAGATTTAGAAATTTAAGATTTTATATGCTAACATTTTATTTTGTATTCAATCTTCATTCTTGTGTTCTTTACCTTCAATGTGATAATATTCTCGATAGTTAAAAGAAAATTTTGTTGTCATTTTAGACAAGTCAGCTTTCAATGTTGTTTATTATTGTACTCTATCAAGGCATTCTACTCTATTTTATTTATATCTGTAATAACTAATCATTTAATCGACAGGATTAAATTTCATACTGTACTGAGGGAGAAAATTAGTGAAAAGGGCAAATAATATTTAACAACTATTCTATTACTATATTAATGAATAAAGTAAACATTTATTACATGATGTAGGTTTCACAGTAATTTTTACAAAAAAATGTGGTAGAAAGTCATTTGGGGTACTAAAGACAATTTTAGGTCTTAGACTTAAAGATACTAAAAGAATAAAATTAAGTTTTAGCAGTAAATTTACTTGAAGTAACATTACATTAACCAAAAGGTATTAAATACATGACTTATACCTCATCAAGTATTAGAATAATATCCTCCATAATTCCAGCTTTAATAACTGATTGAATCTTGTGTATTACCAGCAGTAATATTAGACACTGTCCAACAGACTTCCTGAAATGAATAAAAATAAATATATCATAACACAAAGCAAGCTGTTAAATTATAATCAGAAAAATTTCTCCTCACAAGAATTTTCAAATCAGATTGAGTGAAAATTACACATAATGGAATATGCACTGAGCATAAAATTTAATACCAAAAATTGCCTGGTGATTAAAAGCTGAGAAGTAATCAGACTTTCAATGTGCTGAATATGTTTAGCACAATATTTAAATAAGACTTTAATATACATGAACTAGATTACTACCTCACAAAACTTCCAAGAAACAATTTCAACTAACTATTGTATAACTTTCCATATAATTTGGCTTTCCATAAAACTCCTACTGATGTTCAGAATCAGTTGAGTTATTTTTCAGGCACAACTTTATCAACATATTTAATTATGAAACTTTGAGAAAGTAAAGACAATTTACAATGCATTTCCCCCCATTTTTTAAACAGCTGAACAAGATGCTCAGTGGAATTTTAAAAAAAATTAGTACAATCAAATATTTGACAAGGCAATAAAAGAAATTCTAAGCATAATGCAAGAATTTAAAGAACAACATAAAACAGATGCTGTCTATGATTTTTTTCATTAACCCAAAGCTCTTGCTTAACTTGAAGAGTTCAGAATCAATGGGGAGAAAAAAAAAGTACTAATCAGAATTTTTGAAAAAATTCCAGTTTACATACCATATACGAGATGAGGTACTAGTTCCCAGACATACACTTAACTAAAGTTTAGATTTAATGAGTTTCTAACGCTTAATTTTAGGATAGTAAAACATAGTTATGTCTTAACTGGTTAATGTGTGCATGTGCATGTAAGAAAGCACATAATAGATATATTTAAGATAAAATACTAAAGATTTTATTTTACTGCCTTCATCTCTAATAACACAGATAAAAGTGTTTTCAAACACGATGCAAATTATAAAATTTAGGGTCTAGGGTTTGAAGTCTAAGCTTCGATTCATTTTCGAAAACCTGTGTCAACGAGATGTTGTATTGTGACCCAGACAATTGGCGAAACTTTCCAAACCTATTATAAATAATGTCGGTTTGAATTTTTCCTGTTAAGAAATATGCCATCCCCAATTCATTGCAACAATATGTTCACATTTCAAGTAAAGCATGTGTAGTGTGAGAAAGTGTGGTACATGTTTTAGTTAAAAAGCCAGAAGTATATTTAAGAGAATTCCAAGTATCAAGCCAAATTAAGAATTTTTGTAGGTACATAACCTTTTCATTGGATGCATTAGATGACAAAGGCTCACAATACACATCTCGTTTATGACCTCCTTTTAACTTACTTTACACATTCATTATCTTCCACCATTTAATAATGAATGCAATATATTCAGATGTTTCTAAACAAAAAGGTTTATCAGTATGTGTAGAAAGCACTTTCAACCCTTCAACAAAATGGTCATTGAAAATTTGAAGAGATAGTTTTACATTTTGTCTCTCCATAGAAGATGGAGAAAGAGCTTTTAAAGTTAATCCAAACACATATTTAACTATGTGTCCATCCTCTAAAGAATGGATACTTTTAATGGTTCTAAAAGAGGCAGTTTTAGTTAAGTTATGATCATTAAAATCAATAAAATACATACACTGACCATAATTCTTCTGATTCAGCCAATTATTTCTAACACACTTCAGAATGTGTACAGGATCAAAAATATAAAATAATGGTCTATTAGGATTTGAAGGATGATTATATAATATACTTAAACAAGGGGGTAGCAAAATAGGATATTTTTTAATAATAAAGTCAGTTGTTCAGTCAAGAAGTCAATTATTGTATTTTGATGATCAGAAATTTTATGTCTTAACATCAAGCAATTCAATTACCACATTTAATACATTTTCACCATCACTCATTACTGTTTTCATTTAATCCAAATTCTTTATATGAGTAATAAGACTTAAAATGGAATAAACATGTTTAACAGAGAGAAAAAATTATGACATGCATAAATTAAATTTTACCAAAATTTAAAATTACTTAGCTCATTAACTAATGATCTAATACATCAAAAAGCAATTTCCTTTTTACTACTTCTGTAATGAATTATCAACGAACCTCTAACAACTTATCAGGAAATTCTAAAAATATTTTTAAAATTTTAATGTTAACCATTAAGAATAAATAAAGCTTGGCACTTCACATTTTCATAATATAAATATCATTTTTCTGTTATTATAAAAGACTCTGTAAACCAGGCGTTTTGCTTTTTGGAACTGTATCTTGTATCCGTGAATTCATTTATTATACAGGAGTTCTATTCCATTATTAAGAAAGGGTTATTTCATTCACTTATCAAACACATATTTTGATATAATAAACCTCAACTCACAGTGGATATCTTATCTACAGTTTTATAAACAAACTTTGTCCATGAACAGATTTTATATTTTCTAAATAAACCTTGGCATTTTATACTTTTATAATATAAATCTCTTTTTTTTGGCAAGAGTTAAAGACTTTCACAAGTGTCATGTTAACTGAAATTCCTGGACTGCACTTTCTCACTCACCTAAAACCTTAACAACAAGTTTCACAGTTAAAAAAGAATAAATAAAGAAAATCAATATTCTATCCACAAATTATTGAGACCAAAGTTTATGAGAAAGTTCAGATTAGCGTATAAGTTAAAAAAACTAATTTGAAATTTTTAGTTGTTTAATAAATATTTTTATAGTTTTTTTCATAGAAAAATTTAAATTAGTTAAAAATAAATCAAAAAAATATTAAAAACAGTGATTTTGGCCACAAGTCCACTGCTGAAAATAAAAGTATATCACGAGAATAAAAAAAGGTAGGCTCAGTGACGTTAAACAAAAACTTACATAGGTTATGAGATCCAAGTGGACTTATGGGATTTTGTCTTCCAATTCCGAAGCTCTGAAGCTAGATTCCAACTTCAAAATTCTGTAAAGAAACCAATATTTTCTTATAATGCCATAATAAAAATTGAATGGTTTATCAAACCAAGAAGTATTGAAAAGTAGGGTTCTTTATAAACTTGCTTATCACTAATATAAAAAGGGGAAAATAAACTAATTTTGCCCTTTTTAAATATACTTTAAGCTAATAAGTTCACATTTATTTTGCACAGCATGACAACAAAATAATTTTCAAAAGACCTTTAGAGATGAACAGCTTATAGATAAATATTGAGAACATTCTCAGATTTATAATAACTCTTATCGTACAATATCTATTACATTAAAGCAATTTTTTGTATGTACACATTCTGATAATCTACAAATCTATATACTTATAAATATATAATTTAAAAACATGGAATGCAAATTAATAAGTTAAGAAACAATTTACGTATCTAAATAGTCTATTTTGGAATAATTTTCACTGCCCTCATCTCTAATAACACTGATAAAAGTGATTTCAAACACGATACAAATTAGAAAATTAAATGCACGTGGCATCTATATTGACACAAATTTAAAACTCTAAAATAATCTAAATTTCCAAAATTTTGAAATAAATCTGAAATATAAACCTGTAGTTCGAAGACCATATTCACACTTGTTCTGGATTTCAAACATTGGGAGCCACTCTCAATGCGACAAGTAGCCAGATTCTTCAATCTTGAATTCCTAGGCCTTGGTGCTTGGCTCTGTCAACACCTTCTCTCAGCCACATTTTCTCATTACTCCAGAGGTTCTTTGAATGAATTCAGGAATACAATGGAGTTCACCTACCTACAAAAATTAATAATTCTTGAAAATATATATACATTCAATTGCAAGAATATATACACTCAGTTGCAAAAAGTATGCACCATTATGTTATTCCTAAAGAGTGAAATTGTTTTATTTTATATCTTCAGAGAGAGTAGAAATATAATGTAAATATCAAACCCAGTTCAAAATATTGATTAATGGCAATCGAAATTCAAAATGTTCCTTAAATAAGCTTTTTATTTAATGAGATATTCAAAATAAAAAAATGCTCCAATATTTGCTATTGTTTCAATATTTACTTGACATGTGGATACTGATTAAACAATATTTTAATCTGGTTTTGAAATTTTGAATATATCTTTACTCTCGATAGACATAAAATAAAGAAATTTCACCCAGTAGGAATAACATATACATATATAGCAATTGAGTGTACACATAGAACATTATTAATAGAATTAAAAAAAGTATATTTTAAGGCTATTAAGATTATACATGAAAAATACCTATTAGTGTTTAGTATTTAAATAAAAATATATAATTATACTAAATACATTCTTTTAAATTATGATCACAAAAATTTTAAGAATATTTGTTCTTTATTTCTTTATAATGTATAAAATGCACAGTATTTTGTAAAGATTACTCAAAACACAATTTGATAAGGAATTCAATAGATCCTTTTGTATGATTTACAAGTTCATTTTTAGAATCTTTTAAAATGTGGAATGTTTTTGAATCTATCTTTAAACATTTAGACATGGATAATTTGTTGCCTATTGATACCTGGCAATAAGAACATTGTCCATTTTCCAATTAAATATATTTTACAATTTTTCACCATTGAATGCTCTGCAGGAATACTATGTATTGAATACTATGCATGAATTTACTATGGAGGAATCCTGTGTAACTGATTTATCAATCCAGTAGTAAAAAAATGTTTAATTTGGATTAACATATTAAAAAAAAATTCATTATAATTTTCTTTCCAATTTCTTTAAAGAAATAAAATGGAAAATATTATACTGGAAATGAAAATACATTTTTATTTTTCAACTATGTAGATTTGGAATTGATATTTGTGTCATGTATTTTATACATTCTAAAGGATATAAAAATCTAAATAGTGCGTACAAATTACAATTCTAAATATTAATTTAATTAGCAAATACTTATATAAATAAATATAAAATTTCAACTTAC